>JAJEJO010002759.1:146233-350649 GCA_020662805.1 Glaucomys volans
ACATACATGTAACACACATACACACTCCCCACTTATATACCCACATACCACACACACATGCCATACCATATGCACCACATATATACCCCCACACAAATATCCACACCCTCCATATGTCTACACACACACACACACACACACACACGCATGCAATCACAAAATAGCCATCCTTTGACCACCCTGGAAAGGGGATTAGAGGTACTGAGAAGGGAAATCTGTGACCTTTGGTACGTAAAATGTAGTCTAAAAATGTGTGGGTGGATTGAGGACTATAGACTTAGATAGATGTGTTCCCTGGGCCCTCTGGTGGAAAGATTTTGCCCCATGGCTGGAGAAAAGACAGAAGAGTCACCTAAGTGCAGTTTGCTGAATGAAGACTGCAACCCTGGGAGAAATGTATCACCAAGAAGAAATACAAACAGATGAAGTCTGCCTCTTGGGTTCCCTTCCCATGGCTTTCAACAAGGGGCCCCAGAGAGACTCACTATCATCCATGGGGTAGTCTAGGAAATCATCTCCCTCCTCCTCTTTAGGCTGATCTCCACCCTCTGATTCCTCAGGCTCCTCATCCATTTTCTCATTATCTGACCGGTAGATGATGATTGATTCCGGGCGGGATTCTTTCTTCTTCTTTTTCCTGCGACCTATTGTAGATTCTCCATCCAGGGCCAGGGCAGCAGCCACAGCCCTCCTCAGAGAGCCCTGGTGGGGGCTTGGGAGTTGCTCCTGGCCTTCCAATGGTGCTGGCTCTTCCATACCGGTCCCAAAGTCTAGCTGTGCCTTATAAATAGTGTGACTTTCTTGAGCAAGCTCACAAACCACACATCACAGAGCTTCTTTCTGGAGAGGGCTATGCAAAGATGTCCCAAGGATGTGTGTCACCTGGAAGATAGAAAAGCAAAGTCATCAACAGGGAGCAAATGGAGTAAGATGGAGAAGGCCTTGGGAAATCATCCCCAACTTGGCAAAAGTCTTCCCCTCTCTTTACTTCTTGTAACTATTTTGGGAGCCAAGGGGAAATACAGAACAGATAGTAAATAAAATTCTGTGTTACAATATTATTTTTGTCATTTAGGTAAATGTATAATATTACAAAAGAAACATCAGTTCCATTAGGAGGTGCAGAACAAGTCACTGAAGATGTACAGGCAGATGGGGGTTTAAAAGCAATATGCTCCCATCATAGATGGAGAATGAGGCAGCTGATACCAGTACTCTGGACTTCTGGCTATCAAGTCAAACAACTATACTCAAATGAATGACAACAACTTTGAACAAGCCACCCCTAAATGGTGCAACTTCACCAACTGCATCTACCTTGCTATTCTGTAAAGGAAACCCATATCTTAGCTTCTTGTTGGCCCAAGACCTCAGAAAACTGTAGAAATCTATCCTACTGCATGCTGGGAGAACAGAGGTAGAATGCACTTCCTTCCACCCTTAACACACCATCTTCTCTTTGTTCTCCAGGTAGATGGAGGCAAGGGGAATCTATGTCACAAATTCTAGAGACAATGCTGTATTCTTGGTGCACTGTTGATGTTTGCATAATAAACTTGGGCGAATTTTGATTTTCTAGAGGAAAATTAAGGAACCTTACCTGGAGTTTGACATTTTAAGCTAAGGCACACAAAGAAAATTAAGAAGACTGAGGAGCACAGATTCTTAAATTCAGATGATTTCCCAGGAAGTTGTTGGGCTTTAGAATGCACTTTGGTTGAGGTATGTAACAGCATAAAGGTGTATGCAGGAGGAATCAAGGCAGAGGAATTTTCCAAGGTAAATATCCCCAACGGACAAGGAACTGAATCAAGAGAGCAGTGAGTATGTCTGGAGCATTAATAATCTCAACCAGAGCTCATCAGCAAAGTAGTCCCAACATAGAAAAACAAACATCTATCCAGAGGGGATATAGAGGCTGGGAGGATGTGGTTCTCTTCAAGGTTGATATTTTCAAGTTTCCTTCTTTAAAAATTCATATCAATTTAAAATTCTACTTTCTAAGTGTCTATGTTTAATGCAAAAACACTTCCCTAGTTCAAGTCCTCTAGGAAAATTAGAGGAAGCTGCATTATAGAAATCCTATGATATAATTCACCTCTGATCAAGCCACTTTATACCTATATTAAGAGTACAGGTGTACTCTGATCCACAGTGTTTTTATGACTTGGAGCTTCTACTTTGCTCTGCAGTTTCCTTCCCTGGTCTCTCTGTGCTGGGTGAGTTGTTTCCAAACAAGGGTTTGGAAGTAGGAACTCAAGCAGATTTCAGAGCTGAAGAGCTGGGGTCTTCTTTCTGTACCCTATCCTTTTCTTTTAAGATGTGCCAATATGTTCAGAGGGAGAAGAAATCCAAACAGTGCAGTGAGTAGGCAAACTGCAAATCTCAGATTCCTTGTTCTCTTGTGAGATATGGGGAAGAGTAAACACATGCACAGAGATGATATCCATTGTTGATGGGTTTTATACACAGGAAAATGTGCAGGGTTCTAACACTTTTGACTTGGGTGGTCACATGGGAGAGGACAATGTTAGATATGGAAAGATCTTCCTAAGCCAAAGAATGGAAAAAAAAAACAGAAAATAGGGGCTAAAAGAACAGTCTCTGGGCAGTGTATAGACAAATATAACCACCTTATCAAATTATGATAGGGGGCAGTCCTATCTGAGGGCAAGGAGAGAGATGACTTTTGAAGATGCTATTCAAATATTTGGTTGGGTTGGGCATGGTGGTGTACACCTGTAATCTCAGCTACTTGGGAGGCTGAGGAAGGAAGATTCCAAATTGGAAACCATCTTGGGCAACTCAGAGACCTTGTATCAAAATAAAAATTTTTAAAAAGGCTTGAGTAATAGAATGCTTCCCTTATATGTGTGAGACCCTGGGTTCAATCCCCAGAATCACCAACAGAAAATCTGATAAAAAAAATATGAAACATGAAGTAGTAAGCTTCTGGTAATTCCCTGTAGGGCACCATTCTTCGCTTCAGGCACAGCTCTTTTTGAACAGGTGCTTGGCCAGTGTTAGTTCACCAGACACTATCCCCCATTCACCTGGAAGCATGGTTCCCAAATCTCCCTACAATTAGAACATGATCTTTTGAGAATATAAAAATTTCCCACACATGAGGAAAGACTGGATTGTTTTGTAACCATGGTAAAATGCAGTCATTTGAATCAGTTTAAGTCTGTTCAATGGATCAACAACTTCCCTCTTAGTAGAAGCTGCTATAACAATACAGGCTATTTATAACCTTCAGACTAGGAAGCTTATAAACACAGAAATTTACTTCTCACAGTTCTGGATGCTAGGAAGTCCCAGATATAGGTAGCAGCAGGTTGGGTGTCTAGTGAGGGCCCATTTTTTGGTTCACAAATATTTCCTTCTCACAGTGTCTTTCCATGGTGGAAAAGGCTGTGTAACTCTCTTAGGGCCTCTTTTAAAAATACCATCAATTAATATCCTCCCAAAGATTCCACTTCCTAATGCCATGGGGGGTTAGGATTTTAACATATGGATTGTGGGAGGAAATAAACACTGAAGATGTGCTCAGTGAAGATGCCTTTGGAAACCAATCCATCAGTCAAGTTATCCTTTCTCAAAGACCATCAGGTAACATTCAGTAAGGGGAGCTGGCACTGATGAGCTAGCTTTCAAAAGCATGTTCACTTAGGTGATTATTGATTGAACAGGTCTGAAACTAGTCCTGGTGGCTACTTGGTATCAATAGTTAAATAAGCTCTTTTCTGAAATTTGTGGGTACTTTTTATTCAGTTTTCTGTGAGGTTTAATGAGATCAGACATGTCTCAGTAAAATGCATATGATTAACTATTGCCATGTAACAAATTACCCCAAGCTTAAGAGGTTTAAAACAATATACATTATCATACACCCACAATCATGTGTGTCAGAAAACTGGGCCTTAGCTGGGTGGCAAGTGGTTTTCTCTGCTTGCTTACTGCCAAAAAAATTCAGAGGTCCAAAGTCTTCTTCGTGTTGAAGGGTTTCTGAACCTCACAGTGTTCTCTGAACGTAATTCTCTGTGACAGGAGCTTTTCTAAATACTTCACCATAATGTTGTTTAATCTTCACAACAGAGAATGAAGTGGCTACTATCCCTGCACCCTTTAGAGGGGCTTGCCCAAGGTTACATGGAAGTAAGTGGTAGGGTTGGGACTCACATCCAGGGTTGCTGATTTCCAGAGCTCATGTTCTTTTCACTGTGCCATAGTGCCTGTCAACACTTACCCAAAACTTTAAAATTAAATTTCTAGAATTCACTTTGATGAACCCATTTCCTATATTAAGGATATATTCCTGTATCCCCAATACTAAGCTGTTTCTAAGTCCTGCCAATCATTCCTAGAAAATCTTTGTTCATCTGTTCATTTGGATTTCTGTCCCTACCAAATACTAAAATGAAGCCCTCAACTGCTTCCCCCAAGCTGTTTCACCTTCTCCCATTTCAGAATTCTTCCTTTACTGTTTTACATGGTGATTAACAAAACACCATTTTCATTTTATCCAGTTCTGTCGGTGTCTTGTCACCGATATAATGAAATCACCGATATAGATATAATGAAAATATATCTAAAAGGTCTTCCTGCTGTTTGAGATTCTCCATATTTATGCCCAGTCTGATTCAGTAGCAATTTCCCTTCCTTTCAACATGACAGCTCAGCACATCTCCTTATGTTGGTTTCTCCACTTCTCTCTTCTTCTCCACCTCTTTCAAGCCTTGCTCAAGACAGACTTACTCAGTCCCTTTCTGTGACTAACCAGCCCATGTCTCTCCTTTCTAGCTCCAGCCTTGTTGAAAGAGCATGGTGGGAATTTAATGAGTAGTCAAGGGTCAGATTCCTAGAATGTGACTGATTCCTCTAAATGTCAATTTTCATTCCTTTCTTTTGCCTCTTTCTGCTCTGTATTTCAGTAGCACTCCTCATCCATGTCATGATTGTATACTTAATTATCAGCATTCCATATCATTTTTTAAAACTTTTTAAAAATATTTTTTAGTTGTAGGTGAACACTATATCTTTATTTTTATTTATTTATTTATTTATTTATTTATTTATTTATTTATTTATGTGCTGAGGATTGAGCCCAGTGCCTCACACGTGCTAGGCAAGCACTCTACCACTAAGTCATGATTCCAGCCTATCCACATCATTTTATTGATTCTGGATGGCATATGAACCTTCAACCATCATGCAAGGTAGACTAAAATTTCTAGAAATCAAACACTATCTCACAATTCTTCCTTGCCATCACTGGGAAGACCACAGGGCTGGACATGTAGCCAAAAGTCAGTAGTACATACTTGTTGAAGAAGTACTTGTACTTGCTGGAGAAGGAAAAATGCCTCCTTGGAAATATGATGTAAACAACTGTTAGGAGATAAAGGCTTTACTGTCCCCCCCACCATTTTTGTACATTTTATTATGCTGTTAGGACTGGAGATGTAAGTCAGTGATACGATGCTTGCCTAGCATGCTTGAGTTCCTTGGGCTCCATCCCCCATTGAAAAAATAAATTATTATGCTATTAGTGTTTAGTCTGAGAAGCAAGTTCTGCATATCTCTCTCCTTTTAGGTTCCATAAGAGAGTCAGTAAAAACAAATTTACCCAGCTTTTAAGGCTTTAATCAATAGAATCAAGAGAGGACCTGTACCTTTATTTTCTTTTCTGGGAGTTAGGTTTTGCCTGTCCTTCATCTCTACTCCCAGTCCCAAGTTCAACAGTAAGCATGACACTGCAGAATGCTAACCTCAGTCAACCTCTTATTCACCCAAGTGGGGAAACAGGGTTTTCAAACATGTTTGAACTCTGGAACTCATAAGTAGAAAAACTGATTTTAAGTCACTTTTGAAGGAAATTTTTCAGATAATTCATAAATTCATCTACAAATTTTGCCATCTCCAGTGTGACCACTCTGGTCAAAGAAGTCATCATCTCTTGCATATAAAAAATTCTCCTTATCTTTTAGTTTCTATTCTTGCTGCCTTCCAATCAATTCTCCATTCAGCAATGAGGAAGATCTTACATAAACAAAAGCATGCTATTTTCTGCTAAAACCCTCCTGTGACTCCCCACTATTATAAAATGAAATTCACACTTTTCATGTGACCTAAAGACCAGAAGGGTCCAGTCCCTCCCCATCCTGCCATCCCATATTGCACTTCCCGCATACTCACCCTGTGCAATCGCACTGGCTGCCTATCATTTCTCCAAAGCACCAAATGCTTACCCACTTGAGGCTTATTTAAATGCTGTCTGCCTGGGCTGGTATGCTGCTCCACAACATGGTCACTGCCTTAGTTTCCCCAAATTTTGTTCGAGTTTCAATTCTTCTGAGGTTTTTTTGATACCCAACCAAAAAAAGGATCTTGCCCCTTTTTATTCTTTGTCACAAGTCTGTTTCCTGCATAAGACTTATCAGTAACTCTGTTTATTTGTTCGTTTACTTGTTTATTGTCTTTCATCTCTACTAGACTATAAGCTCTGTGAAGTGATAGCAGACAAGTAGAACAATAAGTAGACGTTTAAGAAAAACATTTAAGTGACTAGTTGATGTGGCAGCAATTAAGGACCAGCCTGATTTTCTCAAAGACTGAGACTGAAAAGAAATTTAATAGAGATATTAACAAGCTCCTGTATATGCTAGTTACAACACAATTGCTAGGTTCTCCCCTACATTTATTTTCTCCTTCTTAAGAATGGAGGTTTCAGCTGGTCACAAGGTTTCCCTGGCAAAGATACCATTTCCCAGCACTCTTGCAGCTTGATGTGATCATCTGACAGTCTCTGGACAATGGCATGCAAGTGCATATGAGTTTGCAACTTCTATGTATGACCCTCTCCTGTCTCTTTTCAACTCCTTGAGGACTAGAACATGGGCTAGATGAGCCATCTGCAGCCTATGCAGACAAATGTAACCCCATAGGAAGAGCAAAGGAATGAGATAGAAGGTGTACAAGTCACCCTAATGGCCACAAACCCTCCTTCTTTGGACTGATATACATGAAAAAGAAATCCTACTTGCTGTAATCCACAATTATTTTGGTCTCTTAAGGCAGTCACACAGAAATCCTAACTAATATACAAGGATTATCCAATTTACATCTCTGTCCATCTGCTGTGTTCCAATTTGTTAGCCCTGGGGCATGGGGAGATCTTAATATGCATTTCAGAGTTAGAACATAAAATGGCATCATCCCTGATAATGTGTGATCAACAGTTCTGATTCTCCTGGATAGGCCAGGAATTCTGAAACTCAACTGTTCAGTACAGAGTATATTACACAGATACTGGCTCGAGATCCAATAGAAACTCAATGGAAAGTTCAAGACAGTCCAGTATATGATACTAGTCTCTGCTTATAATGAGATGGCCAGTGATGTGCCAAAAGGAAGTTTTGTTGAAAGAAATCAACAGTTCTTATAAAGTCAGTAAAAATCTCAAAATTCTCAACACCATAAAATGAGTAAGCCTGCCAGCTTTAGTATCTTTACAGAACCCAGTCATCAAGAGGAAGCCTGGTCATTAGTCCTGCTGGCCAGGTCCTATCCAATCAGTCACTCAGGCACTAATCTCCATGTCCAATCTACAGAGGGGTTCACTGTGTCTTCACCAACCTTTCACCACCTGGCATTGTTTCCATGGAGTCTGCTCACATCTCTCTGCTCCCAGCTGGTCACTGGAGTAGAACTGATCCATTAGCTCTCCAAACCCATCCAAATACTCACCAGAACTTGTGGATTTGGTGGGTGAAGAAGCCAGGAATTTTTGAAGCTTCTGCTCTTGTACTCACTGCAGGGTAGCAGTAATGTATGTGGTAGAAGTATGGCTGAAATAAGCTAGTAAAAGGTAGTGATGCCAAGACTTAGAGACACAATAACAAATGGTAGGGCTTATGGAAAATATAAGATCTCAAGTATCATCTAAAGCAGGAAGTTACTGTTCTGTTCCCCTCTTCTCTTCTGTTCAGCCCACTCCTTTCATAGAGAAAGGCAGGTCCATTTGGTGTGGATGGTCTGAGATTTCATGCAAAACTTTTATTTTAATTACTGAATTTAGACCAAATTTAAGCAAATTACTATGTGTACAAATAACCAAAACAAAACACAAATGGCCTGCCATTTAGTAACCTTTGCCCAGCAGTTTCCAAATCAGTGTGTACCAGCTCCAGTGAGCTAAGAAAACTAGGAATTGATTTGTTGCATCTTTTCTACATTGACTCTGAATAAGTGGAGCTGCAAGGGTGGGGTTTCATTATTTTGAAGTAGTTTCTCACTTCATGAATTATGCTTTGCTTTAGTTCTGCCATTCTTTCAACTTCTCTGACTTGTGTGTCTGTCACCCAAAAGGACCACATACCACCTATCTGGGATGGCCAGATTATGCTAATTACATCTTACCTTACCACCATGAGGTTTGCTACCAACTAGGAAATAAAACTATTACCATTTTTACCACTGATAATGACCATTAGCCCCTCTCAGAAAGACAGTCTTACTGATGTAGAGGTGGAAAGGAATTTGACTAGGACTAGTGTCAAGTGATTGGAACTGCAGCCGAGCAGCATCTCCAAACTCCCAGCCTCTGGCCAGTTGCTGCAAATTGGTGTGGAGCGCAGTCAAGAGGCAGCTTGTTCCTTCCCGGTCCTCTGAGCAGCATTCCTCTCATCATTTCATAGCCTATGTGATGCCGAAAGGCTCTCATACTGAAGCAGGTTCAGCAGCTCCTGACTGTCTATAGAAGAAATAGTTCCCAGCAGCAAGGGTAGTTGGTTACAAGGACCTTAAACATCCCCTTATCGTGAGAGCTGTAAGACCTGATCTCCAGTCTCTGATCTGTTTTGCTTGGTTATTGTGCTACCTCTTGTGGCACACATACTCCTTCCACTCTCACTCCCAGCATTCCTACATGCTGGAATATAAACTGTGCAAAGGCAGAAAAATACCTGATTGATGGCACTATCTACCTCTGCCTAGAGCAGTACTTGGCACATGGCAGGTGCTCAATAAATACTGGCTGAATATTGTGAACTGGTTGAGTCGTATTCATGTGAGCTGGCTCAGGAGGGGTTTAGCTTCAAGACAGGGGCAGAACTAGATGCCTCAATGGCATTCCTTCAGCACTGAGATTCTGTGAGTCTACATGCTGAGAATCCCACAAGCTCCTGCCAGTCTAAGACAGCAGCTGCTTTACAGAGGGAAGAAAACGAAGTTACCAGGCAGATGGGGTGGAGGAGGGGCGAGGAGATGGGTGAGCAGTAAGAGCATTACAGAAGAGGAAGGGAGTCATTGTAGCAGGGGGATGGCAGCAGTGGGTGTGGAAGGAGCACAGTTCCCCAGGACAAAGGGGGTAGTGATGTGGAGCAGTGCAGGGAAAAGTGGTGTTTGATTCAGCCAAAGGAGTGGTCACTGCAGCGTGGCATGGTGGTCCTCAGAAGAGAAGGTTCAAATGGGGGCCAGAATTAAAATTTGAAAACAGAGCTTCCAAGTAGCAGAAATACTATGACAACAGACTTTGCGGGGTGGGTGGCAGACTTTTAGACCCTGAGACCTCAAGGCACAGGCAGAGACCATACCTCCTGATTTTACACAACAGAGCCCATGAAGAGACTCCATATCTCAATCACAGGTCTTACCAAGATTATGAAAAACAGTTTTCTCACTGCGCATCCTGCAACTTCCTCATAACTGAGGAACGACACCTTGTCATCTTCATAGGCATCACTGGCTCCCAGTCACCTTTTCACTGGAAGATGTCAGCTTCCCTCTCTCAGTCCACTCAGTGACCACACAGAGGCTGCCACAATGCCAGGCCCTCCCTGTACCGCGGTGTACATGCAATGACCACCCTGGCACATCTCTGTGAATCCACAGGTTCAGACCAGGCCACAGACCACAATACATCATACCTTCAACAAAATTATCTTTGAGATAAGTCAACAAGACTAATAAAATAAAAAAGTCTTTCAGAAGGAATTTCAAGTGCTCCCACTCAGAAAAGAGTAAGTCTGAATTTTCTCAGAATTCTGAAGTTTTTCATAACCCTGAGAATTGAGTCAATATTTCTTTTTCTGTTTAAAAAACATACTTTGGGGCCTGAAGGTATAGGTCAGCGGTATAGTACTTGCCTAGCATGTGCAAGGCCCGGGGTTCAAACCCCAGCACCACGAACCAACCAAACAACAAAACTTTACCAATGAGCTCAAAGCACCAGGAATTCTACTTTTCTGCAACAATACTTTGGACTTTTCTATTTAAATTTACTTTCTAAAAAAAAAAATGTGTCAATGGTGTAATTTAAAAATGTTTGTCATTTCTACATAACTGACTTAAATAGAAGGGTTCGTGATTCATCACTCAGCTCTCTAGTTAATGTGAACCAGAAGAGCTTCCTTCTTTAATGAGTGTAGACTGGAATCCTTCAGCACCAATGATAGAGGGGAAAGTGTTTCTAAAGGAGGTCACAGAAGGGCAAGGGGAGGGAAGAAAAGGGAGGAAGTGTGGTTGTCCAACAAGAACTGCAATCTTGCTGGTGGGAGGAACCCAGTGGAGGAAGTGATGTTTGGTTCCATTCTATTTTCAATTCGCCTGGTGAATTTTAAGTGATGGGCCCAACAACAAAATGATGGCACCTGCTGGCTTTAACATGATTTTAAAACCTGGCAGGAAAAATACTGCACTCTAACAACAGACTTAGAAAAAGCATCTTGCTTGGTTTAAGATCACTGCACCTGACACATTCAATAGATCTGCCAAGTTCTTAAGGTGAAAATAAGGAGCAGCATCTGAATAATAAAACCCTGTTACCGCGCACCACACACGGGTGAGAAATTTCCCCCATCCTCAGCATTCTTTCTGCATAGGGAATGAACTAGAAGACAGGAACTCAAGCATAAGCCCACAGATGAGTCTCGCAGGAAGCATGCAACCATCATCAAAGAAAGATTCCCTTTTTGACTTATATGTAACTCTGCTGATATGTATCAGACCTCAAATCTAGTTGGGGGGGGGGGGGGGACTTCTTTCCTTCATTCCTGGGTGGGGTGCGGGAGATGAAGTGGAAGTGGGACCGAGTTTATTTTTTAAACCTTTATTATCTTGGTTTTGTGGATGACTGCAACCGTACCTCCTCTTCCACCCACCTCCCCCTTTCTTCCTTGAGCTCCATCCCTGAGGATGAAGGGATCAGGAAGCTGCACTTCCTTTCACTCAGCTAAGCCTGCCCCTTCTCCTCTTCCCAGCCAGCCGCACACAGCAGCTGGAGCCCAAACAGCCTGATGTTTGACGCTGGAGGGCGCAGCCAGGGCTGCGAGCTGCAGCCCTTCTTTTTCCATGCACTGGAGATTTAATTTTAATTAACGATGAGAGCTATGGCCTCGAGGATTGAATTTTCAAACTACAGCACACACTCGCTTTGTGTGTGTGTGTGTGTGTGTGTGTGTGTGTGTGTGTTTCCCTCCCCCTCCTCCCCTGTGGCATCGAGATTAAAAAAAAAAGAAATAAAGAAAAAAGGAATCTCACCCACCAGTGCCCGTGGACCCAAGCCTGTGGAGGATGCGGACTGCGGGAGGCGGCGGCAGCAGAGCGGTCCAGCTGGTGAGAAAGCAAAGCTGCCGCCGAGGGGCGGGGCCGGGGCGGGGCCGGGGCGGGGCTGGACGGTCACGTGGGCCCGGGCCCTTAGCCCTGCCCACATCTGGGTAACAAGACTGACGCAGTCCGGCAGGCGCTGCACTTCCGACGCTCCGGTACTATGGGCACTTGGACAAAGGGCAAGAGCTGCATGGCGGCCGGTTTGCTGCAGAACCAAACGGCCATTGTCACCGGCGGGGCCACCGGCCTCGGAAAGGCCATCGCGAAGGAGCTTCTGCACCTGGGTACGCGTGCAGGTCTCTGGACCTGGGCACCTAGAGCCACGGGTCTGCAGAGGCTCAGCTGGGCTAACGAGTTTGGAAGCCAGGGGCTGCTTGCGGGGCTGGGGAAGGGTGGCATTGTAAGGCAAAGGGGTCATAGAGGTGAGCAAAAATACAACCCCAAGGGAGGGAGTGCGTTCTTAGAAATCGTGGAGAAGTGTTGGACCTGGAGCTACTAGGTATAAACTAAAGGGCTTACAGCCAGAGATACAGTACCTGGGGCAATTAACCTGTTCTAAATGTTGCCCAATTCCAGTGATTATGAAGCACGGGGAGAGTTCATTTGGCTGGAAAATGTCTCAACACATTGAGAGACTTCTGTTGTATTATTTTCTCACATCTCTTGTTATAACTCCCCTCCCCTAATATAGTAAATATCTACCTTAACTTGGATGAAGGAAGGACCTTGTAAACATACACAGGGAAAGACCCACACAGGGAAAAACCTAAATTTACTCATCTGAAGAAGTCAATCTTCAATGACTTAAAAAGAAACAATATAAAGTTCAAAAGATTATAAAGAAAAATATTTACAACATAAGACAAATAGTCTTATTATATAGAGCCCTTACAAATAAACAAAAAATTCAATGTGTTGATAGAAAAATAGGCTAATGATGTGATTTAGCGTTCCAAAAGAGAAACTACGAATAGGTAATAAGTATCTGAGAAAATAATCAACTTTATGTGTAATAAAATACAAAGTGAAACAAGATACTATTGTTTTTCTGACACAGTTTAAAAACCTTGTGCAAGCTGGGTATGGTGGCACACACCTGTAATCCCAGCATCTCTGAAGCTGAGGCAGGAGAATTTCAAGTTCAAGCCAGCCTCAGCAAAAGCAAGGTGCTAAGCAACTCAGTAGACCCTGTGTCTAAATAAAATACAGAATTGGGCTGGGGATGTGGATCAGTGGTGGAGTGCCCCTGAGTTCACTCCCCAGTATCAAACATACAAAAATCCCTGTACAAAATTGAAGTGTTGATAAGGGAGTGAGAAAGGCAGGAAGAATATAAGTTATTACCTTTCTGAAGGGCAATTTATAAATAAGGTTCTAAAAGTTTTACAATGCTTGTGCTGTATGCTTTAGTAATTCCTTTCTCAGGAATTTACTCCAAGGAAACAATGAGACAAGCAAAGCTTTGAATTCAAAGATATTGGATTATTTGTGTAGTGAAAAATTAGAAATAACCTAAATATCCATTATGAGGGAAATGGTTAAATCAATGACAATGAAATACTATATTGATACAAATAAATTTGCTATTGAAGACTTCATGTGGACAAATGCATATCATATAATTGGAAAAAGCATGATTATAAAGAAAATATATTTCAGTTTGCTTGCTAATGAAAAAAAGTAAAAAGACTGGATGGAAGTTTATAACATTGTTAACATTTTCCTCAGTTGTTGGGAATCCAACTCACAGGGCTGCATGCATTCTGGTCAAGGGTTTTATTCCCAATCTTTCAACAAAATTTTTTTAATGATCATGTAAATTACCCTGGTAACTATTGTGTTTCCTAGATCTGGCATGATATGAACTAAGAAACAAAACAACAACAAACAAGCTGTGTTGTATTTTAAAGAAGTGAAAATATATACATTTGTAATACAATAAAAAGGGAAAATTACATTTCCTATTCTGGCCTTGGTGTTGCATATTATCATTCCTACCCACTGTACTCCTAACACTAAACTCTGTCCCCTTTTGTGAAAAAGTTTTGAGAAAGTCAGAATTGGTGATCATTTTATGCAAGGGATAGGCATTTGACTTCTCTCAGCAGATTTGTAGGATCCTAGTTTAAGGTTTAGGATCCAAGAGTTCCACTTGCAGAACTCTTAGTTTATTTTCATGCATTTGAGTTTTCCTTTTTGGTAAGTTTGCATTGGCCAAACACTGTCACTGTTGGGTAAGGTGGCAGGCTATTTTTATGGCACAGACTAAAACATTAAGACAGTGGTATTATAATCTTGGGATGCTGATAAAAGTGATGGAGCAGCTCCCTAAAAAAAATTCCATATACTTTAAAAACCCTTTTTGTTGTTATATTGAAAATGGATTTCCTTCATTAAAAGAATACAAAATAATTTTTTGTATGACTTTCTCATCCTGTTTTTTAAATGATAGAATTAATGGTTATTTCCTGAAAGTTGTTATATAAACCCAGATTGGGCAAATAGAATAAAATGTCATCTCAATCTTTTCCAGTGAAAAGACCACTGTTTTGGGGGGGCAAATTACAGTTTGAGTTAAATGGCGATTATTGGGTTGTCTTTCACATCCATGTGATTTTGGCTTTTCCTTTTGCTGAGAGAACACTGAAAGCACTAGCTAACAAGAGAAGGCTGCTGGAGACAGAACTGGATAACTTTTCTCTGATTGACAGATGCTGTTAGACAGAGGAAGTCCTGATTCTGTCAAGGGAATGTCCAGGACCACTCAAGTTGAATTCAAGGCAGTCTTTTTTTTTTTTTTGAACCAGGGATTGAACTCAGGGACACTTGGCCACTGAGTCACATCCCCAGCCCTATTTTGTATTTTTATTTAGAGACAGGGTCTCACTGAGTTGCTTAGGGCCTCGCTAAGTTGCTGAGGCTGGCTTTGAACTCGCGATCCTCCTGACTCAGCCTCCCAAGTCGCTTGGATTACAGGCGTGCACCACCACACCCGGCTTCAAGGCAGTCTTTTTGAACAGCATTTTTATTGGTACATTATCATTGCATATAACAATGGGATTCATTATGATATATTCATGCATGTGTACCACATAATTTAGTTTGTTTCATTCTTCCTTATTCCCCTTTCCTTCCATCCTCCACCCCTTCCTCTAGTCTGTTGGTCTCGCTTCTATTTTCATGAGGTCCCTTTTCTTTCCTTTTTTTCTCTCTAGCTTACATATATCAGAGAAAACGTATTTTTACTTTGTCTTCAAGTTAATCATTCTCTTTCTGTTACTCAGCAGAACATGAATTAGATACAGTAGCTAAGAGGAAAGTCAAAGGCAAGTGGCAATTTTGACAAGAGAGCACTTTTTCTTGCTATAGTGACTGACAGTCATCAACACCAGGGACTCAGAAAGTGCTTAATAAATGTGGTATTCTGAGTTGAAGACTGAAAGGAATCTGTCACCCCCATATGTTTCCTATGCCCCTGTGTACCATTTGAAAGAAAGGACTTGATCAGTCCCCACCCATGATGTGAATCAATTTTTTTTATCTACTGCTTTGTGGGCTGAAGAGCTAGCAGGGAAGTTTGTATGTTATGCAGTTAGTCATACTTAATGTACCATCATCAAACTTGACCCATGTTATTGAAGGACTGTTGGCATTTAACTATGCTAAGGCACCTGGAATTAGTGCTTATTAGAGTTGAGCAAACAGAAGGGGCTGCAGTTCTCAAGGGGGTGGGAAGCATTTTATTTTTATGTATGCTTTAAAACCCACAATGCATTGTTATTATGTGTGCTTTAAATTATCATTACTTTTTAAAGAGATTTGAATAAGAAGAAAAAAAAATCTTCCTATTCACTCACTCACATAATTGCCATTACTGGTTCTCTCTTTTGTGTAGATTTAACTTTACATCTGGAATCATTTTTCCTCTGCTTGAAGCACTTTCGTTAATTTGTTTTGTTTTGTTTTTTGAAGGGCAGGTCTACTCTGATGAATTCTTCCAGCTTCCATATGTGTGAAGAGGTCTTTTTTCTTTTTCTTTTGTTTTTTATACCCCCTAGAGTGCTGTGGATCTAGCCCAGGGTCTCATGCCTGCCAGGCAAACACTCTACCACTGAGCCACATCCCCAGTCCAAGAAGTCTTTATTTTGTCATCATTTTTGGAAGGTATTTTCACTGGGTCAGGATTTCTAAGTTCACAATCTTATTCATTTTTATCTTTTTAGTACAACACATAATGTTATGCTGCTGTCTTCTGGCATTCATTGTTTGTGAAAAAGTCCTTATCTTCTTATGTTCTGTATCTGCGGCGTTGTTTTTCTTTGACTGCTTTTAAGATTTTTCTTTTTGTCGGTAGTTTATTTAATTATACCATCTGTCATTTCAAGGGTATTTTATTAATTGACTTTTCTCTTCACTATGGGTTGTTACATTCCTCCTCCTTTGCATGTTGGTTATAGATTGAATTTTACCTTGTTGGATGATGACAATTTTTTATATTCTTATAAATATTCTTGAGCTTTTTCTCTGAGGATGCAAGTTAATTTGGAAATAGCTTGATATTTGGAAGGAGTCTTACTTTAGCATTAAGTGTTGGTCCCAGAAATCTTGCCTATGGTGAATTTTATCTCGCTGTTGAGACCATGATACACTAAATTTGGTCAGTGAAACATCTAAGCCCCATCTAAGTGAAACATTTTTCCTGGTCGGCACAGTAGCTATTCCCAGTGGTGCTTCCCAGGGCATGTTTTTTTCCCTCTGCTCATTCGGAAAGTTCTTTCCCCAGCCTGTTCCTTTACTTCCATCAGTACTTAGCTGAGGATTTAAGAGGGATTTCTGGTACAGTTTTTTCTTTTTTTTAAATTGTTGTTGTTTACAGGAACACAGCACACACAATCTTCTATTTATTATTATTGTTGGAATTTGGACAATTCACATGAAAGCTTATTTATTTGTTCCCTGTCTCTCTGTTCCTAAGGGTGTAATGTGGTCATTGCATCCAGGAAGATTGAAAGACTAAAATCTGCAGCAGATGAACTGAGAGCCACCCTCCCTCCCTCCAGCACGGCTCAGGTCACTCCCATACAATGCAACATCCGTAAAGAAGAGGAGGTAATGCAAATATATCTAATAATATATTAATTCAAATAAATCGATGTAAATATATCTACTAATTTTCATTTGCATTAGTGATGCCAATACCTGGAAGTTCTTCAGGTTTTGCCTTGGTAGGTGTCTCAGGATGGGCTCTTTAACAGAGCCTGTAAGAAGATTCCTGCTGATGATTTATTGAACCAGTGATCTCGGGAGAAAGGTATGGTAGAAAGCAAGACAGGGTAGCTAACCAAGGATGTGTTAAAGGGCCTTTTGTCCTTTAAGGCATTTCTTAATGTTCATTTTGACTTGATTTCATCACTATCCCTTATTCATGGTTGATAGGCCACAAATTAATATGCCTGAGACCTGCTGTATTTAGTGGTGATCCAGACTTTAAGGTATATCTTATTGTCAAAATTACAATTTTAACTTTGTGATCTGTGAGTATTGGACTCTGGTGAATTGCTCATTGGTGTAGGAATTTTAGGGTTGTTCATTGCCAACTGTTCATTGATTGCAATACTCAGAGTTGCTATTCACCGTGAGAGAGAGTGCTAGCTCCGTCACGCTTCTAGAACAAATGACCAGTTCAAGTAGCAAGTTAGGTTATTGAACTTTAAATGTTTTTCTTTAGGTGGATAATTTGGTCAGGTCTACCTTACTTATGTATGGTAAGATCAACTTCTTGGTAAACAATGGAGGAGGCCAGTTCCTGTCTCCTTTTGAAGACATCAGTTCAAAGGGATGGCATGCTGTGATTGAAACCAACCTGACAGGCACCTTTTACATGTGCAAAGCAGGTGAGTGTCATCAATATCTGCAAAAATCACTGTGTTCTTATGGAGAGAGAGATCATGGAGGGAGATGAAAGTGATCATGTGAGCGAGAAATCTGTAGGGGCTCAGAAGCTTCATGCTATGAACACGTATTCCCCATTTTTTTTTTTTACCTTGGATCATATCAAAATTCTTACATTATATTTTTGTCTGTTTAGTTTCCTCTAACCTAAAACAAGCAAACAAAAAAACCCATGCTCTTTTTTATTTTTATTCACAGCATTGATTTATAGAATGTCCCATATTCTGGGTTTCTGTCATTGTCCTTGTGGCAATTAGATCCATTTTAAAGATTTCTGGAAAGAACCCGCCATATATGGCCCATCTACTTCTTATTGCATTACATCTGGAGGGCTGTAGTTAAAGTTTGCTGTTGCTCATCCTCACTAAATTTGATCACTTAGTTAAGATCTTGACCATCAGATATGTCTATTGTAAAGAAATATTTTTCTATGTGTAAATTAGAAGTGATCTTTTAGATCATCTAAAGATACTGTTTTCCTGTGTCCATTTACCAAGTGAGTTTTAATGCCCTTTAGATCCTTGTTGGAGTCCATTTTTAATTTGGAGGTTGCAAATTGATGATTTAAAAAATTAAGTTATTATCTATTTATTGGCATCAAAACAGAATCTACTATTTTGCAGAAAATATGGGGGACAGGATAAATGCCGAATGATAATATAGGCTGGTAAAATCCAGGCTGTAAAGAACTGTAATACAACCTGCTGCTTTAACCAATAAACTACAAGTACTGGAGGGAGAGGAGTTAAAGGGGACACTGGAGGAGGAGAGGATACATATCAACTAATGTGATGTGTGGGCCTTATTTGCAACTTGATTCCTGGAAACACATTGTTAAGAAATGGCTACACATTCAGAGAAATGTGCACACCAAATGGATAGTTCATATTTAGAAGTTATTGCTAATTAAATAGTTTTCATTAGGTATTAGGATTATATTATTAAAAACATTCCTATTCAGAAATAACTTTCATAGATGAAATAAGAAGATATCTAGAACTGGCTTCCAGAATTAGCTGAGAGGTAGACAGATGAATGGGAGTATAGATCAAATAAGATTTCCCGGGGCACAGTGTGCACACCTATAATCCCAGTGACTCAGGAGGCTGAGGCAGGAGGATTGAACTTTAAGGCCAGCCTCAGCAACTTAATGAGACCCGGTCTTCAAAATAAAAAAAAAGGGGGTGGGGGTGCTGGGAATGTAGCTAAGCAGTAAAGCACCCCTGGGTTAAATCCTTCTGGACTTTATTATGTCATTCTTCTCTTTCTGTTTATATTTGGCATTTTTTATAGTATATTGAGGAAAATAATGAGTTCATCTTGATATCTGAATTCAAATGCAAGTTCTTCCTCACTTTTTTCATTTCACATTTGTATCTTCTTTTCTACAGTGAAAACAGGTTTTTTGTTTTGTTTCATTCTTATCTTGAGAGTAAGCATTTAAAGATTATTTCCTATGGCCATTTTTTAATGATACGGAAGTCAGTTTTATATGACTTTCCTGTGAGATATTCTTGAATTTTCAACTCTTGAAAGTATTTTATTTTTCTTAAAGTTTTCTTGAAGTTTGTAAAAGTAGTTTTCACAAGCATTATCTCCTTCAACACTCACAACACCTCCTTGATGTAGATAGAATATAAAGTACCATATCTAGCATAGATTTAGTCCAACTAACCCAATATCACCTCCCTCAGAAATCATGTTGGGGAATTTGATTGAATGTTGTTGAGCTTAATACTTGAGAAATAATTGAAATATTTAAATGTTCATTCTCCCCATCATGTCTTGACTTTTTATTAATGAATTATTCTTTTATATCTTTGGGTGAAGGTTTGTGGGTTTTGTCATATAGATTTCACATATTAAGATTAATGTTATGCTTAGATTTTTTGATATTGCCATTTTGAATCAGCCCATTCCATTTATTTTTCAGCTGGTTGGTTGATGGTTTATTGAATAATTTTTTTCAAGTTCATCTTATAGCTTTATCTGATGATTTGCAACTTTATCTAATGATTGGTTGAATTATCTCTTAGGTATTCTAGGTGTTTAGCATATTGTCCAAAAATGACCACTGTGTTTTATCGAGTCAAAAATATAATCATGACTGGGGATATAGTTCAGTTTGTACAATATTTGCCTGTCAAGCACAAGGCCCTGGGTTCAATCCTCAGCACCATCACCCCCCCAAAAAAAAGAAATATATATATATATATATGTATATAAATCACTTGTGAAATGTCCCATCATTATATATGTTATTGAGAAAGTGAAAAATACTGATAATTACAAGCTATATCAACTGTAAGGACATCCCAACTTCAGCAATGTAAAATAATATGAAAATTTTTTTCTAAAATTTAGTATACATTATAGTATATATTATAGGTTCTTTTCTAGGGTTTTACCTTCTTTTTTCTGTCATTTAAAAAATTTAGTCTGAATTCACAGGAAAATATTAAGTAATGGCAAGGTATTCTTATTTTTGCTAAAGCTTTAAAAGGGATTGGGTATCAAATTTTCTCTGATCTTTAAATTCTTAAAATTCCTATTTCTATTAAAGAGCGTTTGAAGGTACTTCTAGCAATGTCTTGTTTTGTGTGAATAGAATGTGGTTACCTTAATATCAAATGGGACCTCAAAAAATAAATTATTTAAGAATAAAGTTAGCAAAAGGAATATAAGACTTGTATGTCAAAAAATACAAAACATTGCTGATAAATTAAAGAAGATTTAAACAATGTAAAGACATTCCATGCTGCGAATTGGAAGATTCGATATTGTTAAGATGATAGTTTTCTCCAAATGGATCTACAGATTCAATGAAATCCCTAGAAACAATTATAAAAATTGACAAGTTTATCCTAAAATATACATGGAAATGCAAAGGACCCAGAATAGCCAAAACAATTTTGAGCTTACACTTCTTGATTTCAAAGCTACTTTTTGATTTGAGGACATTGTCCTGCTGACATCAGTATAGATGTGTAGATCAACAGCATTGTCATTAGGGAAATCCAAATCATACTACTGCATACCCATTAGAATAGGTATCAACAAAAAGTCAGAGAATGAAAGTGTGGAAAAACTAGAACCCTTCTGTATTTCTGGTAGGAATGTAAAGTGGTGGACTCACTTTGGAAAATAGTTTGTTTTTAAAAAGTTAAACATAGAGTTACATGTGACCTGGTAATTTCACTGATAGGTATCTATCTAAGGAAAATAAAAACATGTCCACACAAAGATTTTCATTCATAATCACCCCAGAGTGGAAACAATCCAAATATTTTTCAGCTGATGAATGAATAGATAAATGTGGCATTTCTATCCTTGGAACACTCCTCAGCAGTAAGAAGGAACTATTAACACATTAAAATGTGAATGAACCTCACAGACAGTATTCTAAGTGGAAGAAGCCAGATGCAAAAGACAATGACATAGTACATGATTCAATTTATATGAAATGTTCAGAAAAGTTTAATGCAAAATCTATTGATCTATAAAAACAAAAAGATGAGTGTGTCTCCCTGGGGATGAATTGCGCTTCAAATAGGTACAAAGGAACTTTGGGAGGTGATTTAAATGTTCAAAACAGAATTGTGGTGATGGTTGCATAGTTTGTATATTTGCTTAAAGTTATTAAACTGTATACATAAAGTGGATAAATTATAGTAATCAGGCTTTAAAAAATTTTTTTAGTTGCTGATGGACACAATACCTTTATTTTATTTATTTTATTTTTATAAAGGATTGAACCCAGTGCCTCACATGTGTGAGGCAAGTGCTCCACCACTGAGCTAAAACCCCAGCCCTGTAATCAGGCTTTTTAAAAGAAGAAATATAAATTAAAATGGAAAGCAGATCTAGTAAGCAGCATGGTAGAACAAGACATCAGGAAAGAGGACACTGTTTAAGATGATTGTTGTTTGTTTTCTGCAGTTTACAAGCTCTGGATGAAGGAGCATGGAGGATCTATTGTTAATATCATTGTCCTTATTAAAAGTGGATTTCCATTAGCCGCGTAAGCATTTTTATATTTTTCTTCCTATGTGTTAGGGTTTTGTCCTCTGAATGGGGGTGGTAGAAATGGGGTAAGAAAAAATACCTTCAATCAAGATGATTAATGCCTTCAATGAGTTATGACCACAATACTTAGCATTTCCTTTTATTTGAAGTTTTAAAATTTACTTCTAAAAGCTTGCCCCATTCAGATTAGGGTTGCCATGTTTACCGAGAAAGGGAGGGAAACCAGGATGCCCAGCTAAATAATTTTTTGTATTAATATATTCTAAATACTTGCATTGAAAAGTTCTTCGTTATTTATCTGAAATTCATATTTAACTGGATATCCTGCATTTTATGTGGCAGTTGTAATCCAGATGTTACAAAACTGCTCATCACTGGTGGAAGGCAGCTTCTGTGTTAAGGTATGAGCATGAAGCTCATCTGTGTTAACTTAGATCTGAATACAATCAATATACCTATTTAATTTTGGGCAGAATTGCTAAATTGTTATTCCTAACAAAAACTTAGATTTTTTTTTTTTCTGATAAGTTTCCAAACACTCTCCAAGTAGATGGTTTGTTTCCTCTATGCAAATTCTGATGCCCTGTTTGCTTCCTGTGTTATTCAGGATTCCTTCAGTTGTTTGGGATAGAAATATAATTCAAGCTAGATTAGTGATTCTCTAAAGGCGGTTTCTGGAATAGAAGTGTCAGCCTCAGCTGGGAACTTGTCGGAACTGTGCATTCTTCAGATCTGCTGCCTCAGAAGCTCTGGGAGCAGGCTCGGCAGCCTGTTGATGCCAGTCCCTGAACTGGGGACATTGTGGGTTCAGGCATAATGTTGACAGAAGGCTGCCTTCCTTTTAACTTTGTTTCATTCTCAAGCAGGCTTTCTCTACATGTGGCAAAAAAAAAGAATACCAGCTGGAGCTAGAGGTCAACACTCCCACCCTTTCTAACTCTCCAATGAGAGAGTGTTTCTCAAATAGTCCTGAAAAAAATTATACTAGCAATGCCAGTACCAGCAAGTCCCAGAGAGGATTCTCATTAGCGAACTGTGTTGGTTAGCTTTTCACTGTTGTGACCAAAAGATCTGACAAGAAAACTTAAAGGAAGAAAAGTTTATTTTGGCTCACAGTTTCAGAGGTTTAGTCCATGATTAGCTAGTCCATTGCTCTGGACCCACGGTGAGGCAGAACACATGGTGGACAGGTGGGGCAGAGGAGCACTGCTCATCTCATGGTGGGGTCAGGAAGCAGGGGTCGGGGAGGGGCCCCAGGGAAGATGACCCCTTCCAGGGGTGGCCTCCAATGACTCAGCTCCTCCAGTCTGCCCCACTTGCCTGTTAGTTCATTTGAATTAGGATGGGCTGATTATAGCTCTCACAATCCAGTCATTTCACCTCTGAATATCCCTATATTAACACAGGAGCTCTTGGGGGACACCTCATATCCAAACCATAACAATGACCCTACTTGGGGCACGAGTGCAACCATCAACCAAATCCTGTGGGAGTGATGTTGCTCTTCTATGCATGGTCATCCCAAGGACTGAGGAACTGGGGTCAACACCACTTGGACATGGACTGGGAATGACCAAGGGATGGGTTCTTAAGTGGGAATTGAGATGATGTTACCCCCAAAACAGTAAAGAATGCAGACAAATTATGCCACTGTAGTTCCTTTTCCTACCTATCACTCTTTCTTCCGTGTTTGCCTTCCTTAGGGTCTTAGAAGAAATAAAAGCAGTTCTTTCTGGCATCTCTCATTCACACAGGCAACTGCTAATATTAGTTTTTGGGCATCTCTTTTCTCTGTTTTTAAGTAAAAATCGTATTGTACTACACACACTATTCTGTATCTTGCTGTTCTCAAATACACAGCATATGTTGGAGATTTATTTGTACCAGCATCTAAAGTGTTTTCTTCTTATTTTTTATGGTGATCTAATGTGCCACTCTGTAAAGCATAAAATATAATTTATTCAACCCTTTTCTAATGCCGTGGTTTGGACAAGTGTCCTTCAAAGGTCCGTATGTAAAGGGTTAGCCCATGGCAGTGATATTGGGAGGTGCTGTTAACTTTTAAGAGGTGAACCCTAGTGGAAGGTCCTTAATTATTGAGAGTATGCTCTCAGAAAGAACTGTGGGATCCCAGTTTCTTTCTCTATCTTTCTGCTTTCTAGGGTGAGATATGATACTTGCTCCAAGAATGGCACCATGTGCCTCCCTTGCCAGACGTCCTAATAAATGGGGCTGCCCAGTCTTGGACTTGAACCTCCAGAACTATGAATCAAAATAAGCCTCTCTTTACTCCATAAGTACCGGTTCTTTCCCTACTATCCAGCAGAGATACAACAATACAGAGACTCATAACGAGATTGTTCGCCTAGGGTTCTGCCTGGTCATTGGTCACTTGACAACTTTAGTTAAGAAGGAAATATTCGACAAAAGTTCATTGTAATGCTTATCTTTTGTCCTTAAAGGCACAGTGGAGCTGCAAGAGAAGGTGTTTACAATCTTACCAAATCCTTAGCTGTGGAATGGGCCAGCAGTGGAGTAAGGATCAATTGTGTTGCTCCTGTAGGTAAATGCTCCATATGAAATCTGTGGACAAATTGTGCTCTTCAGATTCCACTTGTGCTGTTGTTAAGTTGTATGTTTGTAGCAAGCTAGATTGCTTGCTACCATATAGGTAACAAATATGCAAATGTACTATAAAAGATTGACTTAAAAGGTAGATAAAATCTCAAAGTTGCATTATAGAAGTAGTCTTTGATTGACAATCAGTTTGTCAAGAAGGCTAATTCAGCCAGATTCTCAATGTATTTTATAACTATTTGCAGAATGTTAAACAATAGTGATGTATAAACTTTACTCTAAATCATGGAATCCAGGCATCTAAATCATCCTAGAAAATTCATATTCACAGCGAAGGTTGAGAAACACTGCTTTGAAGAGTAAATTTTTCTAGATCATTTTGTTACTTTTTTGGTTTATTGTTAATTATTAGGAGATATGAATGTCAGTGTTCTGGAAGGGAGTACTCAAAAATCAATCAGAAAAAAGAAGAGAAAAAAGATCAATCAGAAATCAAGAGAAAATTTCTCTGAATCATACTATAAATGATGGAGAGATTTATAATATAGATATAGTTACCTTCAAAAACTCATTTTTGTGAAATAAGCTACAGCTAAGCTTCCTTGGTATTATATATTGGCCACGGATTCCAAGAGAGACATCAGATGAAATATCTCACTCATCCTGTACAACTTGGCTTAAATTCTACTTTTTCTCTGATGTTTTCTGGTCATTGCTAAGATAGCGATAATCTCTCCAGCTGAAACACTATAATACCTTTGGATATTTTCTACAGATCTAATTATATAATAGCTATAGCAATTATTATCAATGCTACTAAGTATGAACCAACTTGTTGAAGTTAGTAGAGAAACTTCCTTTCTAACAAAATTGCAAGCTCTAACCAGAACCTCATATTCCTTTAGTCCTCTACAGGTTTATTACCTAACCCATAATACACTCAAATATTTATAGCACAGATTATTTATAGTGCCATTCCTAATGTTGATATTTTGAAATACTGGCTTCTAAAAAATCTTAAATGGTATGTCAGTATGATAAGCACAATGCTTAATCTGTTCATCCTTCAGAGATTTTTTTAGGTTTAATATCTAAAATTTAGTACTGCTAAAATATTCCATTCTCTTTAAATAAAATGTTACACATCATTTGATTGGAAACCAAAATATCTCCCTAGTATCATTCAGAGTAATTCATACTTTCCCCTCCTCCCTATAACTTCTAGTTAGAGTCTAGAGCAGATGGTTTTCTCCTGGGTCATATAGTTTTCAAGTAATTGTCCTGGTCTTATGCCCTTGAAAAGCTAGTGCAAGATAGATGGAAGTATTCTTAAACAATTAAAGTTGTAGTTTATTTATTTTGTATTCAAATGTTCCGTTGCTTTATTTCACTCCAGGTGAAAAGGAAAATGCTGTATTTCTTAGTCTCATGTAGGCACTGCCTAATCTTTCCTTATGAAGCTGAGATGCCTAGTGGAAGATAAAATTGACAGAGTGCCCTGACCTCTTATTCCCACTTAAATGCCGCACTGATCTTCTCATATAATTATGCTCTTTGGAAACCAATATCCCATGAGAAAAATCCAGGGATTGTCTGGTTTTTAAGGGAGAGGAAGTCACAGATGCACTCAGATGATGCATTTGTGAACAGTGGTTGACTGTACCTCTTTGAAAACATTGAAAAAGATTAATATTAGAAATATTAACTTTTCTAGTAAACTTAAGCCACGTAATTCTTGGTATTGGTTATAAGACTGCCTTGATGTCTTTACAATTAAAATTTAATTTATATATGTTTTATTTGTTCCTCTTTTATGTTTAAACATAGGGAACAGTCTATTCCAAGACTGCTGCTGATAACTATGGTGATATTGGACAAAACTTATTTGAAAGTGCCTTTCAGAAAATCCCAGCTAAACGAATAGGAGTTCCTGAGGAGGTAATGTGTATTTCTAGCACCCATCAGAATGACTATGGTTTATACATAACATGCAGTGTCCTGTTTAGGTGGTCTGGTTGCCTGATAGAGATTGTTTCTCCCACTGCCACCAATCATTCTTCCTGGGCTTTGTGGATCTTAGGAATTTTTGACTGTGCTTTGACTATTGACAGCAACCTTTATTGAGGAATGAGCACTGTGTGAATGAAGAACAGCCTGTTCTCCTTGTTTCATAGTTTTCAGCTGCAATATTTTATCACATGGTATCTGTTGGTACGCAGAACCCTAAGCGAGTCTGGTGATTATGGTTTTATGAAATTCCCTGTGAGATTTCATACGTTAGTTCAACTGGAGTACATAAAAATCAGTAGCTTTCTCAAATGCCAGCATTATAATCTTAAACCATAATTTTTTAAAGGAAGGGTATGTTGTCCACAGTAATAATAAAAACGAAAATACCTTGGAGTAAACGTAACTCTAAATGAAACAAAACAGAACAAAACTTTTTAATGTAGAACAGTAAAGACTAGAATGGATTGTTATACTCCTCAGTGGAGGAATTGATTTTGTTAAAAAGTCAAGTTTCCCTAAATTAATTCATAAATTTAATATGTTTTTGGAATTTAACACACTAATTCTGAAGTTCATTTAGAAAAATATTTATGAAAAAATTGCCAAACATGTTTTGAAAAAGAATAATGAGAGAATTTGCTCTTCCAGGTATCAAGACATACTATAAAGCTGTATTTATTTACAATGTCTGGTGCTTGAACTGGAAAAGATTAAAATTAGTGGAATGGACTGGATTTTAAAAATCAGAACCATGCCTATAGGATAAACATAGCATTTCAAATCTGCAAGGAAAGTATAAACCAGTTAGCAAAACTCTTGGGGCAACTGGCTGTTCATTTACAAATAAATTAGACCCCCCTTTCTTATCTTTAAAGGAAAAACTCTTGGGAAAAAAAACATGGTTCTAATTTATAGAATCAACTTTTATTATGTCTGATGTACTTCTTTCTAGAAGTTCGACGTGCATACCTTAATTCTCTGTATTTATTGATTATTTTTACCAAAACAGATCCAGCTGTATGTTCTTTTTCATACTTTGCTATTCCATGAAATATACCATAATATATTTTGTCAGACTCAATTTTTGCACATTTACATTCTCTGTATATTTTTGTGATTGCAATGCTCCTGCCGTGCACATCCTTGACACATCATACGTTGTGGGGTGAGGGACTTGGTTTCTAGAAGTGAAATCCCTGAACTAAAATAGATTTGCATATTAAATCTTGAAGATATTGTTAAATTGGATATTTGATACACCATGTTAAGTGAGGTGTTTAGATTTTTATTCTGAAAGCTAAGAGTAGATTTTCAATGATTTTAATCAAGGGAATAATATGACTACATTTTTATTTTGTCTAGAACACTTGTTTATATGAATTATATTACCTACATTTATCATGTTAGAAATTTAAACCAAGAAATTTAAAAAATGTTTATTAATTCATTAAAAGATAATATTATAGGCATTGTTAACATAAATGACATTTCAAATAAAAAGGCTACAATTTTCAAAACAACAATTTTTTTTGTTCGACATATTTACAAATCTCTTTTATTTCTGGCTTAATAGTAAACAGCTGGATTCTCACTTTTGCTTTTGCATTTAATCTGTTGCAATCTGTTGTTTTGATTAAAGCATATGAAAAAAATCTGGCTTCCAGCAGACATATAGTTGGAAAGGAAGGAACATTTTAATAGTCCTTTTAGATAACCATGGGTTTTCTTTTTTATATTCAACAAATGGTAGTTTCATAAAGATTAGTTGCAATGTAGAGTCTGAAACCATGGCAGTGAACTTCTTGTACTCTGTTCTATTAAACTCTTTTTCACACTTTGGATCTTTTACCCAGGTATGATTTTGTCTTTTGGGAAATATTGGTTCTCTGAGTTATGTGTCTTAACTATTAACACACAATTTGTTATGAAATATCAAAAGATCACATTTGATAATGTCTCCACCCATCTCTTTAGGAACATCTTTTAAGTATTAGGAAGCTGGAAAGCTCATGGTGATAGGTGCACAGAACTTCTAATTTTCCCTTGAAGCCTTGAATTTTAATGTTGACAGCAAATATTTTCCATCATTTTCCTTTACATCGATAGCCCCATTTTATTTTGAAAAAATGCCAGCCCAGTACCCAAGTGTGAATAACTGTAGTGTCAGTCATTCCATCACGGAAAAAATGGTGTTTCATGAAAAAAGTGGCTGACTCCGTTCTTAATTCAATTGCATGTTCTTGTCCCTTGAGGCAACCATTGTCCTTCTCTACCCAGCAGAAGGGCTTTATGCATATTGGTACCTCCCATTTCATCACACAGAATAGTAAAAAGATGTGCACTCAGTGGTTGAGATTTAATTAATTAATGTTTTTTAACTGCTTCATCAAGGATATGCCAAAGTGCAACTGCTCCCATAATTCCCACTCCTGAGTCCTCCTAGCATCATGACATGACTGGTACAGTATTGTTTCTAGCTTGGATTCATGCTAAGGCTTCAGCTATCTTTTCCATCACTGCTTTGGTACCATCAACCCAAATGTCAACACAGTGAAAAAGACAAATTAGGCTTTAGTAAAACTTAAATGTTTAAACCTTGCAAATTCCCTCCAAAAGTCTTTGGTTCGAACACCCAGGGTTGGGCCCATCACATTTTGACAGCTGCTGACATAGGTAATTCCTTCAGAGAGTTAGGAAGGGAAGGGAAGAGAGATCATGGTAGCTGTAGTGAGAGGAAGAATAAGGTGTTGGCCTGATTGTGTCCTGCATCTGTAGGAAAACAGAACTTTCACACCAGACTGTTGGCTGGCCTGTTAATCCATGAATTACCATCTTTTAAGTGAGGGAGAATCAGGAGTGTCAGGTTTTTAGGAACATCACCCTTTGAGGAACTGCTTTTGTTCCTGTAGGCTAACTGATATAAATTCCCTCTTTCTGTTTGGTTTTGGGAGTAGATGTTGCTGAACTCATCAATCTACTCTTATTATTTTAGGGAATGCAGTGAGATTCTGAAGTCCCTTTCTAGAAACTTGTGCAATTTCTGTTGCTGAGTTTTGGGCCAGAGAGGACCATGAACTGAACACATCAGAATGCTAATGTATTGCTACACAGACTTATTGACTATGTCAGGGACCAAAATATAAAAGGCATGTGACAGTGATGGAAAAGGGGATTGTGATGGGAAATGGAAGGTGTCAAAGGAACTGGACTGTTTGAAGCAGGAAGGAGTGGAGATTCAGCTCTGTGTTCACTTTGGACTTCTTATTGTGTGGCCTCCTTGACACCCTCTTAAGGCCCCTTTGGGTCTCTCTACCTTTACCCTGATGGCTAAACTAATTTTAATGATGCTCAAATAGAAAAGGAAAGCTGTCTGGGTACTGTCAGGCTGTGGCAGGCACATGCAGGAGTCTCATTACAGTCGTGTGGTTTGAGATGAGTTTACTTGGGAATGTGAAGCCTGTAGAGATGTAAAGAGACTGGTTTTATGTGTGTGTGTGCCTCTGTTTCCAGGTCTCCTCTGTTGTGTGCTTCCTGCTGTCTCCTGCAGCTTCCTTTGTCACTGGACAGTTGGTGAATGTGGATGGGGGCCAGTCTCTGTACACGCACTCGTATGACATACCAGGTGAGCACCAGGGAATGAGTGGCCACTGGAGGCATGCCTTTTGATGTTCAGGTATAAGCTACGTAAATTACAGAGGCTTACTCCTATAGGACATCAAAATGTGCAAAGTGCTTATCTTCAGGATACCATCTCAGAGGGGATGTTCCCAGGTGCAGAAAATACCTAGATGTATTTATTATAGAACTTAACTTGAAATATTTAAGAAGCTTTTGTGTGTGCAAGAGTTGGAATTTTAACCTTGAAAAATCTTCTGAGTACTTTTTCTATAAGAAATGATAGGAAAAAAAACCGAAACAAATATTGCCATATATTTAAGATTTAACTCTTCTTTTTTCCTCCAATAAGTGGCTTGCATATCTGAACAGAAGAATCAGTGATATTGTGCTATTCTGCCCCCTCGTTAGGATATATGTTAAGTGAAGTCATATGAAATTGCTATATTCAGTCATCTTTGATATATTAAAGAAGTGCTTTTATAGTTGTAAGCAAACATTGATATTACACACAAATGTCTTTATATGTGGTGTGTGTTTGTGTATGTGTGTGTGTGTAAGTGCATGCTCATATCTGATGAGACCTTTGGGGTTGGAAGTTTTCTAAAAAATTTGATAGTCTAATATCCTACTTTTGCAAATGGCAAAATAAATGCACAGAAGTTTAAAAGTATGCTAAAAACTACAAGTGATTCAGAAACACAGAAAAGGGTACAAAATACAAATACACCTGGCTTTCTGTTACTAAAAATAATTGAATAAGTGACTACTAGCAAATTAAGGTGTGGTTAATATAACCCCTTTGTGTTTGAATTTCATATCAGGGTCCCAGGTACAGCCTACACTTCCTGCGCTATCAGTCTAGTCAAAGCATAATATCTCTTATACATTAATAAGTGGTTAGTGTAGAACTTTAATTTTATTTATTACTGTCTCTTCCCTTATATATTCTTTACTAAAAAAATGTGTTTGGTGATGTGTGTAAGATACCATGATTTTAAGAACAAAAGACAAAAATGCCTGCATGGCTATGTATTATTGTTTTGAAAGTGTTTAAAATAGTGAGGGTAGGGGAGAACCTTTTCCCTTCCCTCCCCAGGAGACCTGAGTCAGTATTTGTTCAGGTGAGTTGCATTGTTTTTCTTTTAGAGAGGGAAAGAAATTCCAAGACGGCTCCTTCTCCAGGTCTCCCACGAGATGATTTTCTTTTGCAATTCTTTTTTTTTTTTTTTTAAGTATTTTTAGTTGTAGATGGACTCAATGCCTTTATTTATTTATGTGGTGCTGAGAGTCAAACCCAGTGCCTCACACATGCTAGGCAAGTGCTCTACCACTGAGCCACAACCTGTTTCTATCAATACAAAATATTCTTTAAATTTTTGAGGAAAGTAGTTACATCTCCTTTTTAAGAATGTGCTGCACCACATATGGACTTCAGGACAGGGTTTTAGATTGCCAGCTTGAATGAGAATCCCTGGGATAGAAACCTCACTCTACCTTCCTGTCTCAGCTGTTGAATTTGGGGGAAATTCATTTCTGTAGGCCCCCTTTTCTTTTCTACAATGTGATGACACACATAGTATTTATTTCAGAGGGCTGTTGGGAGGCTCAAATTAGACAATGCATGTTTAAAGCCCTGTGTCAGGATGCTTTTAGTTGAAACTCAAGTTGGCCTAATAAATAAAGGAATTTGTTGGCTTACATAACCAGAAAGCAGAGGAGACTTGACTAGGTTAGCTCAGTGATCTTATTAAAGACAATTTCCCCACCTCTTTCCTCTGTTTTTGCTTCCATGAGGCCAGTTTTCTCTCAAGTCTTGGCTCTCCTGGTTATAGGATGGCTGTCTGCTGCTCCTAAGATCACTGGCCTCTTTTTTGTTCACATCCAACTAGCTAGAGGGCAAGGAGAAGAGAATGACTTTGTTCCAGAATTTCTTTAAAAAATTGAGATACTCTGTTTCTGACCAGCTCAAGCAAATGCCTATTCTCAACCAACATCCAGAGCCAGGGGAATGGGGAGCACTGAGTGACAACTTATATCATATGACCCCTCACCCCAAACCAGGGCAGGATCACTCCTCAGACCCTTCTGGATTTTCAAAAGGAAATGGAGCCTCTTGCAAAGAGGAGATGCGGACTGGATGTTGGGGATGCAATTATCAGTGCCTGGTGCAAAGTTAGCACATTATTTAAATATGATTACTAAGGAGGTATTGTTTATTCAATGTCTACAGTATGGCCAGCTCTGTACAGATGGTATCAGCTTTAACCCTCACAAGTTTTCAAAGATTTTGTTAGATAAAATAAGACTGAGGCTCTGAAAAAGTAACTTCCCTAAATTTGGAAATGCTAGTGAATGGCATACGAGGGATTCAAATCCAGGTCCTTTTGCAAAACCCCTGGATTTTGTTTTCTTGCATGAATGATCCAGAGAAACCAAGAGGACTATGTAGAAATTAAGAGAAAAAAGGAGGTTAACATTTACTAACTTGGGGTTTTCCACTCAACAGATCATGACAACTGGCCTGAGGGAGTCGGGGACCTAACTCTTGTCAAGAGGATGAAGGAATCTTATAAGAAGAAAGCCAAACTCTAAGCCAAGGACAATCAGCTATCTTTTGTACCTGAGTGCCTTAACATCTTGAGAATGTGCATTTGTACTTCATAAGCACTTACAGTTCATTTAGAAAAAAAAAATCACTTCTTTTTTAATGCTATTAATTAAGCAAAAACTATTCCTGAAATAAGTTCATTTCGATGCCCTAACCCATGTCTTTGAATTTGTGATTTTTTTTTCAACCAATTTGTTTTTTTTGTTGTTGTTGATTGGTACTAGGGATTGAACTCAGGAGTTCAGGCCTGCTGGGCAATCCCTGTGCCTCTGAGCTAATAAATTCTTTACTAAGAGTTTAATAAATGAAATTCTTATTTTAAGAGGTATTAGAAAAATGAAATAATTTTAAAATAACAATAATTAGAAAGATCATGAATTCCCAGGTTTTATTATTGAATTTTAATGGGAAATACATCTAAATTGTGATATAGTTACAATTATTACACTACAGTTATACAATGCCTGCTTTTTTGATGGCAAATTCTTCTGGAGCAATAAAGCCTTGTGGTGGCTGTCAGTTTATAGTTTCTTTTGTTCATGAGGTCAAATTTACCTACACCATAACACTGGCTGCTTGTGAATGGTGGGCACATGATCAATCAGTGGGTCATAGGTAGGCATCACTCTTGCATCTCCATTGCCAGAAGTGGGTCACCTGGTGGGATGCTGTATTGCATGGGGTGTGGCACTGTGGGTAAGGCTTTCTGCAAGCCCCCAAATTAGAGGTAGTACTAAGTCCTGTGAGCAGAGAAGGCAAACTCACCTGGAATAAATACTTAGTGCTATGAGGAATGGCACAGACATCACACTGGAATTTGAAATTAAGATTTAGTAACTATTACAGAGATTGGCTGTGGGATTGGCTAGAAAGGAGTAAAGAGAAATCTAAAGAATATTAGAATAGCAGATGTGAGGACCAGCCGGTGTACAGGACTGAGATGGAGCGCCAAAGAAGAGCCCTCCCTGCTCCTAATTCCCAGGTCTAGTAGGTTGAGCACAGCTGTGGCTCAGTAGATGGCAGAGAAGTCACTGTCGTGTGCTGCTGATGGAACTTACGAGAAATCTACCCTCTAAGGGGAAACTGCATGGGGAGATGTCTGATCTGAAGTCCTGGTGGCACAACACTTGAGAGCGGTGTGGGGCAAGCCCGGTTTGCTGGCCTCGGAGTGGCAGTGACCTGCACTGCTGCAGTGTGGAAGTGAGCCATCATTTTCACAGTGTCTCTCCCCAGCCCTCTACTAGCAAGCCTCGGGGTCAGCTGACAAAGGGAAAATCACTTGAAAGGCTCAGGTCTTACTTTATAAGGCTGAGAAGCAATAATTTAAACCCACCCAGTTGTCACCTTGCTCTTAAGTGACCCATTGGTTTCTGTCATAGGCTGGCAGTTCAGAGGCAGCAAGACCTGCAGCAGCCTTGACGCAGGGGAATCTGTTTTGTAAGCTTTTGCATTGCAGTGCTGTGATCAAAATACCTTTTGTGGTTTAGATATGAGGTACCCCCCAAAAGCTCGTGTGTGAGACAATGCAAGAACATTCAGAGGTGATTATGAGAGTTGTTACCTACTCAGTGGATTATCCCTGAGAGGGATTAAATGAGTGGTAACTGTAGGCAGGTTGGGTGTGGCTAGAGGAGATAAGTCACTGGAGGCATGCTTTTGGGGTTTGTATTTTGTACCCAGTGAGCAGAGCTCTCTGCTCCCTGCTTTCTGATTGCCATGTCCTGAGTTGCTTTCCTCCACCATAGTCTTCCACCATGATGTTCTGCCTCACCTCAGACCCAGAGCAGTGAAGTTGGCCATCCATAGACTGAGACCTCTGAAACTGTGAGCACCAAACAAACCTTTCCTTCTCTACTTTGTTCTTGTCAGGTCTTTTGGTCACAGCAATGAAAAAAAGTTGACTGAAACAATACCCAACAAGAACAACTTAGAGGAGGAAAAATTTCTTTGGGGCTCACAGTCTCAGTCCATAGACAGTCCATCCATTGCTCTGAGTCCAAGGTGAGGCAGCAAATCACAGGAAAGGGCCCAGAGGAGGAAAGCTGCCCAGCTCAAGACATGATCAGGAAGGAGAGAGAAAAATGCTAGGGCAGGGAGAAGGGGGCCCAGGGAAGATGCACCCTTTCAGGGCACTCCCCAGTGATCCACCTCCTCCAGCCCTCTTGTCTACAGTTACTACCCAGTCATTCAAACTGGGATGGATGAACTGTACCTTAGGTTACAGTTCTCATGATACAATCATTTTACCTCTGAATATTTCTGCATTAAAAGGAGCTTTGGGGGACACCTCATGGCCAAACTGCAAGAGTCCATGCTGTTGAACAACCTCCATTCCTGTGCCCACTGCCACCAGTTCTGGGTGGCCAGTCATGAAGACCAGCTAACATTGGCTGGTTGAGTCATTTTGTCTACTTGATTGTTCTGCACCTCTTCCATGATGGATGCTTCCTGGAGAGGGGCATTAATGTGTGAGACAAAGTAACACTTGGTGCCCACTCTCCTGTGTCCATCCACAGCCTCTACACCATCCTGCTCATTTCCTGGCCAACTGACCAGGCTATGAACCACTGTTCAGGAATTTGTATACATTCTCACATCAGACTTCTTTTCTTTTCAGTGTCCTTACTAGTTGCAACACTTGAGTTTGCCCATTAGAAGAATTTTCCAAGTTCACTATCTTATGGGCCACCTCTAGTGAGGCCATAAGGAAGTTCTAATAATGGAAGGAGAGAGATTGAGTAGGCATAATCTCAGATCATAGCACAGTCCAAGAGAGGGCTGACCAGGCTGATGGGAAGTCCTCAAGCCAGAGTTACCCATTGGAGCAGCTCCTCATCTGCAGAATAGGCCTGTTTGAACATACTGTGCTCAGGCTACGATGCGGGCAGCACAAGAGTGAATGCAAGGGGGATCCTGAGTGGCAACAAACTGAGCTGACTGGCATCAATTATGTTCCCCTAGCAGGAGATCTAAGGGGTACATTTTCACAGCCACCATGCTGTTTTATCCTGTAACCATAAAATGATCATGATGGACCTCATTTAAGTATTACCATTTAGGGGATGAGCTTGAACAATGCCTCTTGTGGTTAATTGTGGAACACCAGCCTGTCTGGGCTTGCCTTCTTGGGATTCAAAGACATGACTGCAAAGCCTCCACTTGAGCTGTAGTTTCTTTTAGTATTTTTCTTTTTCTGAATGCCTTATTTACAAAATTTAAACCAGCTGTGTCCAAGATAGGCGTATTACATCAACAGGTAGTGACTATGGCCCTTGTTTCAGACAGGCCAAATCTCCAGTTACCTAGAGGGATAATTTGAATCTTATTATATGCTCAAAACTATTTACCTTGTACAGTAACCAAGGCCCCCTCTGGTTATTGGTTTCTCCCACCTTTTGAAGAGCTTGACTGAGCCAAGTGAATACATTCTTTCACTCTGTCCTGGTGGCAGTCAGATTGTCAGGACCCACCAGGTCCCATTGCTATCAGGGTTCGTACCACATTCCTGGGGGTATCCTCGCTCCTTGGTCTAGTAGGCTCTGCCCCCTGTTTCCTTCTGCAGCCTCCAAACTTGTCCTCCTGGAGAATGTCAGTTTCCTACAAGGAAACATCTTGAACCCGCTTCTGGCTGAGGCTACCAGTTGCTGAGTTACTAACAAGCTTTCTGCTTACTCTTTATTTGCATTCTGTTCTTCTCCCTTATTTTGCCCTTTTCTATCAGTTTCCATAGAGCTCTATATGGATTTTCTTCTTTCCACGAGTTACAGATTTTTCAAGTCCACTGGTGTCCAACCGCCTGGGTTCAAGTCCCAGTTTCTACTACTTATTGGAGACAAGGAATTTTAATACGGATTGGTTATTTTAGATAGTATTAATGAATTATTGGTTATTTGGTCAGACATAATAATGTCATGGCAATTTTTAAGAGTGTCCTTCCTCATTAGAGAAGAAGCACCGATGCCTGGGATTGACTTTGAAATACTCCAGTTTTCAAAAAATGGCAGAGAAAGAGGGGGGTAGTTGAAACAAGATTGGCAGCATGATCATAACTGTTTAAGCTAGGTGACAGATACATTATGTTATATGGTTAATTCTCTTATATCTATCTTTGTGCAAGCTTGAAAATTCTCAAAATTAAAAAATTATAAAATAAAAACGGCCATTTAGTTGGTCAGGGCAGCATGGGGAAGCGTTAGTTGATTATATATGTGTTATTAGAAGGAAACAAGGGGAGCTGGGGATATAGCTCAGTTGGTAGAGTGACTGCCTCGCAATTACAAGGCCCTGGGTTCAATCCCCAGCACTACAAGAAAGAAAAAAAAGGAAACAAAGAGTTTGCCCTGAGAACCCAGGAGCTTATGGGGGTACATGAGCCTGACACAAGGAGTAGTGGCTCAGGTTACAAATGGAATATTGATTTGGTGGTAAAAATCATTGCTTCTTGACCTGGTCTCTGCTCTACAGGAACTGCGGGTAACCCATGTGCTCCTGGTCAGCCTCCCACACTCAGATTTTTACTCAAAAATTAAGCACACCCCCTCCCCCCGCCTGGCGCGGTGGTGCACGCCTGTAATCCCAGCACTTGGGAGGCTGAAGCAGGAGGATCGCGAGTTCAAAGCCAGCCTCAGCAATTTAGCGAGGCTCTAAGCAACTCAGTGAGACCCTGTCTCTAAATAAAATACAAAATAGGGCTGGGGATGTGGCTCAGTGGTGGAGTGCCCCTGGGTTCAATCCCCAGTACCCCCCTCCAAAAAAAAAAATTAAGACCCCTAGAATAAAGGGTTAATTTTACTTTAATGAATTACTCCCAGGTGGGGGGGGGTTTACATCATTTTATTTGAGGTGAAATTGTCATAACATAAAACGAACCATTTTTTTAAAAAATTTTTTTCTCAACTTTTTTAGTTGTAGATGGACCCAACACTTTTAATTTATTTATTGATTTTTATGTGGTGCTGAGGATCCAACCCAGTGCCTCACACATGCTAAGCAAGCACTGTACCACTGAGCTCCAGCCACAGCCCCCAAATGAACCGTTTTTAAATGAATGATCCTGAGTCAGTTGGTGCATTCACAGTGGTGTGCAGCCTGCATCTCTGTCTAGTTCCAAACCCCATGTCTGTCAATCCCATGCTCCCCATTCCTTCTCCCTCCATCATCTCTGGACTTATATAACCTGAATCATACAATTGGTGACTTTTCATGTCTGACTTTTCTCACCCTCAGGTTTTTAAGTTCATCCACATTGTACCACATATCAGTACCTCAAGGAAAGACTTTTTTAAACCGTAATAAATTTTGTTAAACTTTATTTTTTAAATTGTTTTATTAACATTTTCTTTTTTTATTGTTTTGTTTGTTTGTTATTTTAACAGACTGCATTTCGATTCATTGTACACAAATGGGGTACGACTTTTTGTTTCTGTGGTTGTGCATGATGTAGATTCACACCATTCAGGTAATCATACATGTCCATAGGGTGATGATGTCTGTCTCAGTCCACCATCTTTATTCAAGGGAAGATTTTTAATCATGGTTATGTGGGTGAGGCTGCCTCTACTGGTGGGCAGAATATCCTGAACCTTATTTCTAGAATGTACCTTCCTAAGAGCAGAGAGTTTTAGTGATAGTGCCTGGAGGACTTAATCATGTATTGGAGCCACCTGATTAAAAGTTCCTGGAATTTCGAGGAAGGAAATCCTGACCTTTTGGAACCCCCCACAGGGATGAGTCCAGGCCCAGGGGTTGCAAGGAGGGGATGCCATGAGGTACCACTCACATCTTCCCTCAGGAAGGAAGGAGTCTGCCCACAGGCAGCCCTTTGCCCCTTCGGAACCTGAACCAAGGAGAGGTAGCTGCCTCACCCCCATTGTTACCTTTCCAGGTGGCCCTCAGCCAGAGCTCGGTTATCATGGGGCTATAAAGGCCCAATTGTCTTGCACCAACTCAGAACAGCATTAAAGTGTCATTCTATCTTCAGATCTCCCATTGGGCTGGCTGAGGCCAATCCTGCTTCCTCTTCATCCCCTCTTCCACAGGTGTTGATTCCACGCACATTGTCTTGGAGTCAACTTCCCTGCCACCCCAGCCTGACACCGGATTGTGCATGTGGTTAGATGAGCTGTTCCAGCAGAGGAATGAAGGTCTGAGCCCCCTCTCAGCTTAGGAGCCTCCCTCCTTTGCTGCTGGAGCCTTTCTATGGACCCTAAAGGTCTCCTCTCCTAGTTTCAAATGTTTCCCAAGTTTTTAAAGCAGTCTTTATTGCCTCTCTGTGGGGCGACAACTAAGGATTTTTTAGTTTTAAGTCTCACTTTCCTACAAAAAACATCTTCTATCTGATCAAGATGTGCATTTTCAGGGATGCTTTTGCCTTTTCAAGGTGCCAGCGTAAAAGGAATATCCTCAAATTTGGGGTCAAACTGCTGTACCAGTTCTTCATTTTTACAGTGCATTTTCTAAAGGCAAGAAACTGTATTTGGCAGGAACTGTACAGGGATGGGTCTCCCTTGAACTGAAGAGTGAGTATTCATGATGTAAAAGTAGCCTAGGAACAAAAACCAGGGCACCAGTCTTCTTATGGGGAGACTTCAGAAAAGACACAGGGGGTAAGGTGAGTGGCTCCGTTTAACATCCCTGCCTGAAGAGTGAGTAAGACTGAGGGCAGCTCAGCCACAGAGCTCATGGAGAGAAGAGCCTGGTGAGGCTGTGCATGGGAAGGGAGGGAGATGTTAGACACAGGTTACTGAACTTTGCAAAATCAGTGAAGGGGGCACTTTACTTGGCAAAGTAAAACATTAATATGTATCCATTTGTTGAGAATGAGATTTTCCCCATCTAAGTCCCGGCAGGCAGTGCTATCCTGTTGTGAGGGGCTGAGTGCTGCCTTCCCCAGGGAGAAGGCTCACTGAGGATGCCCTTCGGGCACCAGCCTCCATCCTTCCTGCTTCATCTTCTGCGGCCTCCTCTCTTGCCCCAGTCCCTGCTCCTCATGCCTTTTCTCAGGGAAGCTCAGGTGCTTCCTCTACTATGCAGGTCAGTATACCTTCACAGATCACTTGACAATGAGATGTTTTTGATAAATGTCATTGTGTGAACATGAAATAAGCAGGTACTACAGCACGAGGACCTGATCTTATGGCACCCCTGTCAGGTATGGTCAACCTGCCTTCTGCAGTGCATGATCAGAGTGTTCTTCTTCTCCCTCCTGGCCTTCCCTGAAGGGAATTTTTTTAAGTGGCCCAAATGGATTGTCAGTGCATTTCACCAAACAGAAGAGGCCTTTCTCTGGGAAACTGTGTCCCACAATATTATCAAGCTTTTGGCAAGACACTTCTTTAAATAGGTGAAAAGCAGTAAGTAAACAAATTTTAAAACAAAATTCACTGATTTAAATTTTTTATTGAAATTTTTTCCCTCATATAAGAAATTTATGTGATGGCCTAAGCCCTTTTACATGTTTTTCAGGCTAACAAGTCAAATACTTACGTTTAATAAGATCAAATGAAATAGTGATGTATCAGTGATGTTTGGTACATGCTAGCTAAGAGAAGAAAGGACTTTGTTCCACTCAGCAGGGTCCTGAAGGCTTAGAGTTTAGCCTGGAGTCAGTTTTAAGCCTACCACTTAAATATTGTTGTGTCCCTTTAAGATTGGAGTCCACATGGGCATTGAGCCTCAGCAACTTTGCATCTGGGGAGTGAATAAAAATGAATAAAATAGGGCTGGGGTTGTGGCTCAGTGGTAGAGCACTTACCTAGCATGTGCGAGAGGCACTGTATTCAATTCTCAGCACCACATAAAGATGAATAAATAAAATGGAGATAATGTGTCCATCTACAACTAAAAATAAATTTTAAAAAATGAATAAAATAAACTCATTTCAGATCTTTAGCCCCATCTCCCAGATTGCAGTTCATTTATTTATATCTAAAGGCCACCAGGTGGCAGCATGGAGAATCAGCAAACAGTTTGTATAACCTTGATGGGTAGGGTACCTGCTACCTTCACTGTGTAGAAGGTGCATGAAAGAGTTGCAGCATTCTGGCTTGTTTTCATAATTCTGCAGGTGAAAGAAAGAAAGAATATAAAGGAATAGGAAGCTGAAAGTCCACAGGCATACATGTGGTTATCTATCAGCAGTCAAATCGGTAGGATCCTGGCTTAAAGTCGGAGTAAGTCTCTGGGGGCCTCTCTGAGTAAATGTGGTTGGTGTTCTAATCCTTGAGGCAAGTTTTCTCCTCTATTGTAATTTCATGTCATTTTCAACCAGCTGCTTAGTAAATGTTTAATCAGATTTTAATTGATTAGGAAAAGGTATGTCATGATAGGTAGGTCCAGGCTTATGCTCCATTTTAGTCAGGTATAGTATGACCGGACCTTCCAGAGCGTGGAATATGGGGTGTTCTAAGGGGCTGGACTGGCACAGGTGGCAAGATCTCTGAATCCAGATCTTGGACTGATAATTGAGACTGTTCTGAGAATCTGCAGTGTTGGTTATAGCAGGTGGTTAGCAGGTGCACACAGCAGAGTTGGACGTAAGAGTGTAGTTGGTTATGAGACGTGATTCTGGTGGGAACAGTGTTGGAGGTAGCAGTGTAGTTAGCTGTGGGAGTGTGGGTGGATATGGCCATAAAGTGAAACCTGAAAAAGACAGGGGGTGAGGTAAGGGAGGGCACACCATAGGGATCAAAAGGATGGGTGCCTTGAGGCACAGATATAGAATATTTGAGTTTCATGCGTTTCCAATTTTTGCTCAGGGTAGTTTTTTCTCAAGATGAGCATTTTTTTTCTTTTTAATTATATATGACACTAGAACCCATTTTGATATAATTATACAGCAGGGTATATAACATTTTTTTCATAATGTAGATTCACATGATTCACATAATCTTACATATACATAGGGTAATACTGTCTGTCTCAGTCTACTGAAGATGAGTATTTTATTTTTTATCTTTGCATTCCACAAGAGGTTGAGCACAGTGCCAGACTTTCAAAGTTGACAGTCAACACATGTTTGAGTTGAATAATTTTAGATGGCTGCAGTTGGCTGTGTAGGGGATGGGGTGGGGCCTGCCTAAAATATGAATAGTTAATTAGCATAGTTGTGGAGTGCTTCCCATTTCTTACAAAACTGTCCCAAGTGCTGACTGTAGCCACTTGGAGACCCTGTTATGCCAATGTCTATATTCTTACCTGACTGTCAAACCTGATGTACTTTACAATTCCTAAGTTCCTGGAGCAACATCAGGATGGAGGAAGCGGAAGGGAGTGGGGGGCCCAGAGTAGCATTTAAGGGGGCATGTACCTCCAGGGGTGTGCAAGTGCAGGGTTGGCCCCTAGAGTGAGTGCCTCCTTCAATGTTGCACTAGGCTCCTCATCTATTTCACCCTCCTTCTGACCCTGCTTGGGAATCTGGAAATTGCAGATTCTGGGGCCCATTCCCCAGAGTTGACAATTCAGAAGATCTTAAGTAGAACAAAGGAGTCTGTGTTTCAGTGAGCATCCAGTTAGCATTAGGGATTCTAATGCAGGCATTTAGGATCATCACCCTTTGAGAAACTGCTTCTGCCAACAGCCTCCCTCGAGGGTTGCTCATATTCAGTGAAATAATTCTCTCTTCTCTTTGGTTTTGGGAATAGAAGTTGTTAAACTCATTCATTAACTATCTGACTTTATAGAGGATGCAGTGAATCCTGAAGCTCTTATGGAAAGGTCCTGTATTCTGTGTTGCAGGGTTTTTTGCTTGACAGGACTATGGGCTGGCTATTCCTTATGGGGTTCTTCGTGTCCACTCCAGATGGCAGGAGCTCCTTGGACACACACAGTCATGTCTGAACCATGCACCAGCAGCTATGGGAGCATAGGTAGCCTTGGTTAGAGAAGGAGGAGAGTAGACAGAGTATACAGTTAGACATGGTAAAGAATATAGTGGACACATGCTGCTTTTGCCTTGTCAGTACCGTTCCCATTTTTGTGCTGATTTTCCTTAGGAAACCATCCCTTTCCTGGTATGAGTCCAAGAAGCTTACTTTTCCTGTCTCTCCAGTTCCTCCTCACTTGAGCACTGCCAGGGTGTGTGAGAGTCTGTTAGGTGGATGTATTCTCTCCCTTGGGAAAGAGCGATCAGTTCCACTTCAGGACAGCAGTTGACTGATCAGAAGGAGCTGTTTTCTTTGTGCTACTATTACTAATAGAGAAGATGTGTAAGGACCCCTGGGAACCTGAGAGTGCCACCAACTCAGAGCCCAGGTGAAGGGAGACCAAACCTTTATCTTTGAAATGCCAAATCCAGTTATGTCTAAAGCCAGCATTACTTCTGGATTTTGCAGTTCCTTGAGAAAGTAAATTTCCTTTTACATGTAAACTAGTTTGAGTGATGTGTTTATCATTCACAGTTAGCCCCTGATTAAGACCCAGAGGATAAAGGTCTTAAAAGTCTAGACAAAAGGGTGTCAGATAGAGCGACACACAACAGAGGTAGTTTCCCTTAATGGTAGGGTGTAAGAACCAAGCTTTCTTGAAGAGAAACCTCCTGGTTTGCTCCAGGGCCTCTGCCCTCAGCCTTCCTCTCATGTGCTTTTATTCTCTCCAGGGGCATCCTTCTAAAAGCCAAATTACACCCGAGTATAAATTTGTCTAGGAAAAGACTACTGAATTTTAAAGAGAAAGAAATGTTTGTTACTTGAAACTGAAGAATGAGCAAAGACTATGATTATTGAAGTTTCTTCACAGTACATGTTTCGGGGAATGAGGGAAGTGAACTGACCAGCTGACAGTACCGAATAAAAATGGTTTGAAAATTTAGGAAGGATTTTGCATTATATGAAGCCACAGAGTGACAGTATTAATGGAATTACAAATGGAAATTTCCTTTGTCCTTGTGTTCTTCACATGAGAAAAATTCAAGCAAGAGGCAGAGGTTTAGAAGAAGACGCAAAGTGAGAGTGCATTATGTTTGGATGTAGTGTGGATCTGGGAATACATGTGTGAAACAATACAAGAATGTGCACAGGTGAAATGATTAGATTATGAGAACTGTAACCCAATCAGTGGATTAGTCCTTTGATGGATGAATAATTTAAATGGATGAATGGGTGGTAACCATAGGCAGGGAGGATGTGGCTGGAGAAAGTAGGTCACTGGGAGTGTGCCCTGGGGGATTATATTATCCCTGGCTCCTCACACTCAAACTCCTGGTTGTCTTGTCCTGAGCTGCTTTCCTCCCCTACATTGTTCCACCATGACGTTCTGCCTCATCTTGGGCCTAGAGCAATAGAATTGGCCGACCATGGACTGAACCTCTGAAACTGTAAGCCAAAGTAAATCTTTCCTCCTCTAAATTGTTCTTGTCCAGTCTTTTGGTCCCAGCAATGAAAAGTTGACTAACAGAGTGAAAACAGGAAGAGAAAGTATGCTCTCGCATAAACCAAAAGAAGTGAAAGTAAAAGAGAGAGGACTATCCCTTGAGGAAGGATTGAAATTGTGTTCATTTGTTGTCTACAAATTATCCGATTTTAAATGGGAGAAATTTATTCCTCACCTGTTTCCTTGATTTATAGCTACTGTAGTTATAGAACTATTTTGGCAGTGTGCATACATGCTTGTTATGCATAGGTATACAACAGAAACCTGGTGGGGGTAGCAAAACTGCCATTATAGTGACATGTATTTGATATTATAATAAAGCAAAGGCAACTACTGGTCACTCAGACTGGTCAAAGGTGGTCATCTTTACTGACCAGAGGGGAGATTATTTTACCTCATTCATCCATATTTCTTCCTGATACATCGTCTATCTATCTGGATATTGCATTCGAAGTTGCCTATCACCCATGGCACAAGAAACATACATTCTGTGTAGTATAGGAAGTTCGTTATCAATCTGGCAAGAGGAACATTTCCTTATCCCCTACGAGTTAACACTTACCCTTCCATTGCTCATGTCTAACTGCTGCCTAACAATGGCAAGGAGGATGTTCAGCTGGTGGATATTTCCTATTTCTCTTCAGAGTGGAGAAGCCAAGGAGAGAAACAGAAATAAGTCTCCCTGGACTAAGTCCAACTTCAGTGTGCTCGACAACACCTAAACAGGAGAACTGGTCTTTTGTATTTAGTTCTCTGTCCCAGTGACCTTTCTCCTGCCTCTGCACCCACTTTGTATGTGGGGTTAGTCCTGAAACAACTAATTTGTCCCCAGTTAAGTAAAATGAAAACAACAGCAACAACAAATTATTGATTGACAGTTATTGAGTAACCCACAGCATCATGGGAAAACTAGCAGCTGGAAAAACTTGATGCTGGGAAACGGGAGTGGAAAACTCCAGGCATCTACACAGCAATGGCCTTGGGCCTGCTCGTCAGAGTGCTACCCCTGCAATAATTCATGTCTCAACTCCAGCCATTTCTCATCTTTGGGTCCTTGACTTTAAGATACAGATTGTGGAAGGAGGGTTTGGCCTATGTGGTCAGAGCCCAGCCCTTGTAGTGGGGAAGAGATGGGGCGGGGTATCGTCATTGTCATGCCCAACCCATGGAATTGGGAAGTGTTTTTCAAAGGAAAGCAAAGTGCTGTTACCAAAAGGAGAGGTGAGGGATTTGTAGAAGCAGAAACCAGACCCCTATGGGGATCCTTCATTGGCTTGTGCCTTGGTGACATCCAGTCAGGCCATACTCCCCAGTGTCACTGACTTTTCAGAAGAAGTGAGCCATGTTGGTTTGGTTTGGTTTTCGGGTGAGTGATGCTTTTGAGGTCGATTCAGAATTCTGATTTGTTTAGAAGAATCTGTTTTCTCTGAGAAAGACAGTGCTCTTTATCTTTTCTCTGCTGGATTTGGATATGAACACTTAAGAAATTAAGCATAACTTTCCATGTAAACACTAACTCTTTTTCTATTTCTTTACATTTATGAAACACATTTATTAAGTGCTTACATTTATTAAGTGCCCGCATGGTTCTAGATGTTGCCCTGTGGCATCTCTTTCTCCTTGCTGAGTCTCTACTGTGGGTCTGCACTTTCCTAGGTGGTGGGATTATTGAGAAGAACAAACAAAATCCCCACTTTCATGAATGGAACCTACAGACCACTGTATCCCCAGTACCTGGCTCAATAAATGTTTGTTGAATGATTAACTGAATGACATCTGCTATGCTCTATTGCTCTGAACAGAGCTCTTTGGTGGAATGTATCTGTGGTGTGGCAATGGAGCTTAAATAGTTTTGCTTCTAATTTTTCCTCCTTGCATATGCATTTCTCTCCAATTCTTAGAAGTTGTCAATAAATTCTTAAAAGTGGGTGAGTTGGGGGGATACCAAAGTACACTAGTTGTTTTCAAAATGAATTCTGGAATTTTCTCTGCCATAGAGAAATCTGAAAATTGGGACCTGCCTATTTCCTAGTTCTGCCTTGAAACCAAGCAGCTGATGGGTTCTGTGAGTCACTGGTTGCCCCAGGGGACTGCCTACTCCCCCGACATCAGGTGCCCAGGGCTCTTGGTAAATGTCAGATGCTGCTGTGTGTGGGTCGGTGGTGTTGGCGTCAACTTGGGCAGAAGGAACAGTCTAGTAGCACTCTAAAAAAAGGGAAGCTCAGTGTTCCCCAGTGAATGATATGTGAAGCAGAGAGTGGGATTGTCAAAGCATGGTCTCAGTTACCTACAGCTGAAGCTGGAAAGTTTGGCAGCCCTGATATTCCTATCCATAGCCTAATTTTCCAAAAAAGGAAAAAAGTTGAATACTTCTGGGAAGATGAATTCTATGAATAACACTGATACAATAGTCCTTAAAAAACTAAGAAATATGCATACCAGTTAAAAAGAACCAGGTAGAGTTATGTACACTAACAAGGACAGATCTGTAAGACATTTTATTAAGTGGAAAAGGCTTGTAGACAGATGCATTTATATCATTTGTATCAAAACAAAAACAAAACAAAAAAGCCCATTGCCAATAATAACAGCACACACAAAGGAGGATATACCACAGTGGGCACATATGCAAATATGTGTGCAGAAAAAGGGTTGTAGCCTATTGGCAATAACAGTTACCCTGGGGAGGGCAGAAAGGGGATTAGGATTGTAGATAGTAGTCAAAGGGAACTTGAACTGTAATATTTCACTATTTTGGAGAAATGTCTCATTAATAAGTTCTAAAATTCAAACTAATTTAGGAAGAAAAATATTAATAATTGTTAGAGTAGGCACACACTGGACCTGATTCTTAGTAGGGCAGGGCATTAACTGCCTGATCAAGTTTATGAAATAGACCTGGTGCTGTGGCTTTCTGTGAATAGCCTATCTAAAATAGACCACATAAGAGGTGCCCACATGCGGCAGAGATCGAATATGAAAGGAAATGTCAGCATATGTGATCCAACTAGTGTGGGGACCATTTCCCCCAACAGCCCTAGCTGATTTAGTTCGATCAGTTCTGTTGAATTTTGATATCTCTACAGACTTTAGAGATTTTAAAGGATCTCATTTGAGTCTCATAACTGTGCCAAAGAGAGCCAGTTCTGTCCTCTCCATTTTCATAGACTAGAAAATAGAGATTCAGAAAAACTGACTTACCTAAAAATCAAAGTTAGTAAAAGGAGCTGAATGCTTCTCTAATTTCTCCATTCTGAATAAATCCAACTCTGTCAGTTAATAGCATCTGTCAGACCCAAGAGTCCATCTTCTTGCTAACTGAATTCACATTTTGGCAGCACCCTTTAACTAAACACTGTCTACTTGAACCTAGGATTAACCTTGAAATCCAAAATCCAATTTCAGAACATGGTTGTTTCTGCCAAGGGATTTTCCAGGCAGTAGGAAGTTTGTTTTCTAGAACAATTCTCAGACTCTAATCAGGCACTGGTTACAATGATGAATGATTTGGTGCTGGGCTTGATACTGGAGTCTTCTGTAGTCTGGTGACAGTGGATACTCTGTTACATCCCACCAACATTTCATGATGGGTTCATATTCTGTCTCTGCAACCGAGTCAGAAGCCATAAGTACCTTCTATTACTTTTCTTTATCCTTCAGGAGCCTCTCAATGAGTATGCACTTGGCAAGTCCCTACATGTTCATACTGTCACCAGAACAAGACAGATTTATGAGTGGCAATGCACTTTTACACATAATACACCGGTCATAGGCATTGACACTGTTGAAAATTAACTCACAACCCTCCTCCACTCTCCAAATTTGCTCCTCCCACGCTCCTGTCTCAGCTGAAGGCAATTCACCTTTCATGGTTTGTAAACCCCAAACCCTGGACTCCTGTGTCTTTTGCAAACTCTACTTAACGTCTTTTAGCAAATCTTTTTGGTTTTACCTTCATATTCCATTCAGAGTTCAACCATTTCTTGCCACCAGTACTATCACTACCCTGGTCTAAGCCACTATCACACGTCAAGCACTATCACACATCAAGGAGGCCTTCTCTGACCACCCCATTTAAAATTGCAGGCACCAGTCCCTCCCCCACTTCTTGCCTTACACACACACACACACACACACACACCCTCTGCTCAGCACTTCTTACCCCCTTCCCTTCCGTGCCTTATTTTAATTCACAGTGCACTCCATCTTCTTCCATACTAAATAATTTACTTGTTTGGTCTAACTCCCTCTAAAATGTTTACTCCATGAGAGTAGGGCTTTTTTGTTCACTCTGTTCACTGCTGTATCCCTACCTCCTAAAACATACACCTGACACATAACAGATGCTCACTAAATAGCTGTTCAATAAATCAAATTGGCAAGGACAAAAACAAGCTTGTACTTGTACTGGTGGGAGCAGGGAATATAAGGAAATACTTTTGTGTATCAGAGTGTAAATTGGGATTATTAATTGGAGAGCAATTTTGCAAGATTCATCAAAATTAAAAAGGTATTTCTTACCTATCTATTGGAAAATCTCCAAAATTTGAAATACATTCTGTATTTGAAATACAAAGTTGTGGGAAAACTCCACTCTCTCCTATATTTCTGGTGGGAACTCAAAATACTTCAAGTTTTTATATGGGGAATTTGTCAATATCTAGCAAAATTACAAATGTGTTTATCCTTTGTCCTAATAGTCCCACCTCTACTGTTTATATCAAAAATATAAATATAAAACAAAAAATACTTTTTTTTTAAAAGGCATCTTACTTAGGGCCCAGCAATTCAACTGCCAAACATGTATTCAATGGATATTTTTAAGAATATGTCCAAATGCGTTAGTTCAAGGCTGTTCACTGCAGCTTTATCTTAATAGCAAAAGGCTGGAATTAATCCAAATGTCCATCAGTAGGGATCTATTTAATTAACATACGGGCATTCGTAAGATTGTATTACATGCAACTGTTAAACTGACAGAGAGAAAGATGCACACCCACTGATAAGTCCCCATGATATCCCTAGAGAAATAAGCCAGGGACAGAAATATGTGGAATATGCTACTGTTTGGATAAAAAAGAATATGTACATAGACTTAACAAGTTTATACAAGCATAAAGGATGCATCTGTACAAAACTTAAGGTATAAACACATAACAGCAGCTCTGGGACCCCTCCCCCACTTTTCTTCAGGGGCTATTCAAGGATTGGAGTTTTGTGAAACTCCAAATTTTATTTTAAAATGAAAGCATTTAAAAAATCTTATGTTGTCAGTATATCACTTCGAAAACAAAACCAAACCCCTCTCTGCTGCATCCATCCAGTCTTTGGCTAACTTGTGCCGTGTGGGGCTGACATGTTCAAATATGCCTTCAACTCTGCTTTGAAGGCGGGAGGGTGGATCCTTGTCCTTCCTCCCGCGGTGAAGCCAATAAAAAGTATGACTAGGCTCCGCGGACCTCGTGCGCGGTGGCTTCAGGGCTTTCCCCTCGCTGCCCTCCTCCGACCTACCGCCAGCCTGTGGCTGAGCGCGGATCCTGCCTGCTGGCTGGAGTCCCGGCTTCCTCCTTAGAGGGCAGCAGCGGGGCGTCTCGGGGACGCATGCGCCCCAATTTGCGCCCGGGGAATTAAAAGTAAAGGGGTGGGGGGAAAGCTCGACCAAAACACACCCCGCAACAGGACGCCAGCGGCGAGAGGCGCGCGGCCGGCAGCCTCCCGGCGGTGGGGCACCTCCGCCCTCGCGCGCGTCCCGGTCGCGGCGTGATGCGCACGGACCGGCGCGCGACGCTCCGGCCGCCACTGTCCCCGCACCTGGACGCCGGCCGGGTGGCGCGCGCCCGGGCCGCGATCGCTCGCCGGGGCGACTTGTTCGGAGACTCCGACGCCAGAGGGGACCCTCGCTCTCCATGGGGCTGAGGGACTGGCTGCGGACCGCGTGCTGCTGCTGCCCGTGCAAGTGTCTAGAGGAGCCCAACCTGCCCGAAAAGGAGCCCCTGGTCAGGTGGGTGCACCGCTTGCCCATGATCCGGGGTCCCCTGGCCGCAACCGGGCACCCGGGTGTGTGGATACCTGTGTGCGGGTCTGAACTGGGGAGGTGGGCTTGCTGCAAGGTCGCACTGAGGCGCAAACTCAGCCCCTGGGTCCCTTACGGGATGTCTTGGGTAAGAATTTGGGTAAGAATGTTTAGACTCATGGGTTCTTTGGGTAAGATTTTTGTTTTTTTGGCCAGAAAACACAAATCCTTGGAGGCAGCTGAGACGTAGTGGATGCTTGAGAAAAGTGCAAGAATTCAGGTGCAGTGCTTGGGCAGGAAAGTACGCGAGAAGTTTCCGTAAAGTCCTATAAAATATGCGATGGGGCGTTTGATAGGTATATTACAGCTCAGTATGCAACCGTGGATTTCTGTGTCACTCAAAAAAGTTCACTACCTCGTCGTTCAAATTTGTTACCAGATGTTGACAATTTTAGTGGCCGAGCCCCAGGAAATATTTTTTACGTGAAAAAAAAAAAAGTGAATGTAGTGTCAGGGACACCCTATTCACTAGGATGTTAATTCATTATAGATGAAGCTATGAAATGTGAAGAAATTTAATGGCCATTAGTTACGTGCCAAGAGGCTTTGTGAAGAAACCCTTCAACGTGGTTTTGTTCAGGGCTGTGATTTTTAAGCCATGATTTTGCATATCTTGAGTTGGCTGAAATTAAGCTTCAACTGGGTCATGCCCCTGGGGTAGGTATGACAGAAACAGAATGTTTAAAATGAAATTAGGAAACAGTTTATAAGGTGGAATTCCAGGATTGGGTGAGCAAACACTCAAGCCAGGGTTTGCTTCTTATGAAGTATGCAGATAACATAATAACGCTTTCACAACTCTTTCTAAAGCATGACTTAACCTTCTTTAACTCAATCAAGTTGAAACACTTCCCTGGACTTTGAAGATCTTACATAACCCCTTCCTGCCTGTCTGCTCTTATTTTCCAGGACATTAAACACACTGTACTTCTTGCCACTGTAAGAACAGTCCACTCTTGTTCCCTCCAAGCTTGCCACAAGTGGTAACCTTTTGCCTTGCTGCCCCTTCCTAGATGTGATTTTTCAAGGCCTCCTCAAGCTGTCGCCTTTGATTACATTCATCTTTCACTCCTGTGATTTAGATAGAACTTAGAATTTGTCATCTGCTCCTCCCTGGTTAGTGAGCACACACGTATGTCATGTGTATTATATACGCACACACCCATATTTACAATGCATGGTATTTTTGATTACTTGCAGGGGAAAACTATGTCATCTATTCCTAGTTTAAAAGGTAGTGGGTAACAATCTCGAATTTCATGCTTGGATTGTATACTCAGATTGTCAGTGCTCTTAGTTAATATGAAATATGGCTTTCAACTGAGTGTCATTGTCAGAGCCTTGGGTATTTCTGATGTTCCCTCTAGAATTGCTATTTTGCTTAATAGTTTTGGTCATTTAAAAAATATAGATCTCTTCTCTTGGCTTACATCCAGTGATATAAGGCAATGAATGTTGCAGGTGATTTTTAGGAAGACAGTGTTAGATGAAGCAGCATAGCATGATAATAATGAATCAGAATTGCTCAGGATGAGTCACCCAACTGGATGAGTTGGCATAAGTTAAACTCATTGTGCCTCAATTTCCTCATCTGTCAAATGGGATGATAATAGTACATTCCTCAAAGGATTGCAGTGAGAAATTAAAGAAGATAATACGTGTCAAGTGCTTAATATAGTGTCTGACACATAATGAACTCTCAATAAATTTTAGTTATTATTAATTATTATTGTTATTCCGAGCATGTGAATATGAGTGGACTGGTCTCATGTGGTTTCCTGTCATTCTGGCACCATTTCAACAGAACTGTTTCAGAAGAGCGGCTTGTTAATGGACATGGGAACAGTGGCATGTGTGTGTGGATGGGTGTCTCATGTTCTTTCTACCCAAGTCATCTGAAGGTCTGCTTTCAAATCCCCCCTTTTTTAAGTTTGTTTTTAATCTCGAGTGTTCAACTCGGTGTATATTTTTAGTATACACATGGAATTGTGCAAACGTCACCTCTAATTCCAGTGCATTTTCATTACCCACAAAGGAACCACTGTATTTATTAGTAGTTACTTCCCCCTCCTCCTGTGCCTCACCTAGCAACCACTCATCTGCTTTCTGGCACTCTGCCTATTTTGGACATTTCTTGAAATCATCCAGTATGTGGCCATCTGAGTAGAGTGGTTTCAGGGTTCATCCTATTGTGGCACATATCACCACTCCATTCTTTTTTATGGCTGAATAATATTCCATTGCACCAATATGTCACATTTTGTTTATCTGATCATCTGTTGATGGACATTTGGGTTGTTTCCACTTTTTGGCAGTTATGGATAATGCTGCTCTGAACATTCATGGGTAGGTTCTGTGTGGACATGATTTCATCATTTCCCTGGTGTAACACCCTAAGAGTGGAATTGCTGGGTCATATGGTAAATGTATGTTTAATTTTTGAGGAACTCTTATATTGTTTCCCAAAGAGACGGTTTGAAATATTGATGTGGTGAAGTCATGTGGCCAGATGGTCTGAATTATTATTTTATTGAGAACTTCATTCTGTATGGCTTTTTTTTTTTCCATTTATAAAAAGAAGGTTTATAAAGACATCTTTTCCTCCTTAGCTAAATCTTTTACCTTCTAGAAGAATGGCTCCAGGTTTTATTTTACTCCCCAGGGCAGCAGTGCCTGGAAGAGGTGCCGTCAGGGGAGATGATGTTTGTCATCTGCAGGCACGGTCACCTCCAGTCCTTTCTCAGAACACACCAGGGACTCTTGTTTGTTTAGGAACAACAGCTCTTAGTCTCGGTTCCTTTGCCTGTCTAACTATGCCACTTATGTTTCTGACCTTGATCCTTTTGGTTTTTCTGGAACCTTGTAGCTGTGGAGGAAGGTCGTACCTTCTCTGAAGTGCATCTGGGCCTCTCTTGCCCTCTGGCTCGTTTTTTTTCTCCCTTTCTCTAGAAATATTTTGAGGGCTTCCCTGACTAACAGCGCATCTTGATGTCACCATGACCTTCAACTGCCTTTCTCTGCCATCCTTTGTAGCACACACAGATCTGTCTTCAAAGAGTAGTCAGCTGTACCCCCTAACTCCTTCTTCACCACCATTATTCTTTTTTTCTCTGGAATTGCCTGGTAAACTTGCTAAAAATGTAGCTTGTGGGATCCATCCCAAACATTGTGACTTACAGGTCTGGGGTGGGGCCTGGGACTCTGCATTTTAGTAAGCCTACCAGGTGGGTTGGCAGTACGTGGTCTAGGGACAGCCTTCAAGAAGCACAGCCCTAAAAGCTTATGCTTGAGACGGAATTAAGGAACTGCTGACCTTTGTGGGGTAAGCCTCTTTAGGTAGTGTCCATTTATTTGAGTAGTTACTGGGCTCCTGAAATTTGGTTTCTCTGATTTTGTTTTTCGTTTGTTTCTTTTTTGGTGGGACTGGGGATCGAACACAGGGCCTTGTGCATTCTAGGCAGGTACTCCACCAGCTGAGCTATATCTCCAGCCCCTGAAGTCTGGTTTCTGTCCCATATTACTTGAAAATTACTCCCTTGAATGCTAAAACAACGGAAGTGGGTGTTCTTTCCTCAATGATGTGGAATACCTCTGTGCTGGCCATTCGTGTCTTCTTTCACGTTTCTTCTCCTCGGCTTCTCTGATTTGGCGTTCTCTCTCTCTTTGCCTGTGATCAGCCTGTTCCAGCTGGTGTCCCACCTGGTGTCTTTGCCAGGGCAATAGTTGTTGGTGGTGGAGAGATGTGTTTTGTTTTCTTCTATTTCTTATCACTCTGCTTGCTGCTTAAGGCCCACTTTCATTGCTAACTTTTGGATGAAAACTCAGAAAGTCTCTTAAGGGGCTGGGGTCGTGATCAGCAGTGGCATGCTCACCCAGCATGTGTGAGGCTCTGGGTTCGATTCTCAGCACCACATATAAATAAATAAATAAAATAAAGGTCCATCAACATCTAAAAAAACATTACAAAAAAGTCTCTTAAGAAGTTCTGCTGTCTCTTTTCTTTCTTTTTGCCCCTTGGGTCCCTTATTATGTTCAACTAGGTGTCACAGTCAAAAGGTGGGTACTGTCACCCTGGTAAGGCTGAAGACCTCAGCCCAGATTAGAGGCTGAATCTTTTTTCAGGGAGGGGATACCAGGAATTGAAATCAGGAGCACTCAGCCACTGAACTCTATCCCCAGACCTATTTTGTATTTTATTTAGCGACAGGGTCTTGCTGAGTTGCTTAATGCCTCACCATTACAGAGTCTGGCTTTGAACTCATCATCCTTCTGTCTCAGCCTCCTGAGCTGCTGGGATTACAGGCATGTGCCACTGTGCCCAGCTAGAGGGTGAATCTTACTCACCTTAGTATTCCCTGTCATACCCAGTGCATTGTGCCACAGTGAAGCAAGAACTGAGAAAGTACTTTTTGATTAATAATAAAATAATAATAATAATAATAATAATGTTCATTTATTAATTGCTTGCTGTGTGTAGGTTTAAAATAATTATTAAAAACAAAATGTTGTGAAGAATAGTGAAAGAAACCCATAAATACAACACCCACCTTAGGAAAGAAAATATTGTTATGGAGGAGTTGAAATCCTCCTCCACCCTGGTACCCCCCATAACTTCATCTTCCTTCTACCTCCAAAGATGGCCTCTGAACCAAATATGTGTTTAGTATTCTTAAACTTTATGTACATGGTGAATACTGCATGCAGGTTCATGATTGATTTTTTTTTTTTTGCATACATTGTCATTTAACTGTCACTCAGACCAAATGAGTTGGGTGTTCATTATCTCCATTTATAAATGAGGAAGCCAAGGCTCAGAGAATTTAAATAATAAGTTCAAAGTCAAAGTCAATTAGTTAGAGACCAAGTAGCTGAATCCATGTCTCTCTGGTTTCAAAGCCCATGCCTTGGCAGTAGAAAGAATTCAGAAAACTACCACATATTTTCCAAAAGTAGCATAAAATTTATTTCCTAGGACTTATTGAATATCACTGCCTTAGCCCCTGTCCACTTTGGCCCCTTCTGCCTTCCACTTTTCTATATCCTTCATTACTGTTTAGATGTGAACCAACCACCTGTGGGGTGGGACACTAGAGCCCTAGTCCCAGCTATTAACCAGCTGTGATTTGCGGGAAGTCTCTTAAATTCCTTGGACCTTCATTTCTTCCTTAAAAATGGAGAGATCTATCTTTAATGGTAATCTGGAAGGGCCCTCCCAGGCTTGATCCTTCTTGTGGGGACTTGGGTTAACTGATGTTCTCAGGACCCACCGAGGCTGTCTGTAGGACTGAGAAGGAACCTGAAGTCCCTGAAGCATTCATCCCAATCATTTGTCAATTTTCCAGCCGCCCAGGGTTCCCTCACCAGTGAAGAGTTGAGTAGGCATTTCTTTTTCTTTAAAAAAAAAAAAAATATCATTTTTATTTTTTGTGGCACTGGGGATTGAACCCAGGGCCATGCATGTTAAGCAAATGCTCTACCACTGAGCTACACCCGCAGCCCTTTAGTGGACATTTTTTCCAATGCAAGGAAACTTAAGACCAAGTCCAGGACTGGAGAAAGGACTCATCCTGATCCAATAAAGGCCTGATCCTGACCCAATAAAGTCAAAGGTCCCATCAAGCTGTGAGTCATATACTCACTATTTTCTTGCCTTCAGTGAGATTGCAGTCCTGAAAGACCTGAATTCTGTAAGATTCTTCTTATCAACCATCCTAAGGTTTGAGGTCCTGGATGCCACTCTTCCCTGCAGTGACCACATTTCTGAAGTAGGATAAATGTGATCCAAACAGTGACAACAGCAAACCAGTTGCTCTGAGCAGAGGATGATCATCCCAGTGGGTTGTTCTTGAATGGCTGCCCCAGGAGTCACGTGTCTGTAAAGTGTTTTCTGGTTCAAGATTTCATGTTACCGATGAAGAGAAATGTGGGGTATGGATTATCAGTTTCCTCGTGCTGCCACAATAACTTACCTCACACTTGGGAGCTCAAAACAGCAGAGCCATCCTGTCACAGTCTGTAAGTCAGAAGTCAAGGTGTGGACAGGGCCACCATCCCTCGGAAGGCTCTGGGCGCTGTGAATGTTTCTTGCAGGTTCCAGCTTCTGGGAGCTCCTGCTGGCCCTTGGCTTGTGGCAGCACCCTTGCAGTCTTGACCTCTTCTCCATGTGCTCCTCCTCTGAGTCTCAGATCTCCCTCTCTTTTCACTTATGAGGATACCAGTCATTGGATTTAGCCTCCACCCTGAAATCCAGGATGATCTCATCCCAAGATCCTTAATTACATCTCCAAAGCCCATTTTCAAATAAGGTTGTATTCTGAGGTATGGGGGTAGCACTTGGACATATTCTTTTGGGGAACACTCGTCTATCCATTACTGACTACTTTGGGGAGAATGTCTGAGCTCAAAGCATGGTTTTTATCTCACTTTCGTGGCTTGGCTTTCTTCCAAGTGCCAGCCTTGGAATGGGATAAAGTGCCAGCCTTGGAATGGGATAAAGGCATGCCCTTGTCATGAGAAAGTCTACTTGAACTGGGTCCTGGAGGCCCAGCCTCCAACAACTTAAGCAGAAGGAAGCCCAAGTCCTCTGACACCACCGACCTAGCTGTCACACAGCATCCAATAGAGGCATCCAGGCCTGAGGAAGCAAAAAGGGAATGTAAGGGAGCTGGCCGCAGCTCGAGCAGCATGGACCTCATGAGGGTTACTTTGAGCATCCTCATGAGGGTTACTTTGAATTTTGGTGGGGGTCGGGGGAGGGGAGCGGGGAGTATAATTCTTACTCTCTTATTTTTATTGGCTGTCAATAACTGTGTCAATAACTGACAAGCATCATCATCACTATCTGGTCATTCAAAAGCAAAAGGAGAAATGGAAAGAATTAACAGTGATGGTTGAGTTTTTAACCATTGGTGGCTCTGAGCTTCCAAATACTTCATTCCCTGCTCCTGCAGTGCCCACAGGGAGCTTCCATTCTCGATAGATGCACACATCTGTGGGCAATGAACCGAGCACAGAGGCCAGGGTTTTATTTTTCTACCGTGCCAGAGTTCCCATTAGGGAAAAGCAGCGTACAGTCTCAGCTCGAGCTGGATGATTGTTTTGCATCCACACGAGGGGTTGCTCTAAGAAGGAGTTGAATTTCCCTGAATGGCTCAGTGTGAGACCCTGCTGCAGGACGTGGGGGGGGGAGGGGGCAGGTGGAGGAAGAGGCCACCACCTGAGCTTCGCCTTCCCTGCCCTGGCTCCTGTGGTCCTGCACGGTGTCCTTAGTGCTCACACACAGTGTGGGAGGCTCTGTCCTGAGTGCCCGACAGTGACATGCTGCTGGGTCTCCTTACTTGGGGTGGTTCTGTTCTGGAAGCCGCCTTGATGCTGAATGTGTGAACCCTGAACCACTGGGGAAGTCCAGAGAGAGTTGGGTACCTGTGAGCCGATTCAGCGACCAGTCCTAACACAGTCTTGTTTTTTGTTTCTACTTAAAAGTCACTTTATTTAATATATATTGTTGGTTCATTAAAATTGAACTTGTGCCCAGCCACGGCATGCCTGAATGAAGCTTATTTTAGGTATTTTAAGCACGTGGGGAAAACTCTAAACAGTGAAATCAACAAAAGGTGCAAAAATGCAAAATGTACCACTGACCATCACAAAAAGGACACGTGTTTCTGCTTGAGAGCTGAAAACAGAAGGTAAACACGTTACCCTCAGTGAATGCCCAGCTCTGATTTTCACTGCACGTGTCCACAAATGATCTCGGAACCATCACTAATATTGGTTTTAGGGTGACAGGTAAATTTTGGTGAATGGGAGAATGTGCAAATGTGGAATCGGTGGATCATGAGGATTGACGGTAATTACGTCTATGATTTCCACTTGCTGTTGAAGAAACTGAGGCACAGAGAGCTTCAGTAACTTGCTCAGAGGCACACATGGCTGAACTGGGATTCATATCCTTTTATAGTTCTCTGCCGCATAAGGAGCAGAGCCCTATGCGGGGAGGTGTGTCACTGTGCTGATATGGTTTGTGCTAGAAACTGTTTGGAGTGTGACACTTTCCCTGGATTATGGCAGCCTGCCGTCCAGAAAGCCCAGGCTCATTTCCTGTCTTGAGGCCAGACAAGTGCCAGTGCAGAGGAAGTCTGAGGGTAGGGGAAGGCTGGCAACATTTAAAAAAGACCATCACCACCAACTGTAGAAGTACAGCAGTCTGATGTGGGCAGAACTTTCTTTGTGCAATGTGGACCCACCGTGAGCTGATCAATGCGTCTTCCAACCTCAGAAGGAAACGTGTTGGCGGGTCTGTTAGTGTCAGTGAGGTTTCTCAGAATCAGCCCAGATGGCCTGATCCTCCCTGTCCCCTGCCATGCTGTGGTTTCCCAAAGCCAGGTCTGAGCAGATTGAGACAAGCTGATGCATCTCATGCCCAGCTTCTTGCAGAAACCTGCAGTGTGCAGCCCTGCAGAAACCTGCAGTGTGCAGCCCTGGGCCAGACGGTGATTCACAGGAAGCGCCTGCAAAGACGCAAAGGACTCTGGGCACCAGGAATCCCATTCCAAGGTTGGCACTTTTTCCTCCTTCAAAGATAGGGGAGAGTTGGGGCGAGTCACAGGGTGGCTCCTGGAGCAAGACCTCCAGGCCCTGTAAGTAGGAGGGCAGTACTGTATGGTAAGTCAGCTGTTCTCCATTCACAAGATGACTTTTAAAGGTTTTTCCCCTGGCAACCCACAGAGTGAGTTTCTTCTCCTTTTCTGCCACTCTTCTCCTTTTCTGCCTTGCCTCAATCAGTTTTAGTGTCATTGGAAGTTCCCAGAAGATGACACTTCTTTCTTTTATATGTCAAGTGATCTAGGTTTCCTGGAACTTTCTAGATATCTTGAAGTGATTATATCAGCACACCTTTGTATAAAAAGTAATTCATGCTTAACATAGTTTACTCTGTTGGAGACTGTAGTCTTTTTTAGTTTGGCTAATAAATATTTGTTTTGTGACCGTTATATGCTATGCACTTTTTTCTTTCAGAATGCCCCTTTAGCAAATAATTTTGGTGAGAGTGTGTGTCCAAAGACAGTGTATGCCTTGCATTAGTTGGTGGTGTCCTGAATCGCCTCTTACTTAGTTTTAATTCAGGCTTTAAAAAAACTTGTGTTTGTGTGTATGCATCACAGATCAAACAAAAATGAAAAAGACATACCAAATTATGTACAGTGTATAAAGAACAACTAGAAAGTGCCTGCGTCTGTGTCCACCACCCAGGGCAAGAGAGAGCCCTTGCCAGCCCCTTATCTCTTCCCTGATCAGCTCTAGACTTTTGTGACAGTTATTTCCTTATTTTTCTTTGCAGTTTTACCACCTCAGGGTGCACCTTAGAGGTGAACTTTAGGGTGGTCTGCTTTTAAATTTTGCATAAATGGGATGGAACCATGTATGTGCCCACACACCTGACCTTGGGTGCTCGACTTTGTGCGATTCATCTGTGCTGTCGTGGAGAGCTTGCTTCATGGTTCTGGCTTTCTAGTGTATTCCATTAAGTTTACCTTTTCTATTTGTGGACTTCAGGGGTGGTTTCCAGTTTGGGACTCTTAAGCGTGGTTTAGATTTTAAAGTCAGAACATACAGTGAAATTGTTCCTCCTTCAGCCATGCTGGACTCCTCTACCAAGTATAGCCTTGAGACAGGGCTCTTGACCCTCTCTGTTCAGAATATTCTTCTGGTTTCCTGCGTGGGTAACTCCCTTCCTTTATTCAGATCTCTTCTTAAAGTCATTTTATCAGAAAGTTCTTCCTTGACCATCCCCTTTAAAGCAGTGCCCATCCCCTGTGTCTGAACCTTATTCATTGTGTATTTTATTTCTTCATAGTCCTGGTCATCATCTGACACCAACATATGTGCTTATCATCTGCTTCCTCCCACAAGACTACAAGCCTGACTTTCATGAATGTAATCAGTAAACAATGTGAAGAGTTTGTCTGCCAGCTGGAACTCACAGATTCTAGCCATACCTTTGGTGTTCAGAGTCCTGTGAACTCAGGAAACAAGAGTTTATTCACTCTGCAAATATTTAATGAGGGCCTACTATGTGCCAGGTGCTGTTTTAAGCACTTGGGATGCATCACTGAGCAATAAATAAATAAATAAATAAATAAATATAATAAGATTGCTATACTTATGGGGCTTTTATTCTAGTGGTGGTAGGGAAGGAGCACAATAAACAGTAAGCAATAAGTAAACTAGGAGATAAAGGTATAGGAAAAAGAAAAGATGCAGATGGAAAGGAAAACATGTTTGCAGGTTTAAGTAGATTAGTCAGGGCAGGCCTCATGGAGGAGGTGTTTGAAGTGGGAAGAAAGGAAGTATGGAAGCATCAGGAAGAAAATGGTGCGGGCAGATGGGTCTCCCAGTGCAAGGACCCTGAGGTAGGAGTGTGACCTATGGCTTCAGCAAAGAGGCCAGAGTGGTTGAAATCTGCTCAAGTCTATGGACCATTATAGGGTTTGAGCTTATACGGTAAGTTAAATGGAAGCCACTGGGAGGTTTTGAGCAGAGGGATGACATGATCTGATTTACATAAAGGGCATTGCTTTGGCCAACGAACAGAGCAGGTGGGAGGCAATGATAGAAAGAAGTAGATCTCCGTGAAAAAAAACTGGGAGTTCACATACCAGCCGTGAGAAGCCATGGCTCAGGGTTTCCTGGTGGAGGTGGACCCTTTGTGACGGTGGAGTGAACAGGCCTTTCTGATGGATGGACGTGGGGATGAGGGGTCAGGATGACTTCAGGGGTCTTGACCTGATAATGGTTAGGGTGAAGTTGCCGTGCTGGGGGAAGGGAGCCTGCTGTCAGGTCTGGTGGGAAGATCTGGTGCTCATTTGCACCTCCTCAGGCTTGTGCCATCTACTAAGCATCCAAATGGAGAAGGGAAGTGTGAAATTTGGGAGGGAGGTCTGAGCTGGAGTTTCAGGCATAGATTCCAGAATCTTCCTTGTGTAGATGCTGGCCTGTCCTTGAGCTCATCTTCCTGAGCCCCTGCACTTCCTTAGGAGGAAACAGAAGCAGTGTTTGCCCTGCCTGCTGACAGGGTTCTCCTTGGCTTTGAAATCAGGGTCCACATGTAGGAACACAGTCACAGAGCCCTGCTTCAGCTGTGAGGGCGGGAAGCCCAGGGGGCCGGAGCACTTCAGGGAGCTGCCAGGAGCCAGAGGCCAGGCTTGCTTTCTTCACCCGGAGGGAGGCCTGTTTCTGGGGTTGAAGGAAGTCTTGAGTGAAGCTGTTTAGTGCCAAGAAAGCACTGACTGGAGTGAGTTTAAACTTGGCATTAAAGGATATTTAAGCATTGAATCAAGTGGGTAAAAAAAAAAGAACCCAAATCCCTATCCTAAAAACAGTAAAGAAAGGACAAAAGAATGAAGAGAAAAAGGTGGGAAGAGGGAGGGAGAGAGAGAGAGAGAGAGAGAGAAAGGGAGAGAGAAGCATTGGTCAAGGAGTGGGAGGGCGGAGGACAGGTAGAAGGAAGGAAGGCAAGGAAGAGGAAAGGAATCACTTCACCTGCTCCCCTTTCCCAGGGAGGTGTGCATAGATGGAGGAAGGGGAAGGGTAGAAGCCAGGGCCCAGTTCCTAGAGGGAATCGGACCAGGACTGAGTGGAGAAGCAGATGGATCAGACATCCCCTTGAGACCTGTTTTCCTGGACACTGGAGCATGGATCTCTTCGCTTTTTTCAGCTCTGGTCTTACACAGTGGTGGCTGACATACGGCCCTTGGGAAGAGCAGTAAGGTCACTTGAGCAGCTGGCGTGGGCAGCCAGGCTGTGAGCACAGGACTCGTGAGCAATCCCAGACTTCCTTGGTAAATAACTGATCTGCACTCTAGTACTTTGTCCCAGGGACAGAATTTAGCACTTCTAATTGTCTCTCCTTTTTATCCTTGACCCCCTCTGAAAGAAGACTCCAGAAGGGTTGGGTCTCATGCCCTTGGGTGGTGGGATCAGGGTGAAATCTGAGACTTTCCTCATCCTGCCGTTTGGGAGTGAAGGCAGTTTCTGTTTAGGATGCAATATCAGAGCAGCCTCTGAAATGGTCTGAAGTTAATAAAATATTTATCATCAGCAGATGGTGGCCAGGGGCAAGCATGCTGTCACTCCTTTCAGAAGCTTTTAGAAATCACTATATTGTGGAGGGAGAGAAAGCCAAGCCCTGGACTGCAGCCCCCTCCCTCCCTGCTCCGTGGCCTCCCAGGGCTGCTGGGGTGCAGACCTCAGGGCCTTTGAAAGAAGCCTCGCTTGTCACTACTGAATAAGAAGATGGCAGAAAGTGGGGTAGAGGAGCCAGCAGGGCAGAGCAGAGCAGAAGAGGTGGCTCTGCAGGACAAGCAGGCTCAGGAGGGCGGCTGGAGCTGGTGGGCCGCACTGGAGAGGCACCACTCACGTAGGGAAGCAGCTGCTGGTCTCCTCTTCTATACTGTCCCCTGAGTATCAGTGACTAGGCAGTCAGAGGCTCCTCAGGGGACACCAGGGGAGCACTGCTTCTACTTAGGGCAGGGCTAGATGTAAGGAGAACCCAGGAGGCCTTTGCCTGCTGGAGACATGAGACTTCTCAAGAGATAGGAAAGAGAGGAAAGAGAAACAGAGAGGAAGGAGACAGCAAGAGAGAAGAGAGAGGAAAGATAGAGAAGAAAAACAGACGGAGGGAGTTGATTGTGACAAGGGGGTGCTGGCCAATGAGGCACCCTCAATCACCCCAAAACAGGAAAGGAAGTTGTACCTTTGTAAAGCAAAAGGTGACCCGATCCCTCACAGTCAGATGTTATCTTTCCTGATAGTTCCAGGGCATGCTCATTTCTCACCTCCCTCTTTAGCGATGTTTAAAAAGGTGGTAGCAATGAGTTATGACCAAGGTTCCCTTTAGCAGCCTGGGATTCTGGCGCAGCTGGTTCCATTCAACAGGTACATTTAAAGCAACCACTCTGTGGTGGACCCTGCAGGTGACGTGTGGCACAGAAGCAATGAACACAGTCGCTGCCCTTGACCTTATCACATTGTGTGGAGACAAGGGCTATCAGAATGAAACCAATGTGGAGTAAAAATGAAAGACCAATGTCAGGAAACTAGGGTTTCTTTGCCCAAAGGCCTGTGGGTGTGGCCCGGGTTGGAAGCTGCCTACCAGGCCTGCCTGACTTGGGAGAAGCCCCCGGGGAATTTGCTGGTTTGTACCCAGAGCATCCGTACATGGAGTTGCCATGGAAGCTGCTTTCTTGTGGGGGTCACTGCTTTCGGATGTGGCATGTGACAACTGGTTGCTAGGTGATCCCCTTTGGGGACCTCATGCAGGGAGGACTGTCACCTGCTTCTGGAGAAGTCATACAACTGGGATAATGCCTCCCACCTCCTGCCTCAGATGATTGTGTGACGGCAGGGGTGGAGTGTGGAGCCCCAGAGCTGGTGCTGAAGGGGTCATGCCATGTGATATCTCATCTGCTGCAAGAGTTTGTTGGGCAAAGGAAATTGGGCCCTTGACCCCTGTCTGTCTGCTCTTGAACCCCTCTTTGCTCCATCCTGTCTTTGGCTCTCTGCATTCTCTCTGGACACCCATTCCCTTGTGGTCTTTCCCTCTGGACACCCATTCCCTTGTGGTCTTTCCCCATTCCCACCACTCCTCTGATTGTGTGGCTTCTATGGTGACCACACTCAGGTCTGTGTCCAGCCTCACTCTGCTCCCAGATCTTGAAAGGATCCGTGTTGGCTTCTGCCCATGGGTCCCAGTTAAAGAAGTGATCTCACCGTCACCTCTGTGCTGCCCCCGAGGGCTGCAGCCATCATCTCTCATTTCCCCTCTCCATGTTCATTTGCATCCCAACCACTATTTCAAAACATTTAAAAATCACGTATTTATTTATTGAGCAATTAAACATCGCCTTTCTTACACCTCAAAGGATCTTCCTTGTAATGAAGAAGATGCAGAAAGAGTGACCACTCTGGATGTGGTTGGCGTGTGGGCTTCTTTCTGTCCCTGCCCAGCTCCTCCTGTACTCTTGCCCTGTGGTGACCCCGAGGGACCCCATGAAGACCTCAGAGCACACGGCCTGAAAATTGTGACAGTCAGTTGTGACAGCCTGTTTAGCTGTCTCCTTATTCCTGCTTCAGACAAAGTGATTACAGCCCAGAGCCAACAAGGTTCAACTTTCCTTTGATAACTTGACACAGTTCACAGAACAAAGCCGAGACTAGCTTTTGGTGATTTTGACCCCAAATCACCTCTTTGTCTTCACATCTGTTTCCCTGGCTCCCTGCACCACTGCACTGGGCCTGCAGAATACTTGGATCTCCTCCTGCGAAGCCTCTGCACATTGTTTCTGCTCCAGCTCTTCCTTCCGCTGGAGATCCTGCGGCCCTTGCTTCTGCATGCCTTGGGTCTGGCCACGGGTTGCTTCCATAAAAACCTTTCTTGCGTTTCCCTCTGGTCTTCTGCAATTGATCACTTCTTCCTCTTTGTTCCTGTGACATCCATGTATACTTTTTAAAAATTGGAGTTATCTTATTGCATTATAGTCACGTTAAGGGCAGAGACAGTGTCCTAAATAGAATCCACAGAGTCCCCAACCCAGTACCCAGTACCTAGCGGGTATCTGTTCTTTGTTTTCGAATAAATAAATAACCGAGTAAACGGACTGAATGTGCTCATTTAAACCCCTATGTACAGAGCCGTCCTTTACCTCCGTTTCCATTGGCTCATCCTTCTTAAGGGCTGAGCCGTGGGCTCTGTGTGTGTCTGTGGGTCACTTGTCAGCCTGGGTAAGAAGGGAGCAGTCTGAGAAGAGTGTGTGGCTGCGCTGTGTCTGGCTCCTCTCCTTTCCCCATAACGCTGATGACTCTGTCCAGTCTCAGACCCTAAACCTCTGACCGACTGCCAGAGGGATTTCAGGAGCACTGCGTGGCACCTCTGGCCCCTGGGTGGCACCTGAATCCAGTTCAGGTCCAAGGCTTCCTGCTGGCCTCGGCTCCCACATCCTGTCCTGGTCTTTTGCTTCAATTTTCACACGTGGGTGCTGGTTGTCTTCCCCAGCTCTGGGGCCTTCACGGGCAGCCTAATCTGTGTCCATCACTCTAGCACCGGAGCTGCTCCCTTCTGGGTGCTTCCTGCTGCTGAGCCCCAGTCTGGCGATTGGTGCTTCTTCCTATTGAGAATTTTCTTCATGCTAACTTCTGAGCACATCGCATCTTAACTTTAGCCTTCATCCCACATCCCACCTGCTTACCTGGGTGTCTCCTGTCTTCATTTGCCATTCCCTGTGTCAGCTGCAGGTGTGCTTACCAGCCCCTGGCCAGGGGACATGCTAGGTCTGCCTCAGAGCATGGAGTCACTTGCCCTCCAGGGCACTGGCCACTGACTCCTCACCACCCCTCCGAGCAGCCCTCCAGGCTGCAGTTCATCTCCAGGTCCCCTCGCTCCTACTTCACAGCCCTGAGTAGTGCATCTGCACACGTCCTTTTAATCCCAGTACCGGCACCGGAGTTACCTCAATTGCATCTTAATGAATTTGCCAAATCCTCTCCTGGAGCCTCCAAACATTCCCCACGATTTATCTGGAAAGATCTTTTACAGATCTGTGACTGGTTTAGTCACCTCACAGTCCTGCTTAAACCTCTTCTGGGTCTTAGGAATGAAGACCACAATGGAAGAACGTGGAAACGTGGCCTTCACAGCCATGTCTGCCTGGCTCCTGCCCCAGCTTCCTGTTCATTCTCTGGCCAGAGCCTCCTTTCTTCTAACACAGGCCCCCAACTTCCTCCCACCCTAGACCTTTGAGCACCCTTGCTGCATCTCTCTTCTTCTCTGTCACCTGACCGCTCCAGCATCCCTTCTTCACAGTGCCTGCCTGACGCCCACCTCCCTGAGGATCTTCTGTGAGCATCTCACATGGCCCTCATGGCTCCCTGAATAGTCCCAAGCACTTATCACAGTTTTTAATTATATAGTTGTAATCATTTATTAATGTATTTCCCGTACTCGACTCTAGTGAGGCCTACGAACAGGGCTCTTGTCTGCTTGCTCACAAGTACATTCAGCCCGGTGATTAACCTGTAGTCAGTGTGTCATGCATATTATTAGTTGACGTAAATGACCCCGGTGTAACCCTGCCTGTCCTGTCCCAAGGAAATAAACTGGGGCTACAAATGGGCATGCCCTAGATATCATGCTCCATCTCTAATCTTAAACACACATGCCACCTTTTAAGGGAAAAATCATGAAACAAATATGCCAAATGGGAATATTGAAAGTCCTAGTCCGCATTCCGCAGTGCTTATTGAGAGCATTGGAATACACATGCTTAGTGCATACTGTTCTCAGTATAAGGATTTGGGTAGTTATTATATATAACTTGTGCTCTGAGTTTACTGTGCTTTCTTGGACTCAGAGCCAGGAGAAAATTCATCTCTTAGTTAATTGCTTTCATGTTTTCTTTTTGTGCAACTGGGGTTCAAACCCAGGTCCTCGCACAGGGTAGACAAGCACTCTCTCACTGAGCTATACACCCTGCTGCATTTTCTGCTTTTTTTAAAGTGATTTTTTGTTTGTTTGTTTCTTTTGACTGTTGGATGGCGTTGTGCTTAATTATTAAAGCTAATTTAGACATTTTTGTTATACATTTATATATTACACTCTATGTTATAAAATACGTTTGTATTTTACTTTGTATTGTATGTTACATACATGCGATATATACTATATTTTATATACATAATTTATACCCTCCTTTTTTTTATACCACAGTGGTAATACTCCATATTCCTCATTTGGAGCAACTCTGGCGAGGGATGACGAGAAGAATTTGTGGAGTCTGCCTCATGATGTGTCCCACACAGAGGCAGATGACGACAGAATCCTGTACAATTTGATAGTCGTTCGTAATCAGCAGGCCAAAGACTCAGAGGTAAGCACCTTTGACATCTCACTATATGCAGATGATTCCAGAGGACCAAACAGAACAGATTGCAAGAAGACTCACTTGAAATAAAGAAGGATGACTTTTATTTTGTTTTGTTTTTGTTTTTTTTTTGTGAGATGAGGTCTTGCTGTGTTGCTCTGGCTGGTCTCAAATGCTTAGGCTTAAATGATCCTCGTACCTCAGCCTCCCAGGTAGATGGGTGTCCAAGTACATATCACCGAGCTCAGCCTACCAATGAGCTGTTTGAAATGAAGGGCAGGTATTTTAGTGGCATATATTATCACTAGTTGCTAATTATAGCCGGTCTTGATAAGCCTGCTTGATTCCACAGATAAGACTCTTTTCTAATTATTACCTTAATGGTACAAATTACATGCAGGAAAGTGCTGCTGAAAAGCAGGGAGATAGATTGTCTTAAATATCTTAAATAGTCCATAATCTTTCCAGTTGTCTAACGAAGTAGATGATTGAGACTGAAGTTTGAAGGGTGCTCTGCATTGTAACTAATTCTGAATTAGCGGGGCCTGAATGAATTTTTTTTCTTTTTCTGTTTAAAGCTTCTTAAATTGTTCGTGTTTATTTGACAGCAGTGGATGTGCCATATTTAGAATTGATTTTGTGATAAGGCTTAAAACCACCCCTGAAGACTCTGAATTACAGATATTGGTATGGGGGTGATAGGGCGTTCAATAGGAGGGACTTCAGGTCAAAACAGCAAGGCTGCTTCTGGTCTTTTGCTTCTTTCTTTCAAAAGTACCATTTGAATACTATGTGGACTATTCTATAAACTCATTTTCTAAATAGTGCAACCTGTTTTCTGACTTCTGGGTCTGTCAGCTCTGAGTAGATATGTATGTTAAATACCTGCCAGTGCACGAGTTAGCACCCAGGCTCTGGCTCTGAAGAAAAGCTCTGGGTATGTAGTGGTGGTAGGGCCTGTGGGAGTCTTCTGTTCCTTACCTAGGTTTCTTTATTTTTGCTAATCATTGCAGGAGGTTGTAACTTTTGGAAATGCCATGTGTTCTAGTTCTTTATTTGGGTGTTCCTTTAGGGGTCAGAGGTGGGATGGGGGAAGGCTGACAGTTGCCTCTGATTCTGGAGGGCTAGGGAAGAGTGGGCTGGAGAGCGCTGCAGTGACTGTTGATATGTAATATCCCACCAGTGGCCCAGCACCGTGCTGTTTCTGGCTTCCCGTCCCCAGCAGATTCTCCTCCTGACTTGGTAACACTGAAAGCAGGTCACAGAGGCTGCTGCTGCCAAGAACAGTCTGCGCTGGCTGCTGTTCCTGAATATGTGTAGGGAACACGTGGCCTTGTTTCCCCTTCATGGGAAGAGTGAATCCTAGTCTCCCAGGTCTGCCAGTTTGGGGTTTTGCTAGTGAGCATGGAACCAGTTCTCCTTTCTTCCTCTTCTTCTCTGATCCTACCTGAAGTAGTAAGGGCATAAGGGAAATAGTGTATTACACCCAAGCACACCCACACAGGGTCCCATGCAAATGTGAAGCAGGCTACAAGATGTGCTTTTAGCTGAGCTTGGCAGCTCTCCCTGGAGGAGCTCCTGCCCTTCTTCTCTATTTGTCTCCACTTTTGAAAAGATAGGCGAGGAGACTGCATGAACCACAGAGGGCTCTCAGTCAGCCCAGATTCCAAACTGGCCTCGTGTGTATTTTCCATGCTGGCTGTGGAGCCTGGTATGAAGTGTCAAGAAATGAAGTCAGGCTTGACTCTAGAGGGACTCTGTTACCAAGATAAGCAACCAAATAACATGAAGATGTGATGGTAATTATATGTAATATAATTTGAGGTATCCCTGTTCAGAGTCCTTCTGCTTTTTTAAGTATAGAAGTAATATGGCTAATAAAACATTATTTATATTTTCTTCCAAAAGTTTGAAATGGAAGCATATATTAATATATCTATTCATCTTCCTTACAGATTGGATCATTTATTACATACTGTTCTGTACCTTGCTTTTTCTACTTCATATATTTTGGACACATTTCTATTTTAGTAGCTTGGATTTACCTTTCTGCTTTTGGGGACTCTGGTATCTTTTGCAAGGATTTATCATCTTTCTTCAAACAGTCCCTATTGATATTTAGGTTAATTCAGTTTTTTGTTTTTGTTTTTGTTTTTTTTTGTGATTGGAGCATGCTGCTGTGGACATCCATAGAAATTTGGATGATCTTCCATAGTTTTTTTCAGAGGATTGCTTCGCCACAGTATGCATTTAAAATGTTGGAATTATAACAGTGCTTCCTTCTTAGAAAACCAGGAAAAACACTTAAGGGTGTAGAACAGAGGTTGCAATCTCAGATCCTTCCAGGGACAAGGTAGTAACATCAGTGAGTGAAGTGGGCACCCTCTCACCCCTGGCCCAGCATATTGAATGGCTTTGGAAACTCCATTGCACTAATGGGGAGTAGTTGCTGAGCTTCAGAGAGCTATTTGCCATGCTGGGGATGAGGACCCACAAATGTTGGAACTTTTTATTTTTAAAGAAAAGTTGAGAGCTGGGGATGTAGCTCAGTGTTGGAGCACTTGTCTAGCATGAAAAAGGCCTGGGTTTCGGGGAAAATTTTTTTTTGAAGAGAAGCTGAAAAAATCCAAATTTTCATATCAAATGGTCAGATTTTAAAATAATTTCTATTAAAAATGTCAGCTAACAAAATTTGTTAATGGACTACTAATACATAAACACATGTAAAGTGAGGACTATTACTACTTAATTTTATTTTATCCAGTATAATTTGAAATTGATTTAGAGAATGAAAGAGGAAGCTGGTGGGGGGTTAAGTTTGAATAAGTTCTGTATTTTTTTTTTTTATCGTTGCTTATTTTCTTTTTCACACATGATAACATAGATTAAGATTTTAATAAAGCAGAGGATTTGGATTTTGAAAGAAAATAAAATTCTACCTACTAAGAAACAAGGAACACTACATATTTTTGCATGTTACAGTTTAGAAGCCTCAAGCAAAGTAGTAAGGAAACAGACAAAATATTGTTTCTTGAGTGGCAACAGCATGAAAGACCTAGGAAGGTTCATATTTGCAGTTCTCTGAGTAATAAAGACTAATTATACATCAGTGTGTGTGCTATTTACATTCCCCCATCAAGTCTGACGTGGATAGAGAATGCTTAAGGCTGATTTTACAGTGTTCCAAATTGAAAAATCGTCAAAAGAGAACATATATAGGAAAGTAAATAATGAGGAAAAGGCATGAACTTAAAGTAACTCACAGCGTCAAAAAATGTAAAAAAGTAATATTTAAATCTCCTAGACTCCACTTCCATTTACACAAGCCTTCAAGAGCTGATGGAAAACAGACTTTCAGCAGAAGAAATGATGCATGGCAGCCCTCCAAGTTGTGGAAGATTATTGCTCTTGTTTTTCAATGATGCCATAAGATACTTTGTGTTTGACTAAGAAATACTAAACAATCTCAAAATCATGTCACTGAATCATTATCCTTATGTTCTTTCTCATTCAGCTAGTTGTACACACTGTTCTAGGGATGTCAATAATTGCCAGTGATCTATCAATGCCCCTGGTTTATCTATTTGTGTAAATCATCATACGTATACTGAGTGATCTTGTCCTCAAGATATTAATGGTGATGAACATAGTGCCAGGCACTGTTCTTCTACGGTTGGGGTAGGCTAGCAGTGCCCCTTAACAACAACTTGGTGGAGTAGGTATCATCGTGATTTCCATTTGGGGCACTCTGTCCAGAGCCACTTGGCGGCTATGTTTGAAACCAGGATTTGAAGCTGGGCTTGGCGAATCCAGAAACAAAATATATAGTGAGTATCATGATAGAAATTGCAAGAGGACAGATGCCATCTGTAATGATGAAATTATAGACTTCAAAATTCGTTAGCAAAGTCTTCCTAAAGCCTCAGTCTGACTTGTTGAGGCATTTCACATGGGTGGGAGGAGAACCGTGGTTGGCTTGAGGCTGGTGACCACGTTTCAGGAAGTGGTCCTGGCCACCACGTGTTTCCTGGGTTCTGCTTTTCCATGTCAATTGCAGCTGGTTAAGACCCATTCTTGAGGGTCCTGCATGGTTGGCTCCAGGGTGGGTGTTTCATTCTGCTAACGTCTCTGCTTTCTGCGCTTTGGTGTTCTGTGCTGTTTGTGTCCCTGCACGTGGCTCAGTAATAGTTCCCTTAGGCTTTTGTACACAACTGCTTTTAGCCCTTTTTTTGTTTTGATTTTAGTGCTCAATCTGGAACTCAGGGCCTTGTACATGCCAGGAAGCACTCTACCCCTGAGCGCTTTTATACCATTCAGTCCAGCTTTTATCTTTTTTTTTTTTTTCTTCCGGTGCTGGGATTTGAACCCAGGGCCTTGTGCTTGTGAGGCAGGCACTCTACCAACTGAGCTGTATCCCCAGCCCAAGCTTTTATACTTTTGATTAAGAAAATACAAGCTGTCAGATCATTCTTATAAACACTTTAAAGCGCTGTTTGGGTTCAAAAATAGGTAATGTTTATTAGGCATAATGGGTGATAGAAATTCTGTGGTTATTTTTAAAGCTTTTTAAGTAACTCTGCACTCAAAGGTGAATGTAGTTCTCAGGAGCAGCGCCTGTCTCCTTGTCACTGAGTGAGGCAGCGTTTACACATCAGCAGAGCTGCATGATCACCAGATGCTTGGTGGCTGGAGTGATCCCATGGAAACCACATCTGCTGAACCCTGGGTGAACAGCTAAATAATCACCTTTTTGTTTGTTTGTTTTTTACATTGCAAAACAAAACCCTGCTGGTTTACAGTGTGTGTGTTCTTCCTGTTCATCAGGCTGCCCGATTGCCACCGTGTTCCCAGGCATTGTAAACAGTTCCTATGGCACCTTAAAAATAGCACTGAGCTTTCCCAGAAGCTGTTTCCAGTGCCTGAATGACACACTCAGCCTTTCGTATTCCTAATGAAAAGAAGCCACTGAGCAGAGTTGGTTGGGATATTTGGTGGGAGAATGTGAGAAATGGGGAGAAAGGGCTGAGCTGATCTTGAACCAGCCATGGAACTCTGAAGCACTCAGGGACTAGGATATTTCAGGTCGACTCTGCATTGCTCTGCCTCAGCAGGTCTCCAGAATGGGACCAGACCCTCTTTTGGCCATCTGAGTTCACTACAAATGTGCAGACACTGGCTGCCATTGGAGACAGGGCTGCAAGTTCACACCAACCTTGGAGGAGCAAAACAGCAGGGAAATAATGAAGCAATTCTCTAGATAATTCAGGGTTCCTCCAAAGACCTCTTTCTTTGGAGTCCAGGTTATTTGGATTATTGAATACATCTGTTCTTTATTTTGTTAGTGATTATTTGGATTTAGGGCATTTTGGTGGGAAGGATAAAAGAGCTTCTTAAGATTGGAGGGTCTAGGGATCTTGCCCTTTGTCTTCTAGGCTATGATATTCATTAGGTATTATGCCGCATGCTCTGCAGGCAAGTACTGAATCCTCAAGGAAGCCTTAGCAAGGAGGCATTGCAACAGGTAAAATGAGAGACTGAGTCATCTGTACACTATTGTTGGAGGAAGCAAGGTGGGAGAACTGGGATCCCTGATTAGGTCTGTTGGAAACCTGTAGGACCAGAAACACTGCTTTGGTTATTTCTAGTGTGTTTAGAAAAAGCTTTGATCAAAAAGATAACTTTTTGATCAAAGCCAAAGTCACCAAGTGGATGTTAACTTCCTGCTTCAAGTGAACACTCGAGTCTGTGTGTTGTTGACCATTACTCACCCTGTACCTACCAAATCACCAAGTCACCAGCTTTGATGTTTAGTGTCAGCCTGTGGGGGCCTCTTCACATTCCATGCCTCCAGTGCTGTGGCACCATTCTGGATAGTAAAATCCATTGCATTTCACCAGAAAACATTCTGTTTATCTGTCTCTGATGTTTTTTTCTACTGTTTGCTCACCCAGACCCCTTGAAATATATATTATTTCTTATTAAGTAGGTAGCATGTCAGCACTCCATGTAAACCAGCAGAGTTGAGATGACACATTTTTGCAAACTTGATGTATGCAGGGGAATATCGTTAGTAGGAGGCGCAGTGGTGAAAAACATGGGTTTTGGGATCAGACAGATTTGGGGGTAAGAGCTGTACTTTGCCACATTCTAGCTAGATGACACTGAATCATTATTTAACCCTAGGGTGAATATACTCTCTCTTGTCCAATTTGGGACATACACCTTCCATTAAGAGGAAAGGGGGGCGGTGCTAATATCAACCGTGCTAGGTCAAAAATTTAAATTAGGACTGCCCTGGACAAGCTGGGACATAAGACCACCTTTCTTTTATATATTATGGTAAAATATACATAACATGAAATTTCCCATTTTAATCATATAGTTTAGTTGCAGTTAAGTATTCATATTCGCAGTGGCATTAAGTAGTATATCATTTGTCAACTGTCCATCTATCTCCAGAATTTTTTTTATCTTTCCCAACTTCATCTTACATCTTTCCCATCTTTCTCCATACTTACTAAACAATAGTGATTTTAATAACTTCTCTCTCCGGCCACTGGCAACTACCTTTTCTACTTTATATCTCTGTGAATTTGATTGTATTATGTAAGTGGGATCATACAACATTTGTCTTTTTGCAATCAACTCACTTCACTTAGCATGATGTCTTCAAGATTCATCCAAGACTCACTTGCTGTGGCAAATGTCAGAATGCCCTTCCTTTTCAAAGCTGAATGATACTCATTTTGTTTATTTGTTCATCCATTGACGGGCATGTTGGTTGCTTCTGCTGTTTGACTTTTCTTAGTAATGCTGCCATGAACACAGGTGTACGTATGTCCAAGTCCATGCTTCCAGTTCTTTGGGGTGTGTACCTAGAGGAGGATTCATGTGGTAATTCTGTCTTTAATGTTTTGAGGGCCACCACGCTATTTTGCACAGTGACTGCACCATTTTACATTCCAGTTTCTCTGTTCTCTCACCAACACCTTTCAATCTCCTTTCTTAAAAATTGATCAATAAAACAACTGATGGCTCCAGTTTTTACATCTGTGTAGGGTGGGTGCAGTTGAAACTGTAAGCCAGTCACAGCCCCTTGATGTCCTAATTAGGGATGTAAATCCACAATGAGGATGCTGTCTAGCAGAACCTCCCTCTCTCTGCTTGGCCAGAGAGAAGACATGGAAAGGACAGAAAACTGGGAGCATGCTGTACCTGAATTCCCTGCCTTGGGCTTTTATATCAGGATGAAGTGACCAAGCCCTTTCTTTTACTGTTCTTGAGACTGTCTTCATTGACCTCCTTTCAAGGTAGTAGATGGCATATTTGTGAGTACTGACAGGTCAGGTCAGGGAATTAGCTTGGACAAGTTGGACACCTCCAGAAGTGCCTATGGGAAAGGGCAGGAAGCTGGCCAGCCTCCTCCAGACCTGTACTTCACAGCCCCGGCAACAGATCCCCACGCCTCTGTGTCACTGTGCTTGCTCTGGTCGACCTTTCCAGAAGGGAGGCCACTTGTGTATTGGCAGGCAGCACAGGAGAATATGCTGGTAGGATTTAGCTCTTTCCATTATTTTTTTTTTTATAATGCATAAAATAACTGGGCCACTGAAGAAACTGAAATCATAAAACTGCCTCTAAAGTTCTAGTTTTTAAAAATTGACAATAAATTTGAAACACTAGGATTTAATAGCAAGGTGAGCCTCTAGTCACCTGCTCAATGTTGGCTTTGGTTTTCCCTAACCTCTGAGCCATCAGACGAGCCTGCCTGTCATGTGGTCAGGACGCCTCCGGCATGCATCACGTGGCTTCTCACTGCAGTCTTTTGGGATAACAACTGTTCATTTTAAGAGAGAAAGAGAGAGAGTCTAAAAGATCTTTCTCAATAGTGTCCAAGCAGAAATGAGCTTTTTACTTGGATTTAATATTGTGACTATACAGTAGAGAAATAAAGCTATGAGGTTCTGTGGATTTAAAGCCGAGAACTGAATAATTTCTTTTGTCCTTTATTTTTAAAATGAGCAGAAACAATCAAATTGTTCCTGATAGACTTACAGGCAATAGAACTGGATAGAAAAAATATAAGACCCCATCCAATTTATTTCCCTCTTCCTTTAAGAAAATGCCAGCATGTGATTGATATTTGAAAGATATCTCAGCTATTCTTATATACAGGATGTGCCTATTGATCAGTTCATTTTGTTAAAAATTATGTATCTAATGTTAAATCTGGCAGGTATGATTTGGAGTTAGAGTGTTGTCAGTTTCTCATACATTCCAAAGTCTAATATGTTTTAGATTTTGTGCTAATTTTGTGTTAATGAGTTAGGAATATTTTTTCTGCCTTTTTTTTTTCTATATCCCTCACCTCTCCACTTGATATGAGATCTAGTTGATTGACATGGCCTAAGTTAGAGTGTCTCCTTTCATCGTAGTGGGGACGCGTTTCTAGTTTTGTGACTGTTCTTAGGTCAATATGATCGACATATTGGTGACACTGGGTGGTCATTCATGCCAAGCTCACGGGCTTGCAGTACCATGCATGGTTGTCTTGTGCCTGACCTCTGCTGATCAGTTTTGCAGGTCTCTGAACTGGATTTTTTCAGGGCTGGAGTTTTTTTTTTTTAATTTGGTGCCTTAGTCAGGGTTTTGGGGGAAATGGAACCAATAGTATAAGTAGATTGATACAGATACGTACATGATGTAGATACATACCCGCATACATGGATAAATATGTACATACATAGATACATAAGTGGAGAATTGACTCACTTGACTGTGGGGTTTGGTAAATTAAAATCTGATGGGGTAGGCTGTCAGGCTGGACGCTCAAGGAAGAGCTGTAGTTTGAGCCCAAAGGTGGTGTGCTGGCAAAATTCCTTCTTGGTTGGGAGAGGCCAGTCCTTGTCCTACGAAGGCCTATAGCTGACTGGATGAGGCCCATCCACTTCATAGAAGATTATTTGCTTTACTCATAGTCCTCTGATTTAAATGACATCCTCATCCCAAACACACCTTCACAGAAACATCCAGGATAATATTTGACCCAAATATTTGGATACTGTGGCCTAGCCAATTTGACATGTAAAATTAACCAGCAAGTGGGTTTTACTCACACTGCCCAAATTCTCCAGAGACTGCCATGTAAACCCAAGTACATATAATCATCCAGCCAGCCATAAACTTAAGAGGTCAGCGCCACCTCTCTCTATAATAAAATCTGTAAGGGAAGCCAGTGACCATACAAGAAGGAAGCTTGGTGAGAAGGAATCTGATAAGAACAATGCACTGCAATTATGGAGCACTTACTGCATTCCAGGTGCTGCTCTAAGTACTTTGTGAATACTGTAGCAACTACCCTTGTCCTTGAGATGGCATGGCCTGGTGCTTTCATCTCTAGAACAGAGGAGTTCCCATCATTTGGTTAGGACTTCCTGTCCCTTGACAGTGGTTGATGGAGATTTCTGAACATCATCTCCTGATAAACAGAGCCTTGGACTCTGGGCACCAACAGGGATTTGGGAAGGCAGACAGCAGAAGGTGATATCAAGGAAAATCCAGATTACTATAATATGGGATGAATCTGGGACTGAGAGCAATGGAGGTATTTCAAGTCCAAGCTCAACCTGAAGAGGTGAGGCAATTCCCATCAGATCAGGAATGGAAGGCAGTAGGCATGGAACAGAATAGAAGGTGGAAGTCTTTAGAAATCGTAGTCCTAGTGAAATACCAGGATTGCTGCAAAGTCTCAGCAAGGAAATGAGGTTCTGCCATCCTAGGTTTTCCATGGGACCTTTAAACTATCTCCTCAGTCAAATAACTTGGTCACAAATAGTTACATTTTTCCAATTGAAGGCTCATTCATTTTCTTGGTTAGTGATTTAATATGTAAAGCTGACTGAGGACACAGAAACTTGTGAGGCTATTAAGCTTTGAGGAATCTCTGCTGGAATGGGCTGCGGCAGCAATGAGTGAGGATCTGCATTTTTCTCTTGGCTGAGCTCGTGGGCAGTGCTTAACCCAGAGTGGTGTACCTTGTGATCAGAATAGCTCCCTGTTTTCACATCAGACACTGAGACTGATTCACCAGTTTGAGGTAGAGTAGCTTGAACATTGGATCTAAATTAAGTCAGCTCATCCAGCAGTTTTGCTGCTGTCAGTCTATCCTGTGGAATCCATATGCTGTTAAACAAAGATACATGTTCTTTGCAGTATTGGTTTGAAAAGTAAAAATCTGGAAATAAGCCTATCTGATGAAAGTCTGGTTAAATATATAATAAATAGCTAACCTAATGAATGCTGTAAAGCTTGACAAATAATGAGACAGGATTTACAGGTACCAAACTGGAAAGGTGGTTATGATGTGTTGCTAGGTGGCTACGTGTACTATAATCCCACTCAGGTGAAAACATGAAGATGCTACTATACAGTGATAAGACTTGGGGAAAGTGACCTATGACCTATTGAGAAGTTGATGGATGGAAGGAGACTTTTACATTCCTGTAACTTTACAATTTTCTCTACTGTTTGAAAACAATTCAGCTATATTATTTTGCATGCATATACATTTTACTTAAAATTCTCTCACTAGTATTTCACAGCTTGTTTTGTGGTGGCTTTGTCTCTGGGTCTCTCTAGATTGTTTTTCTTTGTTTTTCTGTGGGTGTGCCTGCCCAAGGGGTGAGGGTGGGGGGAGAACTGTATGTTTAGGAGAAGCTGGAGCAGGCTTTGAGGAATCCTGCCAAAGCAGACCGATGCAGAAAGTGATGCGTCGGTCAGCATTTGTCTTTTCAGTGTTAGAAGGAAGGGTCTTCCTATATATCAGGGTCTGACTCTGGGACTCTCTTGCCCTCCAGCAGAGCTCTGTTGGATTTCTCAGCACTCCACTCTTAACATATATCCTCCACCCCCACTCCTTCCTTTGATTGGTCTTGCCCCTCTTAGAATAAATGAAAATGGCTCTTAACTGCATGAGCCCTGGAGAGCTATTGCTGCTGCCCTGGGACTTCCTGTTGCCAGCATGGCTCACCCTGAGGGGTGGCAGGAGAGTTCTGTGGAGTACTTTGTAAGAACGGCTTAGCTTTCTCTCTGGCTTGGATTGACCATGTGGGGGAAATGGGAGCACCTTCCCTCTCCTGATGGGACACAGATCTGCAGCTTCACAGACGGAAATTCCCAGAGTGTTCTGGAAGGAGAATATGGTCTTATTTCTCTTGACATGAAACAACCCTTCCATTTGGATCCCAGACTTCTGCATACCTGTTCTTCTGTAATTGTCACACCTGAGCGTGCTATTTACAGCCTGTGGCATTTTGTGGTTTTGCATTCCAATGAATACCAACTGGCACACACCCTCTCGAAATTATTGTCGTGTTTAATTACAAATTAGGTGAGGTAGAGTCACACCCAACTCCTTTACCAGGTTGCTGTTGTCATTATTGTTATTAAAGTACTCAACTTGAGGCAATTTTTCGTGGACCTGTCAAAAGGAACTTAGTTCCTTCTTCCCTAAATAATGTGTTGTGCTGTGGGAGGCTACTGGCATGTGGGAACCGTCCTGGGCCACAGGCTACCAGCCGTGCAATCACATTTTTTGACTTAGAACCAGAAGATCCAGGTGCCCTTGGCAATCACCCAGGCCCAGATACTGGGGAAGTCATCTGAGGGGGGCGTGGCAGGAGTCAGTCTTTCACAGCATAATGAAAACATTTCTGTTCAGTTTTACAAAGAATATGCTTCTATCTGTCCTAGCCCATTTAAAATTATTATTATTATTATTATTATTATTTTCACCAACCTCGGGGGTTTACCAGAAAGTTCTGAAAACAGGCCTAAATGGTAGAAATACAAATCCACTGCAGTTTGGTTTGTGGATGAGCCCAGTCGTGCTTCAGGGATGTGGCATTCTATCCATTGGCCCTGGTCTCTTTCCCAGCAATCACTTAAAATTTGGGGAACTCTGAGGCAAGCTAAGGAGTGGGGATGGGAGCAACTTGTCAGGAGAGACAGCTGCCATCAGGGACTGGTCACAGTGTCTACTCTTTCAATCCAGCCTTGGCAGTCTGCAAAAATAAGTTTAAAAATGATCTTTGTCCTCTCTCACTGCATATACTGTTATCTGTCAAAAGTTGGTGAGCTTTCAGAATTTTTCTGAAGGAGGGCGGCTGGGGCATATGCTCATGAACCATCACTTTGCCTTTCCAGACAGCAGCTTAGAGGAAATGGGAGACATGATGGAATGAAGTAGACTGAGGAAGAGTAGGACCAAGCTACCCAAAGTTGTATTTGTGGACCAGCAACGGGGGCGTCCTAACTTTCATATAGGAATACACAACCAGTGAAACTCCATATTGTGTACAACCACAAGAATGGGATCCTAAGTAGAATAAGTTATACTCCATGTAGGTATAATATGTCAAAATACACTCTACTGCCTTCTATATCTAAAAAGAATAAAAATAAAAATAACAACAAAAAAAATGGGTGTCCTTTGCATGCCTAGCCAGCCCCCTGCCATCTGGGCCCACTCCTGACTCAGAAGGGCTCCTCTCCTGGTGGTGCAGCCTCCAGGGCCCTTGTCTTGTTACCCTCTGGCTCTCCCCCTTGGGTGGGCTCCTTAGTAAGCCTGGTTCTTTCCACAAGAATCTCCGCCCTAAAAATCTTTTTCTCCCATCCTTCCACCCAGTTACATGTGTATTTACTCTCTGTTAGGCTCAGCTCAACTGAGAATTTGAAAAAAGAATCATATTTTAGGAGAAAACCAGAATCCTGTGAGGGGTGTGAATGGCTGATGGATTTAACCTGCCTTGCAATTTTCAAAGAGGAAGCTGAATCCAAATTTGTGATAATTGGTGAAATACAAGGAGGAGCGGAGGCCAGTACTTTCTTGCTGGAATTCCAGATACATCCATGGAGAATGTTGCTGAGGTTTTGGTCTTTTCTGAATTGGAGTTGGAGCAGCCTCTTTGCCTTGGAAACAATGACTTGCGATCCTGTGATGGAAACAGGGTCGTGAGGGTGAAGGCTGAGGCCCTGGATAAGCCAGATTTTTTCTTGTCCCGAAGTGATTTTTGTGGCTGATGGGCTGGATTGTCTGGAGGGGTGAAGCATGGCATGAGTTGGCCGTCAGCATCTGACACATCTTTGAGTTGATGTGAAGTGTGGACAAGGAACTGTGCCCGGAACATATTTCCCATCAGGAGGTTAGGTAAGGCAGGGCCTTAGGGAATGGCTGCCCTTGTGGCTGGCAGATCCTTGGAACACTGACTGTCCTTCTTCCCGCTCACTCTACCTGCACCTCTGTCCTAGTTTTAAAAGGTCTTTTCTTGTTCTCTTGTTTCTGCTGCTTCCAATCCCTTTTGACTCTTCCTCTAGCTCCTTTCAAGTAGAGGGTAGGGCTATTAAAACCACCAGGAAGGGAAGCACGTGGCGCCTCTGCCTGGTTCATTCATCCTTTCCTCCTTTTTCTGCGCCCCCCCAGGTCATTTTCACCTGTGTTTTCTGTGAACTTTCCATCTGACATGGGGTAAAATCTGGGAAGAATATCAGACATCTGTCAGCTACATCAAATTATGTTTTAGCAAAAAAATTAATTTGCCAGTTATTAGTAGGTCAGCAGAGATGAGTTCATGCCCTTTGAGCAAGATGCACGCCTTAGGCCTGCAGTGGAAGTTGGAGGCATTTTTAGAATAAAACAGGTAGATTTGCTTTCCTGCATGCTGCCTCTCCCTTCACATTCAGGACAAACTGACCGAATTCGGTTTGACAACTGTTTTTATAAATAAAGTTTTATTGGCATATGGTCATGCCCATCTGTTTACATATTGTCTGTGTGGTGTTTGTGCTATGGTGACAGAGTCTAGTAGCTGTGACAGCCACCGAAAATATTTGTTACCTGGCTCTTTACAGAAGCGGTTGCTGACCTCTACTTGAGGACACTCAAGCTTTGTCTTTTGTTTGGTGCTCAGGAGACTTAGCCAAAATGATTGTGTGGATTTAATTTTTCATGCGAAAAGAATACACAGGCAACTTCTTTGAGGAGGGCTTTCTGTGCCCACAGATATGTTGGAAGAAGAGATCTATAGAAACTGAGAATTTTCTAGCTTTTTCATTTATGGATGTGAAACATTTTTTATTACTCAGAATTTTTTCTTTTAAAAAACAGTGATTACACAATGATCTGTTATTGTAAAATTTGTGTAAGTTACAAGCATAAATTGTGATTTCCAAATACATTAAAATGTAACTTGTCCTTGATGAAGGCCGTACCACTCTTCCCTCCACATTCTGGGAATTTAAATCCACAGGAATTGTTTTAAGGACTTTGTTTGAATTAATTGAAGCCTATCAAGTTGATGAGGAAGCAGGCCTGTGATTGACTCTTGTCTGGAAAGCTAGACATGGCTGTGGAACTCACAAGCAGCTTGCTAATTGGTTTGACCAGGAGTCATTCAGGAGTCTGTAAGATCCAAGAGAGTGGGATAATGACCAACAGATGTTAACTAGCGAATTTCCAGAAAATTCCAGGACTGTTTCAGTTTATAAGGTTATTTTGTCTTCAGGCATGTGATGTCCCATCGTGCTTTAGGCCTTGTAAGAGGAAACCCCAAATACTTAAGATTATTTGAAAATACTGCACCATTTAATGTAAGGGACTTGAATATTTTCAGATTTTGATATCTGCAAATACCAAGCATATGGCCTAAGCATCTCCTCCTGTATACTTCAGATCATTTCTGATCTCTTGCAAGGCAATGCAATGTAAATGCTATGTAAGTAGTTGCTATACTGTACCATTTAGGGAATAATGACTAGAAATGTAATTTTCTTTTTCCAATATTTTTGAACCATGCTTAAAATTCAAGCCCTTGAATGTAGAACCTGCAGATAGGGAGGGCCAACTGTAAAAATGTAGACAGAATTAAATTTAATAATATATATTATTGAACCCACAATATCCAACATGTAATCAATATAGAAACTTTTAATGGGAGATTTGACATTCCTTTTATTTGCCTTCAAAAATCCATTGTGTATTTTACATTGATAGCACGTGTCCATCCAGACTAGCCTTAGCTCTGTTGCCACAAACAGCCAAGGTCTTGAATATGCAGATAAAGCTGTGCATGCCCGTGTATTGGATAGCACAAGTCTAGATGCTGAGGGGTAGCCAGATCTTTGACAGTGGATTCATATAATCCATTGATATATCTAAACTTGAGTCAGTTCTTTGAAGAAGCATCCTTTCTTGTTGGTGCTTACTTAAGGTAACTGTATGAATTAGCTGCTTCTACCTTGCTAGAAATTTCAGACCTCCTTACCTCACCATGAGCAGGAATTTAGTCATATTATCCTTTGCCTTTGGTGACAGCAACTCATTGTCCTTTTTCCCTGCAGTGACTGGAGCCCCAGAACTCTGAGATGGTTCCAAGTAGTGGATTGGTAATAATAGCATTGCATGGAAAACTCCAAGTCCCAGTTCTTCCGCTGGCAGCTTCAGTCACATCACTTCCTGAGCTTGGCCCTTCTAACCCCATAGAAGGCTGGAAGTCCCCAGAGTAGACCACACTCACCAGCTCTCATGCTTGGCAGCTCCTTCCCATGGCTTTGCTAGTGGCAGCAGTGGAGCTGCAAGCTATCCTGTGGCTTAATCTGATGAAAACCAGATAAAGAATTAGGTCAGAGGCCTCTAGCTGCCTTCTGTTTCCAGAACTCCAGCAGAGCTGTGGAATAAAAAAAAACAAGGGGGGGGGGGCTGGGGGGAGGGGGGTGGGGGTGGGAAGCATTACTCAGCAGGAGCAGTTGACCTGTTTTAGGTCAAAACTCTTGCTCTAACTCTGGGTGGAAACAGGTGAGCCCTGAAGTGGGCAGTGGACTGAGTTAGCATCCAGGGCAAGGTGTCCAAGTAGTAACTTCAGAATGATATTTGGAGTTTGAGGCTCTGCCTGGCATGTAGAAACGAACTGCCCCAGAGTTTCACTTTATTGATCTTTGAAATATCAGAACATCTGGGGTGGGACCTCAGGGCCTGGTGGTTAGAGCAGCACCCCAGACCTGGGGACCTTGTGAACTTCACTAAGATGTTGCTTCTCTGGGTTTTAGGGAATGGACAAAAGATAGCTCTGGAAGATCATTAAGGGTTGTTACGATATGAGGCCCATTTTTCTGCCACACAGTGTGCCCATCACTGAAATGTTGAGTTATATAAAAGGGAAAAAAACTTATTCAGGAGGTGGCTAATCTTGTGGAGTCAGGAGAGCAAGCTTTAAACCAGCCTCCCCAAGGATATGGTTTAGGGGTATTTATGGGCAGGGTGGTCTGAATTGTGAAGTCACTGGTGGTCTGTGAATGTGTAATCAGACTTTGTTGGCTCTTCATGTTCAGAAAATGGTGACATAAGCCAGGCGTGGTGGCGCACGCCTGTAGTCCAAGCGACTCAGGAGGCTGAGCCAGGAGGATCAGAGTTCAAAGCCAGCCTCAGCAACTTAGCGAGGCCTTAAGCAACTCAGTGAGACCCTGTCTCTAAATAAAGTACAAAATAGGGCTGGGGATGTGGTTCAGTGGCTGAGTGCCCCTGAGTTCAATCCCCGATTCCAAAAGAAAAAAAAAAGAAAATGGTGACATGAACCCTTTCTAAAGATGGAGTTTGGGCCTTCTGATTTTGAAAGGTCACCCCTCGGACACTTGGATAGGCCCAACTGGTTTCAGGTGGTTTAAGCTACCTCCAGATTCCTGAAAGACAACTCCGGCCCAGCCCAGCAGTTGTTATCCTTGTGACTCATAGGTCAGAGGTGTTTGTTATTAGGTAACCTCTGAAGTTGGTGATAAAGCCAGTAACTGAAAGCGAGTGAAGCTGGAGGCTTATTCAGGTTTTCCCTAAATTTCACCATTTGCAATTTTGTCATTCAGAAGCTGCTTCTCATTTCACTGAAGGTGGGACTTGGACAGAAATACCCACATCAGAATTTGACCTGAGCAACTGAAAAGGCTCATTTCTGTCAGCTCTGGTTACCAAGAGATACAGCTTCCTTTGTTACAGTGAGGGCCCCAGGGTCATGAGATGTCCAGATTGAAGCAATAAAGCCTAATGTTGGGAACTACTGGGGGGCCAAGTCCTGCACTCCCCATGGACCTGTTACCTGGTCCCTGGGCCTGGGCCCCTCCTGGCCTCCTCTCCCTGTCACCTCCTTCTCCCAGGTTCATCTAGTCTCAAGTTTATCCTCTGATACCCTGGGTTTCTGTGCTCTGTCATTTGAGTTTGTGCCATTTGGGTTGAGGTGGAGCAGATAGCTAACATGTAGGCCGGCTGTCTAGGAATAGTGAAATATAATCCTATCTTTCTCATTTGCACACCATGTCTGATGGATGGAGGGAATCGGCTTTTATAGTAGAGAAAGATGATGCCCCTCTTGCCCAGGTCCTGCTGTGTTTAAAGGAAATTCTGAGCTTCCTCTGCATAAATCGACTCTCAAGCCTGCTTCCCCGCCAAGTCTCCCCAGCCTGTCCCTTGCACTAGGTTGCATGGGATCTGGTTTCATTGACCTTTCTGCTGCTGCCGGGCAATGAGGGGCAGCCAGAGAATAGAGGAGCGATGCCCATCTGTCTCCTAGACCTGAGTGGCCACCCCAGAGACTATTTTGGGAAAATATCTGCACGGTATGTTCCATTTGTCTCTTTGCATCTCTGTTTTCACGTTGGTGTCAGAGAAGGACAATATAGTATGCTAACCTAATTGAGTGGCACCTTACTGTATTGCCAGCAACTTGGATTTTGGAGTCAGATGTGAATTTAAATTTTTGTTTCCCCACATAATGGTAGTTGTGAGATCTTAGCTGAATTGTTAATCTCATTGAGTTTCACTTAGGGCACTAAAAAGGGGAATAAACCCATTTCTGAGATCTTGTGATATGTGTAATGCTGAATGCAGAGTGCCTGGGACAGGTCTGAAGCCATGGCATATCTTCAATGTTTGTTGAAAGAGACTCCTCTGAGAATTACTGACCAACTATCAAATGCCTGATCAGGTACATAGTGAAGAGATTAGTGGATCATTTTGTTTCACTTCACCTTTCTTGAATCTGTTGTTTTCCAAAAATATGGGAATCAGAATACCTTATTATATAAACCAGCCATGTCAGAATAGGCAGGGATTGTAGCTCACATGGCTTTTTGCAGTAAGATTTAGTGCTGTTTTCTGGATTCATTCATCAGCAGAACTTGGCTTTTAGGTGCGTCTTCATGTACAGGCAGATTCAGCAAACCCACTGGAGGACCACTGTGTTCCAGCACTGTGTAGAAATCCAGGTTCTAGTGTCTAAGGAGCTTACACTAGAACTGCAAGACATTACAGAGATTACAGACTCCTAAGTGACACTATGTAGATGGTGAGTCTGCAGCTGTTCACAAAGGGGCTGAGGAAATTCAATGGAAGAAGCAGTTAGTTTCAACTGGAAGTTGAAAGCGGTAGCATTTGAGCTGAGCCTTGTATGGTGACTAGGATTTAGATGCAGAGGAATGAGAATATGAAGGGTTGAAGGCATGGGGGCACCTGGTTGAAGGCATGGGGGGGGTCCAAGGTGCACTGGAGAACAGAGTGGTGGTCCCCCAGGTCAGGGGCATACTGTAGGGAGTAGGGTGTTATCAGGAACAAGACTGGACAGGGAAGATCATGGGCAGTCTGTTTGGGATTAAAATTTTATGCATTAAGCAGTGGAGAACCACCAAAGTTTTTGGAAAGAGAAATGACCTATGTGGTGGGGAGGAGATTGAAGAATTTAGTTTTTGAAAGCGGAGGGACTGGTTTTTGCAGCCATTCTGGCCAAGTAAGGCTAAGGCAATGGAAATGAAAAGAGAGGAATCTTGTAATAGGGGGAATCAGCCAGATCAGGTGACTGCTTTGGAGTTGGAAGGTGGGAGTAGAGGGAATAAACAGAAGTTTGAAAGGTGTGAACATAGAGGGGAGGTGCTGGCTTGGGATCAGATGGTAAAGGAGTCTGATTGGGCTTATCCACATGTCAGCAGTCTGTCCACACTCTGATGTCCAGCACAGAGTTGGAAATTGAGACCTGAAGTTGAGGTTTGAGTCAACGTGAAAGAGACCTGGGAGCCGTGGACAGAAGTAGTGATGATAGAAGTTGAGGCCCTGGGGATATTATCCAAGGAGACAGAGATAAGAAGAGGCCTAAGACACAAACTTGGACAAGAACCACATGAAGAGAGGACAAAAAGTATGGAGGGTGTGCTTTAGAGGCAACAGATCCCAAACTCCATACCTACTACTACCGACTTCAACCCTAGGCAAGATACTGAACTTTTCTTTTAGCATAGAGGTAATAATAGCCATCTTGGGGGTGGTGGAGGGTCCAGTGCCTACAGCCCTGAGTGGGCATTTAGTGTAGTTGTCCCCCTTCCTGCAGGAGGCAATTCAAGATCCCCAGGAGATGCCTGAAACTACAAATAGCATGGAACTCTAAATGTATTTTGCTCTAAGTAGCGATCCTAGCAATTTGTTTATGATTTTCCCCCAGGTCGGGAGTGTAGCTCACTGGTAGGGCACTTGCCTAGCATGCACAAAGCCCTGGGTTTTATTCCTAGCCCGGAAAAATTTAAGAATAAATAAAACATTTTTCTCTTTCCCTATTAACTTGCCTTTTCATGTTAAAGACAGCATTTTGTGGCTTTTCTTTGGCATATTTATATTGCCAACATCACTACTCTTGGGCCCTTACTAAGTGAAAACTGAGATAACTACTGAGTGACCAATGAGCAGGGGATGTGTACAGCATGGATAATGCACTGGAGGAAGGGATGATTTGTGTCCCAAATGGGATAGAATGAGAAATTGAGAGATTTCAACACACTGCGTGGGATGGCACACATGGTAAACCTTATAAAGTGTTTATTTCTGGAATGTTCTCTGTAACATTTTTGGATTACAGTTGACCATGGATAATTGAAACTGAAATGGCAGATAAGGGGGGCTACCATGCACGCTCACTCCTCTTCCCCATTGAAACCCAAAGAGGCATGCTACAAGGAGAATGGCCTTCCGGTGCTTTAGGGAAAGTGAGGGTCTTTGTAAAGGACCATGAGACATCATCAGATTCAGTCACCAGCGGGTGGGCAGGGTGGGGAGCAGGTCCTGAAGAAGGCAGGCAGGGGTGCTAGGGATGAGGGGAAGTGGAGGCAGTGAGAACAGCAGGCCCAGGTTTCCCTTGCAGCTGTTTAACAGTGTGGGGTGGGTGGGAAATGGACTGGAAGAGGAAGCCAGGGGCTTATGGGAAGGGCGCTGTGGCTGCTGGCATCGGGGAAGCCTGCTGGCATGTTAAGAAAAGTGAATGGGTTCCTCACAAGTCCTTTTTCTCTTGGACTTGGCACTGGGGCGATTGTTCTGAAGTGCCTGTGGAGGGGCTCTGGCCTGTCATGTGAGGGAGTGAAACCGTGGCTTGGCGTGGAGTTCTGCCTTTCCTGAGCTATTCAGAAGAAAGGGAATCGCTCTTCCCTATAGAGACTATTTAAGTTTGAAGGACATTTATCATACCCGCAAAGCCCTCGAGGTCCCAGGTCTGTCAGGGAGGCCATTATGACATGGTTTCCAAGCAGCTGGCCCTCTTGGTGGCTTCCTCCTGGCTGCAGGACCACTGGGTAGCCTCCCTCTCCAGGTGGCTCCCCAGGAGCTCTCTGCTGAGGACATTGATTGCTGCTTACGTTCAGAGCAGTGCTTCTATAAACACAGTATAATGTGACATTACCTTTTGGCTACATTTTCATCCTGGGGTAGTCTCATTGTACTACTCATTTTTTTGTAAGTCCAGGGCTGCTCTTGGCACAGAAAAGGTGCCTAATAAATGCAGATCCAATACCACATTTGGGTGGATTTGGAGCTTCTGGTTTATTCATAGCCTTGGCTTCCTTTCACACAAGATGCTGGGTAGGCTTGTCCCTGCTTCTGGCACTTTCTGTGCTAATATTTTTCAACCTAGGAGTAGGGTGTATTTTTGTTTACTCCTAATACGTTTTGATAAGCCTTCCTTGTGTGCTTTGAATTGTGATTCTTTATTGCATGTGTGAGGAGTCCTTTCTACTTTGGAAAAGTAGAAAAGACTGACCACTTCGCTGATAAAAATGATGATCTGGCTCTGAAACTGAGCCCCACAGAGGCACTTCTTTAGACCGACCTCCACGCTTTTGAGTACTCCTCAGCGGCTGCAAGGTGACTCCAGTCTCCATTATCCGTTTCAGATTTCTCTGTGAAAGGTGAACATGAGAGAATTCATTGCATGTTTGTTGAAATCCAGATACTGACCACACATTACATGTCTTTCTCCTGCTCCTCTGATGTCTCCCACTACCTTAAAGCTGAAAGAGAGCTAAACTGGAGAAGCGGTCAATATGATTTCTCCATCTTTTGAAGAGTCAATCTGCTTCATTATAAGTAGAAAGTAGCATAAGATGATGTGACCTGGTGAAGATCACAAGAAAACAGATAATAGTTACCATGTTCAAATAACTCATTTTACCATGAAGCTACCACTTGCCAGTGAAAGTATTTGGGTCCTATATGACACATAGCTCCTTGATTTAGATGTGTTTAATTTTGTGGTTCAGTGTTATAGTCACATTTGTGTGGTGTTGTTCTTGACATTGGTGGTGTTTGAGTTGCAGTGGAAATTCAGAAAGGCTTGTTTGTGTGTGATGCCTGTGGAAATTTAATTCTTGTTGATGGTGATGTTGACGAGAGTGAGTAGGAAGCAGAAAGTCTTCAAGAAAAAAATCTAGATTCAAGGCACATTTTGAAAAATATTGAAATCTGAGAGGGGTCTATTGTCTATAAAACAAGTGTGTTTACTGTAATTCTATTTTCTGTCTATACCTGATGGTCTAGTTAAAAGAGAAGCCAAAATCTTGTATTCTGATGCAGAATAATAGCTATGATATTATATTAAGGGAAAAGTGCAGAGTATAGTATTCTTTTATTTATTTATTTATTTATTTATTTATTTACCAGAGATTGAACCTAGGTGTGCTTAACCACTGAGTCATATCCCCAGTCTTTTGAAATATTTTATTTAGAGACAGAGTCTCACTCAGTTGCTCAGGGCCTCGCTAAGTTGCTGAGGCTGGCTTTGAACTCCTGCCTCAGCCTCCTGAGCCTCTGGGATCTTAGGCCTATGCCACTACGCCCAGCATATCCTACCATTTATGAGAAAAAAAAGGGGATGGAGAAATTGACAATTAGCTAAAGAGGGGGTGCTGGTGGCTGGGGAACAGAGCCTTTAGTACTTTTCGAATTGTGAATGGGATGAATGTATTACTTAACATACAGAAATAATAAATGCATAAGGTAAAATGAACCGAGTTTGAGGAAGCAATGCTTCGTAGTCATCCTTTTCTTTTAAGGTGGATGGGCTCTGGAAATAGATGGCCCATCCATCTGTAAGTTGTCAGCATGTCTTCAGAAGGGAGCTGAGTGGTTAAGCCAGCATAGTGGTTGGGCCCCTATCCCCTGAATCTTCAGAAGAAATGACAGCTGGAAAACAGCCAGCTCTCTCCCCTGTTACAACAACCGTTTGAAAGAGGGGAGGTGCTCTCCTCCGCTGGACAAAGTTCAGGAGAGAACTGACAGACAGCCTGGACACAGACAAGGGCTGCTATTGTATCTGTGTCATTGCCAGAGGAGGCGCTGCAGGACAGAGGATTGGGATGCAGGAAGCAGAACCCTTGCTACGGTGTCCTCCAAAAGCCCATCAATCCCCAGCTAAATAGGTCTGCATGCTGTTATTTCTTTTTTGCCAGGGGCAAGAGCTGGTAAAATATGAGACCAATCTTTTTTGTAGTCTCTACATTTTCTGTTTTTGTTTGTATACTCAGTGAGTGGACTTTGTAACATGATTGCATGTTACATGTACAGCTCCCCTCTATTTCTTTCTTATCATGTTCTTTAGATGCAAGGACCTGAAAAAGAGTTTCAGTTGTCCGACCCTAAAGGGAATTGGCTCAGAATCCAGAAGCAGGATTGACTTCAGAGGAGATTTGGCTCAGACTTCAGGATATCTGTCAGCTCTATCTCTGCCTTTTGCTCTGTCTTCCTCTGAGTGTTAGTTCCTTCCTTCTCAGGGTAGTTGAAGTGTTGGGAGCAGTTCCAGATTTTGTGCCATGGCATCCAGGGGAAGAGGGAACACTATTCCCGATTGCTCCGGAGGCCTCGTGGATCTCCTGTATCTCCTGGGCTTGAGTTGGGTGATGTGCCATCCATGAACCAGTGGGATATGCTTTTGGTTTGTCATCGAATCTCAAACCTGCTTTAACTTCAAGAAATTCTGATTTCATTGGTCTGGGAGGTGTAACCTATGCATTGGTATTTTAAGATGCTCCTGGATGATTCTCATTGTTCAAACCCAGGGCTGCAAATGTTTACCATACTGTTTACCATGCAAAGGAGAACTCCATGGAGAGGTTTGGGACATTTTATTACTCACTTACTTCTTGGTGTTGAGGGGAATATCTTCATAAGATAGGATGCATGCCCACTGCACAGGTGGATTTCCTCAGATGTCTTTTGAGTACATCCTTTACAACCAGGGTCACTCTGATTAGATCCTCACCTAAAGGTTGGAGGTAAGGGAAGTGGCCAGCTCCCCTCCATTTCTTTCTTATCATGTTCTTTAGAGACCTTCTTATCTCACTGCAAGCTTCCCTAGGCACTGGTTAGTGTTTAACCCAGCATTCTTTCTGTCCCTCACAATCTCAAACCACCCCATGTCTTCTGTGAGGCCCTCAGGACAGGACTCTGGAGTCACACTGCGTCCATGTCTTACGACAGCAGTACAAAGAGCAAGAATCTTATCAGCGAGCATGTTAAGGTAATGAAGGTAGCATTCATTTGTTTAGACACTTGGGGTAAAGCCTAAGAGATACCATGTATTAGCTCAGTTGTCTTATCCAAGTCCAGTCCATCTCCTTTGCAGGGCAGATTACCCAGGAAGTTCATGTGCTGCGGTCACAGAGAATTCTGAACAGACCCAGCAGTTGGTTTGGTTGGTACGATGTACAACTTCCATTTTCCAGTTCAGGAATAGGCCACTTGTTGCCAACCCTTGGCGAATGAGGCAAGTGTTTAATAGGCACCAATAAAGGCTAATCAGCTCCATGAGGCAGTATACAGGCTATGCTACTAGCCTGTCTTGTGCAGTAGGCTGCCTGGGCAAGTGTATTCATGCCATTCATGTGTTCTTCAGGGGTATAGAAAGACTAAGGCACCTTAAACTGATACAAAGTGTTCTTGGACGATGACACCAGAGAGTCATATCACATGTACTTGTGAGGGTCAGGTTCCTAACCCAGCAGCCTTACTTGTAAAATTAGACATTTTCCCAACACCCAAGGGGTCAGTAAGGCAGACAACAGGGTCTTACTTGTACAGTCCATGGCCAGCTAATGCTCTTCCTCTCTAATGTGATGTCTTGAGGAGCTGGCAGCAGTAAATTGTTACTTGTGTCCCAGGCTGGTTTAAAAAAAGAGTTCAGTGGAAGTGCCTTTTATCTGAAACAGCTGCAGGACGCTGGTATCTGGGTTTCTCATTTAGTGTCCCCAGGGCCTCAGGCAGATGAGCAGCCCACCCTTGCACAGAGGTACTCTGTGTCCTGAAGGCTTGTTCCAACAAGCCATTCAGACTTTCAATTAGTCCAGCTCCTGCTGGATTGAATGGCAGGTAGAAAATCCAGAATGTGTCCTGGTCTTGAGTCCACTGCTGCATGACATTGCCTGTGAGACGGGTTTCTTGGTCACTCTCAATCACCTGTGGTGTGCTATACATGGCACTCAGCCAGATCAGTCCCTGCTTGGCTCTTCTGTTGGGACAGGCTTGCATCAAGCCTGTAACTGTGTCCACACAGCCAATGCATAGTTGGCCCCTTCTGCTAATGGCAGAGGGCTAATGTAGTCCAGCCACCCTCACTGAAGACAGACGTCAGCTCATTTGATATGCCTCTCAGTGGCATCAGGCTGTTGTGGGTAGCGCTAAGAGCAGCCACGCAGCCCTGGCATGCAGCAACACCGGAACTCTTTTATGGGCAGTCCCCATGTGTCACAGCTGCCCACATAGTTTTTGTCCTGCATACTTTCCTCTGGGCTGTAGCCAAGTGGCACTTTCCTTGGCCGGGTCTTCCTCCAGCCATCTTATCTTCACTAGTTGTATAACCTTGACTGGTTGCACTTGACTGGTGCTTCCCTGGTGATGGGTTTCATGGTGAGAAGAGCAGCATAATTGGCTCCTAGTTGTCTTTCCAATAAGCTATAACATTCCTCCGCCCCCTTCCATAATTGTGACCCACATCCCACTGGAGTCTTGTGTCTTTTGTCTCTTAATATACTGCAATAAGCCCCATCCAAAGCCATCTGGAGTGACATGGATGGTAAGCTCAGCAGTTTTCAATATGTCTAATATTTAAGGGGCTTGTATCTGTTTTATTGTCCATTTGGCCTGATTAAAAGGTCAGTCCAGTTCCAGACTGAACCTCTCCTACACAAATTACATGGGGGTCATAATAATTGAGCCAGATGAAGGATGAAAGCCCTACAATAACCCCTTAGCCCACAAATTGATGTATTTGCTTTTCTCTGTTGGAAAGTGGAAGCGGCTGAACTTTGTCTCACCTGAGGTCTAAAACCTTTGTCCTACCTGACCAAACAGCACCCAGGAATTTCACCCATAAGCCAGGGCTCTGCACTTTGTCAGGGTTTACAACCCATCCTCTCCCTTGCACCTGAGTTGGAAGGGTGTGGGAGGGCCTTGGTGAGATTGAAAAAGAATTGATCTGATCCTTCTGTAAACATGTGTACAAGCAGAGGTCCACCAGGTTTGTTACCATCCCATGACACAACATGGGGTGATGGAGAAATCCTTGAGGTAACATGAACATCTCACGTGAAGACAAGGGAGTCTTGACTCTCCAGGACTCCATCTATGATAAAGAAGGAGGAGTAAGACACAGTGACACTTTTCCAGTGGAGTGCTGAGTTTCTCTGGCATAGTGGCGGTCCTGGGAGGGGCTGCATAGAGTGGAAGGGTCACCTTCTTTCATTCCCTATAATCCACTGTCAGTCCACCTCGTTCCATCCTGCTTTCTCATGGGCCACACGAGGAGTTAAAAGGACTGTGGATTGAGCAAATTAGGTTTACTTTAGCCAATCTGCACATCATCTCTATTATCTCTGTTTTTTTTTAAAATAACTTTTTATCTTTTTTTTTTTTAAACTTTATTTAGTTTTGTATGTGGTGCTGAGGATCGAACCCAGTGCCTCAGGTGTGCTAGGCAAGCGCTCCACCACTGAGCCACAATCCCAGCCCTCCATTATCTCTTGACAGCCACCCAGGAGCTGATACTGTTTGGTGGCAGCAATTCTGCTGGGCAGAGGGAAGACAACAGGGGGTGCTTAGCATGCCCTCTTAATATTGGCTTCGCAGGTGACATGTTCAATGTCCTGGCAACCGGAACTCCCCTATGGTAGTTTGTAGACATTTACCCCACAAGGAAACATTGATTATATATTTAGGAACAGGAGCTATGTACACTGGGTCAGGGAAGGGTGGCAGGTGTCCAAGCTGCAGTGTCCACGTTGCAGTGTAAGTTCTCACGGTTTTTCCTCTGTATCCATCAAAAGCCATTCATCTGCCTGAGAATTTGTCAGAACTGTACATACATCAGTGTGTGCCCGGCTCCCATGTCCACCAATGCAGTTACTCTGAATCCTTTTGAAGACCAGTGTATTGCCAGTTCTTTACATGACCTCCCGTCCAGAGACATTGCTCCAACCCCTGAACCTCGACCTTTTCCTGAGTCATCCCACACCAGGGGACAAAGGCTCGCTGGGGAAGCTGTAAGCTCTGCTTTCACTACATGTCCTAGTAGGGGGGGCTTGTCTTTGTCGCTTTTTGGAGTAGGAGTCCATTCCACCTTTCTGATCGCCTCCCTTTTTGGAGAGCTAATGGCTGAAACCTCTTGTCCTTTGGCAGTGGCTTCCATAACTGTAGCAGGGTGGTAGTAGGTTATTTCTCTGTTTTCTCTTAGTCTTCTCCTACAGCCTTGAGTCCATGTGCGTCTGTTTACCTGACAGTCAGAGAGGTTCCTCTGGCTTTGGCTGGGTTTTATAGACTCCTGTTTTCTGCGGCAAGCTGTCTCCCCTGGATCTGCTGCTTGCTGGAGGGGCTGCCCTACCAACGGGGTAATAATGATACCCGGGCACTGCAAGTGGACGGAGGGGCCGTGTGCAACACTGCATCCCTCCCCCAGTAGTAAGTCAGGCTGTCCTTTCCTGGGAAATGCTGTACATAATAGCATGTTTCATTCCCAGTCCCCACAAATACCTCTGTAGTTCTTCATAGAGTCCTGGGAGCTTCTGGGCATAGGAATGTCCCCTGAATCTGGCCATGTATTGGTGAGTAGCAAGAAGCAGACAAGCTAGTAATGATCCCATACTTGCCTCAGTGGCACTGGCCTAGAGCTGCTGAGGTGAAGCAGGGTGAGCAGTTACCGAAGCCTCTTTAGGCAATTCTGTACTATTCACCGTCATCCAGTCTGCCCCAGTGACCCATAAGCGGAGCAGCCATGCAGGCACACATTCTTTTGTTTTCTGCCTGAACTTGGATCCCAGCTGAGCAGGGGTGTAGGTCTCTTGCTGATATGCAGGCATCTCTCTGGAGTGGAACAGATCTAGATTAGCGCCCCCAGGCCACTCCTTCTGGCTCTTGAACTTTGGGTTCATCCCTGGCCTCGCCTCTATAATACCTTCATGCTTCACCTCCAGCTTCTGAGCCCTGGAACTAGTGGACTCCCTGAGTGGTCCCTCATCTGAGGGTTCCAGTTTTTTCGAGTCCTCCATGCCCTAAAACCGGTTCTAGCATAACAGCATGCTATGACCTGCAGACACTCATCTGCAAGTTCTAAGCCCTTCAACAGCAGATCCTTACTGTCAATCTGCACTCAATGCGCCTGTTTCTAGTTTTAACCTTACCAAGCTGAGCCTGAGTGGCTAGCTCCTGGTGTGTGGCAGACTTTGGTGCCCACAGCAGGAGCCTTGCCACCATGGCCTGCCATACTTTGTTTCCTTTGCTTTCCCACGAATACTTCAGATGCTGCTTTCAATATTTGCAGGTCTCCCCCACTTTGTGCTTTCAGGGCATCACCATGCTTATGTGATGGTCCCCGTCCCTCTAATAGGGAAGCCACCTCCAGCCACATTGAGGATTCCCTCTGCAGACTCCATGGACTTTCCCAGCTCCAGAGTCAACTCAGCACCTTTCTCTTTTGGATCCTGCCAGCTCTATCAGTTGTTCAGCCCCAGGGCTGCAAACACCCTGAGTAGAAAGGAAGAACTCGAAGGACTCAACAGAGAGGTTTTGGATATTTTATTAGTCACTCACTCCTTAGTGGCAGCGGGACCAATATTCAGTGGAGGGCTGCACTGGGCTATAAACAGGGAATGCATTGGACAGGTGGCATGCCCAGTGCACAGACGGATTTACTCAGATGTTTTATGAGTACATCTGTTACTTACAACCAGCATCACTCTGTTTAGATCCTCACCTAAAGATTGGAGATAAGGCCAGACATGGTGGTGCATACTGTAATTTCAGTGCCTTGGGAGGCTGAGGCAGGAGGATCACAAGTATGAGGTCAGCCTCAGCAACTTAGTGAGATCCTGTCTCAAAATAAAAAATAAAAAGGGCTGGGGTATGCTCAGAGGTTAAGCACCCCTGTACTAATCTCCAGTACCAAAAAAAAAAAAAAAAAGAATAAAAAAAATGAAAAAGACTGGAGATAAGGGGAATGGCCAGCTCTCCTCTACATTTCCTTCATTACCACATTCTTCTGGAGATCTTCTTTTCTCACTGCAAGCTTTCCCAAGCACTGATTAGTGTTTAAGCCAACACTCACATGTAGCTAAAGCTGCATTTATTGAGTTAAGTCCGTCAGAGTTAGAGCTGCAGACACACTTGCTCTCCAGAGAAAAATCTGAGTGCAGGAGAAAATAGATGTTGGGGAAGTAAACATCATATCTCTTCTCTGACAGACACATCAGCGTCTCTAGTATTTATACCCTCCTTATTCCTTCCTACTGGGACCCGGCTTTTGTTTGGGGAAGCAGGGTGCCAGCCCTGCAGCATGGATCCTGATTGGTCTAAACTGCTATCGACAGAGACAGAGACTAGACACACACACACACACACACACACACACACACACACACAGAGGGAAGGAGAGAGAAGCAGAGATAAAGAGTGAGAAGAGTGAGATGGAGCAAAGGAAGAGCAAATTACTCTCTGGCCATATGAGGCACTCGTACCAAAGAAGTTTAAAGATAATATACAAGAAATTTGAAGTGTAGCCAGGCACGGTAGCATGTGCCTGTATTCCCAGCAGCTCAGGAGGCTGAGGCAGGAGGATTGCAAGTTCAGAGCTGGCTAAGCCTCAGAATCAGTGAGGCACTAAAAACTCAGTGAGACCCTGTCTCTAAATAAAATACAAAAAAGGACTGGGGATGTGGCTCAGTGGTAGAGCGCCCCTGAGTTCAACCCCAGTACCAAAAAAAAAAGAAGAAGAAGAAAAAGAAAAAAAGAAATTGAATGGGTAAGCCTATTATTTGAAGCTGTAGAATAGACCACCACTAAAAAAAGACAAAATGTTCAAACATAGCTACCTCTGAGGAATAAGATTAGAAAAAGAAAATGAGAAAGGAAACCTGTAGCTTTTATTTTATATCATTCAATTCTCTTGTGAATTTTTATTTCTATGTGCTTACATTATTTTTATACCTAAAAATAAATTGGTCTCTTTTGAAGTTGCTCCTAAGAGTTTAAGATGATCTAAAATATATATAGCCTATTGTTAAAGCACATTTTAAAAATGTATGAATCATATTTTTAAAAATCATTTTTAATTGATAAATAAAAATTGGATATTTATTACACAAGATGATGTTTTGAAATACGTGTGCATTGTGGAATGGCTCGGTCAAGCTAATTAACATTTTTATTACCTCACATCCTTATCATTAGATCACCTTTTTAACAAGAAGTAAAAATTATTTGCTCATCGTCCCAGTTATCTACAGCCTCACAGTCAGGTAGTATAGATGAGAATCGAATGTTGTTTTTTAAAATACTTAGTTGACAAGTGAAAATTGTATGTATTCAGCAAGTGCAATGTGATGATTTGCTGTCTATATACATTGTATAATGATTACCACAGCAAATAAATCAGCATATCCATTACTATCCATAATTGCTATTGTGTCTGTGTGTGTGTGGGGGGGTGAGAGCACTTAAAATCTGCTATGGTTTCAAATTTCAAGTAAACAAGACAGTGTTATTAACTGTCATCGCCAGGCTGTGTATCAGCACAATATCATCGCAACATAACACACAATAGCCAAGATACAGAATCAGTCAGTATTCACCAACAGATGAATACACACACACTGAAATGTTACTCTGCCTTAAAAAGAAGGAAACCTGTCATTTGCAACAACATGAATGGACCTGAAAGTGAAATGAGCCAGACACAGACAAACACAGCATGGTCTCACTTATATATGGAATCTGAAAGATCAGGTCATAGAAGCAGAGAGTAGAATGGGGACTACTGGGGTGGGGAAATAGAAAGATACTCGCTTGAGAATCAAACATTTTAATTTTGTGCCCAAGAAAGTGATCTGAGGAGCTTACAGCAGGGCTCAAGGTCAGGGCTCCTGGGGATCCGAGCTCAAGGAGAACTTGCTGTTGATGGTGGCATGAGATCAAGGTTGTCCTGCCTTTCATGTTGTTGCCTCAATCTTCTTATCTAGTAGCCCTGATCTGATTTGGCCAACAAGAAGAGAGAAGAAAAACCTTAAGAATCCAGCGATAAGGTCTTTAGTTATTAATTCTTAATGACATGTTTTTCAATTTGACTTGGTTCCAAGGTCTTTTGTGCAGTTAACTCTGCATTATTTCTTTTGCTGCATCTTTGTTGTTAAAAGCTAGGGCCACAAGCTGGGTGCGGTGGCGCACACCTGTAATCCAAGCAACTTGGGAGGCTGAATCAGGAGGATCGCGAGTTCAAAGCCAGCCTCAGCAACTTAGCGAGGCCCTAAGCAACTCAGTGAGACCCTGTCTCTAAATAAAATACAAAATAGGGCTGGGGATGTGGCTCAGTGGCCGAGTGTCCCTGAGTTCAATCCCTGGTTCCAAAAAAAAAAAAAAATCTAGGGCCACAGAACCGTATTGACTACAATATATTACTTCAGAAATGATGGGAAAACAAATTATTTTAGAAAATAAGACTTTAACTTTCAATGTCTGCTAGAATTAAACTGAATTCACTTGTGAAGAATGTTTAACTGATCTTTAATTGTAATTTTTCAATTATCCCAAGCTTAAAAGATAAATCATTGCAATACAAAAATTGTACATCCAAAGACTTGCTCTGTCCAGCATGATGGCCCACACCTATAATCCTAGCAACTCAGGAGGCTGAGGCAGGAGGATCGCAAGTTCAAAGCCAGCCTCAGCAACTTAGAGAGGCTCTAAGCAACTTAGTGAGACCCTGTCTCTGAGTAAAATATATAAAAGGACTGGGAATGTGACTCAGTAGTTGAATACCCCTTGGTTCAATCCCCAGTACTGCGCCCCCCCAAAAAAAGACTTGTTCTCCACTACTAGGAAGAAGGTGAATTGGGTAATTTTTGTTGTTGTTGTTGTTGTTGTTTTGTTTTGTTTAAACATATGGAGAAACATAGTTGGGCAAGGTTTTGCACATCCCCATTCCTCCTTCCTGTACTTAGATTTGTTGGGATCATATGTTTAAGAGGGATTCTAATTCTTCTCTTATGATTTGTTTATCAAATGCCAATTCTTACGTAAAATGCTACCAAAGCTTCCACTGATTTCAGAGCTTTATATGTTGCACAGAACTTCTAGGTATGGTACTATGTTTATTCATGATTATTCTATGATTATTCTGTCAAAAGAAGACAATAATGGTATGCATATATGAAATGCCTCATTTCATTCCACTGATCTTAACAAGTACCTATCACATGCAAGTTGCCTGTGAGCCACAGTAGGGGAAGTGGTATCCAAAGATGCACCAGGTACAGATCCATTCTTAGCAGACTTCAAAATCTAGTACTGTTAATTAGGTGTGTGTTGCATCTGTCAAAGTAACAGGCACTAATACTGAATGAATTTATATAGCATTCGGTGTGGGTATTTAGGAATAGCAAAATAACTGATAGATAGACAGTTGGAAGGAAACAGCTGGATGATACAAGAACGAATGAATCTCTGAAAAATAGAGATTTGTGTACACTTAGACCAAGGCCCAAGGCATTGGTCCAAAGAACCAATAAAAACTAATAGAGACCTTTAATCATGCATTAGGGAACCACCTAATGGTGAGTTACTTGTGTTAAGGTGTGTGGACATGAAGCAGCTCTGTGGATTGATTGAAGGTCTCTAACCAAGTGTAACTAAGGTTCTGGTCAGTTTTCACTAAGTCCAGAAAATAGGGTCAGCTTTATTGAGGATAAGCAAGGTTCTTTGTTTATAGTCTTTTTATCAAAAGGATTTAAGGCAACTTACATGAAAGTACAGGAATGTAGCACAAACTGGAACATGAGGACAAAAGAGAAAAAGATAATAATAAAGGCATACAAAGCAGCTCCCAAAGGGTAGTCATTAAAAAAAATACTTACTAAATCCTACATCTTTTTTAAATGAGAAGACTCTAAATTTTCAAGTAACAGTAGAAACTGATCAGTTATAAAATTCAATGTCCAGAAAATTGAAACAGTTTTTAGGAAAAATAAAACCCTAATTGATGCTGAGAGCAGAGACATTTTTCTTCTGGACCTCCCCAGGAATGGGCTAAGTATAGTGGAATGCATAATATTCTCCTCTTTTAGTAGAAATCATTGTGGATCTTGGGGAATTTTTTGTTTTTAAATTGCCTCTACACTGATTTGGAGGAGAATGGGCCCTGCTCTCCATCTGAAGGGCGCATCATTTTAACCAGTCAAGCCTCACAGCGAGCCTTGGGGCACAGGTCGCAGTATTGCCGTAGAGCAGATGAGGCAGCTGAGAGGCAGTCTGCTAAGAACTTCCCTGTGGCCAGGCTGTTAATAAATAGGGAATTGCCATCCAAACCTGGGCAGTCTGGATCTGTTCCAGCAAGCTCTGCTGAGTGGTCAATGAAGTATGTAAAAGGCCCATCTAATGAAGAGGAGAGTACTCACATTGCCCCCTCAGTTTTTCCAATCTGTGGGGTATTGGAAAGAGGAAAAGGTATACTCTATAAAAGAACTGTTCTATATAGGTAAGTCTCCATTTCCATGACATTTTAAAGGCACACTTAGCTCAGTCAAGATTCTAATGCTTCTGAAAGATTTACCCTCTGTTGGGACCAGTGTGATGACTAACACACAAGACTCATAAAGAACTTTTCAGAGCAGTAGGCTGTTAATGGCTCGCTGAGTTCTTGAAAGATTCATGCTATCAAGGGAAAATAAATAGGAGAGGTGCAGAGCTTTGATGTAGAAAGCATTGGCTTGGAATCAAGATGCTTGGGATTCTCAGGTTCAGGCATTGCTGTTAACAAAGGGAGCTTCTGGGGAGTCAGCTTTCGTGAACTTTGCAGTGAGACTTGGTTCAAATACCAATCCTAATACCAGTGAGCAGGATGACATGGAATTCGTTAAGCTGTTTGAACCTCCATTTCTTCATCTATCAATTGACTTAAATACGGGGATTGTATTCACCAATACAATTCAGCACACGCAGATATTGTGCCTTGTGTATCTTTTTTTATTTTATTATTATTATTTTTTTAATTTATTTAATTTTGATTCATTGAACACAAATGGAGTACAGCTATTGTTTCTCTGGTTGTACACAAAGTAGAGTCACACCATCTGTGCATTCATACATGTACACCGGGTAATGATGTCTGTCACACATTCTGTTATTATTATTACCCCCCCACCCTGACCCCACCCCTCCCTTCCCTCTATGCAATCTATCCTTCCTCCATTCTTGCCACTCTTCCACCCCACATATGCATCATCATTCACTTATCAGAGAGACCATTCGGCCTTTGGATTTTGGGGATTGGCTAATCTCACTTAGCATAACAGTCTCCAACATCATCCATTTACCTGCAAATGCCATAATTTTATTCTTTAAGGCTGAGTAATATTCCATTGTGTATATATACCACAGTTTCCTTATCCATTCATCTGCTGAAGGGCATCTAGGTTGGTTCCACAATCTAGCTATTGTGAATTGAGCAGCTATGAACATTGATGTGGCTGCATCACTGAGGCAATCCAATTTTAAGTCCTTTGGGTATAGGGCAAGGGGTGGGATAGCTGGGTCAAATGGTGGATCCATTCCAAGTTTTCTAAGGAATATCCACACTGCTTTCCAGAGTGGCTGCACCAACTTGCACTCCCACCAGCAATGTATGAGTGTACCCTTTTCCCCACATCCTTGCCTTTAACCATTATAACAATCTTAGATGGAATATTTACCATTGTTAACCCCATTTTGCAGATGAGATCACTGAAACAGAGAACAGGTAAAGTGAAGAGCTTGAAGTGAAGTGCGCCATCACCTTGTACCTAGCAGGTTCTGCAGAAACGGTAGCTGATGGTACTCCTGCTGGCCCTGTCTCATCCATCCTTTTCTCTTCTTGTAGGCATGCTTTGAAGATTAGCCAAGAGGGAGGTCATGCATTAAAGCAACACGACATTCAGGAATGAAGTCAAGGTTTAGGCCAGAGGGTATAAATAACACTGGATTTTAATTTTCTTACAGGAGTGGCAAAAACTTAATTATGATATCTATGCCCTGCGGCAGATTCGAAGGGAAGTGAGAAACAGATGGAAACGCATTTTAGAAGATTTGGGTGAGTCTGAAAGAAATTGTGAAATGGTAAAAATAACCAGTTGTGATCATTACTCTTCACTTTTTCCACCATGGTTCTTACAAAGGGAATGCCCGTAATTGACTAAAGCTCCCATGTACTAACTGTTTTCCCAGTCCTGCGCTCATATCCTCAGGCACAAACCTCTGATATTTCTGTTTTCAGCAGTCCATGTCTCGAGGACATAGTCTGCCATGTGTTACTCCATCTGTCCCCATACAGGGTAGCACAGGACAGTGGAGTCACATGGGCAGTACTGCTCACTGTTTTCCCACTGTACATTGAATTAGGTGGAGATGACTGGCCGGTTAGCAATAGCTTTATAGATGAGGCAGGTCGGGACACATCTGTTAGTAAGAGAGGCGGCAAGCCTTGGTACAGGATTTCAGAACAACAAGGAAAGTTTCAAGGTTGGAGAAAACCCTTGGGGCATTAGAGAGTAGATATCAGGTGATAGTTTTCCTTAATTCTCCCAGGTTGTGATGTCATAAACATGGTCCCCACAGCATAAACCTGTTTTAATGTTAACAAAATGAATTGATCAATTTTGAAGTCCTCGAGCCTTCTGCTTTGAGAGTGCATGATGTCATCACTTTTCAAAAGTAGGGTGTCATGCATTCAGACCTCTTTGCTTTAGTGGGATGCCCTGGGTTGAGGTAGGCGGCTGCCTTAACTCACCCAATATTTTTGTGAAATAATAGTCCTCTTTTTACAACTAAGCTGTTCTCTGAAGGTTTAAGTCTTTGGGCTTTTTCTACCTTTAGGTGAGTGATTTCCACCAGCCATCCATAATGCCCTGAGGAAGAAAATCTGGGCTCAGAGAAGGAGGGGGCTGGAGGTGGTGCAGGACAAGCGGGGCAAGAAGGAATTCTAGAGAACAGGGATGGAGAAAAGGAATAGAGAGGACAGGGACCAGGGCTGCAAACTAAACAAAGGGCAGAAAGCAGTCAGGGGGTGAGTGTATGGGTTTAACTCTGAGGGAAAAGTGAACGCAGAGAAGCTGATAGGGAGCAACAGCAAAAGCATTTCCCTTAAAGACCCGACCAGTCGCACAAAGCTGGGGAGCCCACGTGGAGCAGCGCCTCTGGCCCAGTTGCCTGATGTTCCTGTACAACCTGCATTCGGGTCCCTTTTTGTCACCTACAGTGCAGGGACCTTATTGCAGGGCAGGCATTTCCTAGTGGCTGCGTTACATGAAGGGTCGATTTTCCTCCCTCAGGTTTTCAAAAGGAAGTGGACTCTTTGTTGTCGGTGACTAAACTCAGCACCATGAGCGATTCTAAAAACACGAGGAAAGCTCGGGAGATGTTGCTGAAGCTGGCTGAAGAGACCAGCATTTTTCCGAGAAGCTGGGAGCTCTCAGAGAGATACCTGTTTGTTGTGGTGAGTGAATGTCTTTCTGCATCTGCCCTGATTTTGCTTCGATTTTTGCCTTTTCTAGAATTCCATGTACTCTTCATGCTGACGCCACCAGCCCCCACTGCAGGAGTTGGGGGCAGCTCATGCTGCCATCCTGGCTTCCAGTGGCCAGTGGCACGGAGTCACCTGAACACTTTTAAAAATTCACTTTTCTGGATCACACATGAAGCTCTTGAGGCTTGGGTGTGGTTCAGGAGTCTGTTTCTCGGCTGATTCTGCTGCGCAATCAGATTTTTGAACGATCTGTAGGTCAAAGAGTTGTGAGAGATAGTGTTTATATACTTTAAGATTGAAAAGTCATGTGGAAGAGCTTCAAGACTGGTGGATTGTTTCTTAGGTAATGTAAATAAAGGGTTAAGGTGTGTTTCTAAGTTTCTTGAGAAAAATTGAATAAATATTTTACTTGCTCATTATTATTTCTAGGGTAGGTTTTGTTTTTGTTAGATTGCTTTTCCTATTCACATGGCTTGATTTCCAGCTTGGCAACCATTTTTTTCTCTCTTATTTGTTTATTTTGCAGGACCGTCTCATTGCTCTTGATGCTGCGGAAGAGTTCTTTAAAATTGCTAGTCGAACTTACCCCAAAATGCCTGGGCTCCCTTGCTTGGCTGATGGCCAGAAAGAACCACACTACCTTCCATTTCCAAGTCCCTAGAGGAGACTCAATGGGAATCCTTCCACTGGGACTTCAACAGCTAACCAAAGTTGGATACTTGCACGTATAAGATTGCCAGCAATTAGAGATCCCTGCAATGGTGTCAGGTTTTTGTGAGGATTTCTAAGAAATGCTCCAGTTTCTTTGATACACCTGGTGATCTTTCATCTAGAAAGGAAGCTGAAGAGCTGGTCAGTAGGAGAGTTCATCATAGTAGTCAGATTCTAAGAGCCCATTGTTCCAGCATTGGTTTTGGTTGTACAATAAGCTCTGATTATTAGTCCTATTCATGGAGTGGGATATTCCAATTGATAAAGCAATATGATTAATAGAGCTATCATTGAGCCCTCAATAATCAATAATAAAACATAGACTAACCCCCTGCCTCTCCACCAAATACTAGGCAATATGTGACCTCTCTTCAATTTGGAAAAACTTGCAGAACATTGGAGGGTGTCCCAGACATTGTTCTGAATATCAGTTATGATTATTCACAAGCATAGATGAATCAGATGGTAGAAAGGTCTCTAGGACGGCTGCTCAGAGGTGGGTTCCAGTTAGAATGGAGGAGAACTTCCTGCTGCTACAGATGAAAAGTTCTGGCTTCACGTGAGGTGTCTGCATCTTAAAACCCTCAACTTTGTTATCGGGTGACCTCATTTTTTAATATTGTCCATTTTTAGTCCAAAAGGCCCTGGGCGCTTAACTGGGATAGCACCTGTAAACTGAAGCATATGACCTTTACTTCCTTCTTTTGTCCTTACTCTGTTTCCATCTTGTCAGTCAAGAGTCTCACCTGCCCAGGGAGCACCCATGCAGACCTGCAGACCTGCAGACGTGCAGGCAGCAATGCCCAGACCAAGGCCCCTGCTGGACTTTCTTTGCAGATGATGTTCAAATTGGAGCAATGCTATCAATAGAGCTTGCTTCTGTCCACAGCTTCGAAAGTTACTTGCCACTTAAGCAAGGAGCTTGCCAAGAAACTGTGGTTCATTTTGTTGAAAAGCCTTTAGGATTTATCAGTAGATTGCTGAGAACAATGGCAATATTTTTATTTTTTACAAATGTTGCACTTCTGACTTCAGGTTAAAAACTAACTTGTATTAGTCCAGGAAATTGTGACTTGAAATCTTTCATATCCTGATTAACTTTTTGGGTAGCATGTACTATGTTTGAAATATTTCCTAGAGGATACATGTTCTCCATTTATTAATGCATTATAGGCCAATTTAGCTGATGTGTTTCAGGAAAATTCTTCCTATTTAATAAGTAAGCAAAACGTTTTATTTAAAAAAATATTTAGTACTTAAACACTGTCTCATGTTGTTTAAAATCAGCCTGCAGATATTTTCCTCACTGCTGTAGGCTCTTGGAAGATAAACGTACAAATAGCAAAACAAGCAATAAAATAAACAATCTTAGAATGTCATATTGTTTTAATCTCTGCACTTAGAATTCGTGTTTTGTCTTTCTTCCTTTTTAAATGTCAAAATAGATGAGATTATTTGCATCTATGGAGTTATAAATTGTTAATCATAGTTTTTATTTTTGGTAATGAACCAGTAGGTATAAGATTGTCTCTATATTACTAAAATACATGGAATTATCCAGGAAATTTTTTTCATGGAATTAAAAAGCTTCTCTGTTTACTTGCAAGTTAGATGTTGTGTTATTTTTCTGACAAATAAAAAAGAACAGATATTCTTTCCATAATCTCTTTCAATTAAAGGGCAGAGAAGCTGAAAGGCAGATGGGTTTAAGAACCTCCTGTCACTCCAAACCCAGTCAAGAGGTGGATCTGTGCTGTAATGAGTGGAAACAGCCTTGTGACGGGCCTAGGGGTGACTGAGGTGGCCACTTCAGAAGTCACAGTGTGCTCAGCAAGACCAGGGGCCGCAGATGTGCAGGAGCCTAGAGGCCTTTCCTTCTTTTAATCATCTCCTTGTTGACTACGTTAGTGTTTCTCAAAGGTTCAGATGAACCTTTGAGATCATATGCAGGGTGATTTCAAGTGGTAGATGGATGGAAGTGTTTACATTCATTGCTGTTTATCTTAGTGTATGCCCAGGGAAAATCCCTGCAACTAGCAGATCAAATACCAGGTGTCCTACTTCATGAATGTTATTGCACAACACAATAAAGGGAAGCACACTTTTTTTTTTTTTAAATATTTTTAGTTGTAGATGGACACAATACCTTTATTTTATTTATTGAGTTTTATGTGGTGCTGAGAATGGAACTCAGCACCCCACCAAGGTGAGGCAAGCACTACACCACTGAGCTACAACCCCAGTCCCAGAAGGCACATTTTCTAAACAACATATTGGTGAGGGGCACTGGTGTGACCACCAGCTCCGTGGGCCAGATGCTGACAGCAGTGGGCCTACTGGCAGCAAAGACTTGACAGAATGGGGGCCTCAAGGCAATGTGCCAGTGTCGGAGCACCTTGGGCACAATTATCATCATGAGTGGCCCACAGAGAGCTTTAGAGATGGTTAATAGAACATGGCAAATTAGATGGGTAAACAATAAGAATATTTTTCAGGCCATGCCACTGAAAGGACTCAAAGCTGGAAGACCAAGAGGAGGGACACAGCTACCCCAATAAAACGTTATGATCTCTTGTTGAGTTTTTGGATTTCGGCTACTTTTCAGATCCAGGAACTGCTCACTAAAGGAAAGACGGATCCCCAAGAAGGACTTGTGATTCCATTGCAAGGATGTCTGACAATATGGTTAATGACTTGGCTAGCTGTACACTGAGGGAAGGTGGTACACACTTAGAGGACCGTGAGGCACAAGGTTCAAGTCAACGTTGCTCCTCAGGGTACTATGGTAGTCTGACTTTTAGAGTGGAGGCAATGGGATTCAGATAATATATGGACTTTTCTCCCAGGTCTTACAGTAGGTCCCCCCAATTTGCAAATCTCCCCAGTGGTCATCTCCGCACTTCCAGGTAAATAATTGTGCTAAACATACTTGGATGTTGGCAGAAGCTCGAGCATTCTTGCCTTGTGGGTAAAAACTGTCTTACTAGGAAAGCCAGTGGAAACCTCTGAAGATTGTCCACTTGTGTTAGTCAGTTTTTTCACTGCTGCGGCCTAAAGACCCGAACAGCACAAATGTAGAGGAGAAAAGGTGTATTTAGGGGCTCATGGTTTCAGAGGTCTCCATCCATAGACAGCAGGCTCCATTCCTTGGGGCTCCAGGTGAGGTTGAACATGATGGTCGAAGAGTGTGGCAGAGGGAAGCAGCTCACATCGTGACCAGGAAGCAGAGAGAGTCTACTCGCCAGATACAAATATATACCCAAAGGCATGCCCCAATTTCCACCTTCTCCGGCCACACCCACACCAAAGCCAGAACTGGACAGGCAGTTAGTGTAGAAATAGGGAATCTGGTCAAATCGAGGAATGGAGGCCATCAGAGTCTGGGAAGTTGGAGACACCCCTAGGAGATTGAAATGTCAGTGTCCCCAGAGCCCTTTTGATCACCAAGGTTGCCTATTTAACTGCCCCTTCCAAAAAGCTGCAGGCAAAGAGTTGCTAATTAATGTCCCCTGGGCCCCTACCTGATCTCCATGGGGCCCTTCCCCCTGCTATTTGCATCTCACCGTTTTGCTGTGTCACCACCGCCCTGTGGGCAGGAAGGCAAGGTATGGGTTGAAAGAAAGCAGAACAAAAAAGACCCTAACCTATAAAAGATGTAGGGTGCGCTCACTTCTTGGGAATTCTAGAACACCAGCCATGGCCCTGCTCCTCCCTCCAGGGAGAAGTTTGTATTACTACTTTTTAATAAAGCCTGCTTAAAATGCTTGCCTTGGCATGCTTCTCTGGCGGTATACTTCAACACCTGAGGAAGCAGAACTCGTCACCGGTAAGTATTACCACTTCAGTTACCACTCAGTTAATCCCTATGGGGATTAAATCACTGAATAGGTTAAGACTCTCATAACCCAATCATTTTTTTCTCTGAACCTTCTTGCATTGTATCTCATGTGAGCTTTTGGGGGACACCACATCTAAACCATAACACCACTCCCTGGTCAAGACAGTAAACCAAAATCAATATTCCATCCCAGGAGAGGGCAGCCATAAGTAAAGTCCATATTATTCAGGTATACTTAGGTTTTATCTAACATTTTTTGTTTGTTTCAGGATCCCATCTAGGACACTGTGTTGCATTTAGTTTTCTTGTTCCCTTACACGTCTCTTGGCTATGAGTTTCTTAGGCTCTCCTTGCTTTCAGTGATCTTGACAGTTTTGAAGAGAAGGGAGAGATGAGACAAGCCCTGGCAGTGGGGTTGTAGGTTGTCCTATTAGCTTTCTTCATGCAATTTTCTTTGGAAAAAGAAACACACCAGGATCCTGGAGGAGACTTCCTCTGATTTGGTTCATAAAAGCCAAGTGGCTCTGAGTGGCACAGAGTGGACCGTGGCACGGGATGTAGGGTACTGCTCCGGTACCCTGCTTGGGGCTGACCTGCTCATTCCCTTAGCTACTGACTGTACTGGTGTTTGACCTCTCAGCTGAGTTCCTGTCTGGGAATTACCATCAGCTGAGGACATCTGCCTTGCACAAGCTTGCTGCGCCCCTGGGCCATCCTGTTATCTATTGACTGTTCATTGATGCAGGGGTCTGAGGGGTTAGCCCAGCCCCAGAGCTCCCTCTTAGATTGGCAGAAGCCTTTGCTGTGACCACATCTCAGTAAAACCTCTCCCTTTCCCACAGTTCCTTGCTAATACAGGTCTTGCCTGCCAATCTTCCTTTCAGAATCTTTTCCCTAGGGAACTCAATCGTGACCGTGTCTGAGTCAACAATGTAATACCCAAGCCTGTGTTTATAGCTGTCGTTTCCATAGTGAGTCTATGTTCATTTGAGTATAATTAGTCCAGTTTTACTGTAATTACTCTATTGAAATACATATTATTTCATTGTGAATCTTTTCTAAATGTATTTATCTTTTATATTAGGATTTTGTTTCTAAGTATTATCTTAGGTACAGTATTATTTAGTACTGTAAATTTATTTAAAAGAGTGGAGAAATTTTTTTTAAAGACCCTCATTAAAGTTTCCTTTCTTTAGTTAAGACTTTCAGCATAAGTTCCCCTTGGATTGAGCTGTATAGAGGCAGCAGCTTTGGAAAAGGACGGTATTCACAACAGCAGAAATCTGTTTATTGGATTATTTCCCAATGATCAGAGAGGGATCATGGCATACACCTGGCTTCCTTTCATGGGATTCAAGTATTTACTAATTTCCTCAAATCACTCTATTACTAATATCACAAGAAAATGTTTAACTTGGATTAAATTGAATTACAAGGGGAATAGTTTTATAATTTCCAAGTGACTATCACACAGAGAATGAAAATGGCCAGCCACTTTGAACTTTCTATTTACAATGCTTCAAAAAGTATTATTAGCTTCTAAAGTACTCTTATTTTTTCTGTACTTGGGTTCCCGATTTTCAAGTCACCGAAGGAACGACTTTAGAACGCTTGTGGAGGGAGAACCCGGTCTTGGCTTGGATCTGATTCTTGAATTGCTCAAGAGCTAAGGGAGGTTTATTTGATACCACTTGGCATCTATATTTTAAATATTTAGAGAGAACAGTATTATAAATTAAAATTGTGACATTAAAAATAACTAGAGAAATCATAAATCTATGGTTCAAAACCTAACAACTCTAGTCATTAGGTGGCAATTTGCTTTAAAAAATTCTTTAGAATTAGTTGTGAAAAATATGTATCTGAGTAACAGAACTTTATCACGTACCCAAGAGACATGTAGTTAGCATTTGAAGCATGCTAATCAGGAACTCACTTTCCAAAGCCGGTGGTTTAATCATTTCAATTATCTTTATCAAAATGTACACCAGAAAGTTCGTTAGGTTGTATAAAATATGTTAGGAATAATTTTGATTTTCGAAATGAGTGTTAGTCAAGACAGTGGTAGCTAGAAAGACCGGCCTCCATCATCTTTTCCTGAAGATGTTGTTAAGAATCTGCCCAGAGCCCATTTGTTCTTTTTTGTTTTGTTTTGTTTAAATTTATTTTGATTCATCGTACACCAGTGGAGTACAATTGTTTCTCTGGTTGTACCTGAAGTAGAGTCACACCATTTGCATAATCATACATGTACATAGGGTAATGATGTTTGTTTCATTCTGTAATTTTTCTTTCCCCCCACCCCGTCCCGTCCCCACCCCTCCCTTCCCTCTACGTAATCCATCCTTCCTCCAGTCTTGCCTCCCTCCCACCCTGCATTATGTATCATCATCCACTTATCAGAGAGATCATTCGACCTTTGGTTTTCTGGGGTTGGCTTATCGCACTTAGCATGGCATTCTCCAACTGCATCCGTTTACCTGCAAATGCCATAATTTCATTCTTCCTTATGGCTGAGTGATATTCCATTGTGTACTTTTATCTGTCTGCTTCATAGATCTGTCCGTATGTTGTCAGATTTTGTTATCAGAATACTGTTGTGTCTGCTGAAGAATCAAACTTTCACTCAGGTTTTAGTACAACTTTTATTTCAACATTATATGCCTAAGAACAGAAAGGACAACTTCTCTGGGATTACAGGTAGAAAATGTGTAATTTCTGATTAATTAGCGTTATATGTTTAGAAGAATTTGGGCTTTGACTTACTTTCATTGCATTGCTACCTGATTACAAGATTATGGAGGAGGAAAAACATGGCCTTCACTTCCTCTTCCAGTTGCCAAAGGTCACTGGGGTTTACTAAATGCCTGGACATTGCTGAAAGGTCACATCAGCTTAGGTCAATTTCTAACCCATGTTAAAAATATATGTGATTAAGAAAATTTTAAGAAAAAACAACAACAACAATACTAGAATTCTAATGCATAATTCATAGAAGTTTGGGAGATTTCATTCTCTTTGTGAGTGTATTTGAAATTTGTTTATATTATTGTAAATCCTGATTTTAAAATTTTAACGAGAGTTTATGAACTCAAATATCCCTGGGGGGGCCACTAGATGGGTCCTGTGGATCCAAGGGGTTATGTGTTCCCTGCCCTGATGGAATGGTCACTTCTCAGCTACAAGTGATTGTTCTAATGCAAAAGGACCCAGTTTTTGCCAGTTTTTCTGCTTTTGAGTAGAATCAAATAAACTATATTGGTGTAAGTTTTCATTGAAATGTTGACAGCTAAACTAAAATTTTGAAAACATTATTTAAGCCAAAGATCTATCCATGAGCAGGACAGCTTAGCACAATTTCACATCAACGTTTCATTACTAAGTAGCCTCAGAGAATACCATTTTTACAAAGGTGCATATTTAATTGAGCAGACATTACAGACCTTAAAATCTGACATCTAGTTTTAGACATTCAGAGGTCACTTCCAAGTTTTCTCTATAGCGAACATCTTTCCTGAGCATTGCTTTGTCCTGTGTTCATGGTGGAATTACAGAAGCAAAGGGAATATTTAAATAATTATTCATGTACATCATCAAATGCTCTCCAAAAGGCGTGTAGTCATTTATGCTATCACTGATCAAAATACGGTTTCACATCTTTTTTGTCATTGGAATATGCAATAGTAAAAACATGGGCAAAGAAAAGGACGCTACCTCCTTACTGATTTAATTTGCATGTCTGTTTATTGGGTTGAATGTCATTCCATATGCTTGTTTACCACTTTCCTTTCTTTTGTGGTTTGCCTGTGTTTGCTTTGTCCCCTGTGGGGCAGAGTGAACCCCTACTTTGATATTTTAACAATGTCAATCTATGCAACAGCTAGGCATGAATTAGCATCCACACCTGCTCCGGGTTTACAACATCTGTTCTATGGGCCTTTCTTTCCTCTAATAGTCCTCAGCCTGCCTCTGTGTTTCTCACTATCTCACACGGCAGCCCTCGTAACACTGGCAAAATGGACTCAAAGGTATCTTTCAATAGCTTTTGATGCCAGCTGAGTCTCTTTAATTCATGTTGTGGGATATAATTCTCAAGATTAAGTCTGCTCAAGTTTTACATTTACATTTTTGATTAGTTACGGAATTACCATTTATGAATTATTTTGAGTTTACAAAGACAAGTCATAACACTGTGATGGGGTCCAAGACTCATTCCTGGTTTTGAGATTACGTAGTCAAAATTCCAGAGCTCACGTGGATCTTAGAAGTCATCTCCTCTAAACTACTCGTTTTGCTAATGTGGACACTGAGTTGAGATTTCTACTCCAACATCACACAGTTACACAGCCTGTAACGTGGTGGACCACCTCCGGCTTTCATCTCGAGTTTAGTTTTCTTTCCACTTCACTATGGTCTTCCCCTGGTGCTGCATGTCATTGCTACATTTTGCAAATATAATTTGATCCCGATGAATTATATTTCAAATAACGAATGGCCATATGGCTATTCTATTCATGTCAGGAATCCTTTAGAGAAAAATAGTGACCCCAGCTGTGGTCCCCGAGTAAATCAGGAACCCAAAGCTTTTAGGAGGTTTAAGGTGGAGAGGTGAAAATCCACCATGAGTTTGGGTGAGGCTGGAGAAATTTTGTTTGTGATTGCTTGTCAAGCTTCATAGTAACCTCTTAGGTGGACCGTCCTGAGATGTAAAGTTTCACACAGAAAGACCAGGTTGAAGGAGACTTGGTTTAACTCTTGTTTTTCTTTTTTGATATACAAGCCTCTGGAAGATCAGCAAGTCCTCACAGGATAGCAGCGGTATCCTGGAAATTTCTAGACTCTTTTGAGAGTTCTGTTGGGCTAGGAATTTAGAAAAGGATGCCTCAGAGTGGTTGAGAGCGTAGTTTCTGGAACTAGACTGCTGGACTCTAAAATGAGTTTAGTTGTATAAAACTTGGGGAATTTATGGAAACTTTTTGTACTTAAATGTAAAATAGGAGGTATAAGATTGTCTAATTCATAGGAGTTTTGGCTTTCCCGGGCATTGAACTTGGGCGTTGGGGGAGGGCTCTTGGGGGAACAGTTGGCCTCTAGGGAGTAGAGGTTGGAGATGCTGCCAAACGTTCTACAAGGCATAGGCCTGGCCTCCACCACAAAGAATTGTGCACCCCAAAATATCAACCCGTGCTGAGGTTGAGAATCCCAAGAGAAAGAATTGAGAGGAAAGCCAGCCTGCAGCGATTGCTGTACTGAGTGCCATTACTAGACTTTGAGAATGATAATACATGTCGCATAATTTGTCAACTGAAGGTAATGGAGAGAAACCGTCTTCACTTTGCTATCTGATAAACCATAGAAATGACATTTCAGCCATAAGGAATGGCTTCTAGCTTTTATTTGTTTAGAAGATTGATTATTTTCATAATCTAGAGAAACTCATAGTTTCCAAACATAAAAATGTTGGTCTTTTGGTTAGGGTAGTTTGGAAGATACTCAATTATGCTCTCTTAGCAAATGAAAGAATGTATAAATGAACAATTACAGAGAAAAGGCCAAGTGCAAAGTTTTAGGAATGTCACAGGGAAGCCTGAAGGAAGAGACTGTTAGAGGATGTTGTACCTAGAAAACTGGCCCTCGGGTATGACCACTGATGCAGTAAATCTTCAGAATTTTCTGGCTCTGTCACTAGCTACTTGCACCACTGGGTGGACAGGTGGATATCCTTTGGGAGAGACCAGGAGGGCCTAAATTCTCCCAGAATAATGATGAAGGGACTTTCTTAAAGGATTTTGATAGCATAGTGGTACCATCAAAAAGTGGTGAGGTACCATCAATAAAGTGGTGAGGAGGAAGATGGAACTCCTTTGTGGGTATGGAAGACAAGGGAACCTTGCCCTTCCAACTAGAAAATGCTGCCCAGCCTCTGCTGTTTGTAGCTCTTTGTCAGCTAAATTACGTTTTTTTTGCACATGTTAAAGTACCTGTGGGTGCCTTTCTATTGTCACTAAAGAAAGCAGATCAAGTTTAAAATGCTTGTGTTGGGAGGTTTTAGAGCTCTGCAGAAAAGCCTCAGAAGCTGGGGGTGTTTGGGGGCTGGGATAATGGGGTGAGGTTGGCGGGCTAAGGGGGAGTGAGATGAGAAGGGACAAGAAAAGGCTGAGTACCTGGGGACCTAGTTTTTCTCTACTAGATCTCTTTTAAATAGAAAAGCTCTACCTTATTTATGTTTATCTATTCTTAGAAACATTGTCATTCCAAATGATATTTCATTTTATCCTAAAGGATTCTACTGCTAGAGGAAAAAAATGGGAAAATCTCTGGCATGCATAGATCCCAAATCATCTTCATTTATAGATTGTAGTCGATTAGTTTTCCCAGAATTCATTATTCACTGTGGAGTGAAGGGTGTCTGGGGAAAAGTTAGTGCAAATCCGGGATTATTTCCCCAAATTTACAGTCGATTCAGTTTGCTCCCAAAGAAGGCTCTTAAACAATGGTGGAGAGCTTCTCTTCCCCAGGGACTCTTAGGCAAACAGCAGTCCTATCATGGACATGGTGGTGGAGATGCACTCAGAAGCTGGGTGATTTCCCATCTCTGTACAACAATATGCGTCCTTTTCCTGCAGACATATGTAGAAACAGCAGCACATCTGTAGGAGCAGCAGCGTAACAACTTCAGTGCATCTGCAGGATCTCAGTCAGCTGACAAATGTAACTGATGTGCATCTTATAGTAACAGATCCCCCTTAGCTCAGTGGAGGAGCTGTGCAACATTCTGACTGAACACTAGATGCCGCTGTTGACTCACTCTGTGGTGGCTCAGCACGACGATTTCTCCGTCTCCAGGAGCCCAGAACATTTTCTGGTCATGGTTGTGTATTCCTGGGGATGGAACTCAAGGTATCACACATTCTAGACAAATGCTTTACCACTGAGTCACACCCTCAGCCTAGGACAGTCCGTTTTGTAAAAACCTAGTCAATATACCATATTCTGTCTATTTTTCTCTCAATTATTGACTAATTTTTAAATAAATTTCAAAGTTTATCTTTTTCAGAAGAACATTTGACAATTGGCAAAAGATAGAAAGATGAAAGGGCTTGAGTATTTCCTGAAGGAGAAAGTGGACTTGGACTTGAGCTTTGTAAATAAGATCATTTTTGTACCTCTGAGTTTCTGCCTGAGGAAGCATTGAAGTGGGTTCAGGCCTTCTTGTTCCTGGAGTTCCGCTGCATACCAACTGTTTTAGGAATTTGTTTGAATACTATATTATGAGAAGGCTTAATGCTTCCTTTACTGCATAACAGGTTGTTGGTGTTATTGCTAACTTTTCACTTTTTAAAAACATTTTTAGTTTGGCAAAATTTTAACTTGAAAGTGGAAAGAGTAGTAAACTCTATATACCTATCTTTTAAGAAGTACCAAATTTTACATTATCATCTATTTACTTTCCCCTAAGGAGTGTTTTACCATCTCAATTTTATATGTCATAAAATTGAGGATTAGCAATTAAGCATCTGCCCAAATTATATAGATAGCTACTAGTTTAGTATGATTTACATATTTATTTCCAAATGTGTTTCCATGACACTATTATTCAACTTGATTTCTATCAGATCTGAAAGCTATGCTCTCTTTTGAGGACCAGTCCTGCATATGTATTTTTGAAGCTTTTGAAACACATTTGCAGGAATCTTCTAAAAGGAAGACAACCCATTGTTAGATTTAGATATAGTTAGATTTATGATAGATGTGTATATGGTAAGTTTGTGTATATTTGGGTAGTTTATTCTACAAAGGAATTCAAAACACCAGAATACATTTGAAACCTCTTGGAAGCATAAACTGGCACGCAACAGAATGTTGTAAATGACAGAGACAGTACAAGGTCCTCTCTAGCTAGTGTTTCCAACCTGGAAATACCTGGTAAGAATTTCCCTGGGAGGACTGAGGGCGTCGCTCAGTGGGAAAGGGCTTTCCTAGCACCTGCTGATGCCCTGGGCTGAAATTTCCCCAGTCATCTCACTATATTCACAGAACCTGAATATTTTTAATCCAGAGCTGTGTTAACTCTTGCTCTCAATAGTTAGTTGCCTTCTATCTTCAAAATTATTTGCCATTCCTTAGTCATTAAAGTTCTTGATCCCCTCTGCTGGAGCTCCAGGCAACCCCAGCGCCCAGGTCACAGAAAACCATGGAAAGTTGGTTTCCCTTCACACAAGATGTAGTCATTTCATAAAATTTGTCAGGTCCTTTTAGTTTTTCAGTTTATTTTCACAAACTGAAACATAGACCAGTTAGGATAAGTTTCAGAGCCCAATGAACTGTCAATGAATGGTCAAGGGGATGCCTCTCCCCAAAGGCAGATCACTACAGATGGTTTGGAAATGGAGGGAATTGCAAATGAAATCTAGATCTTTTGTTCCATTTGAGTCTTCAAACTCCCCCATCTTTCCAGTGCTAATGGGACTCAGACTTGGAAACAGCTCCATCTCTGGGTTCCATAGCAGAGTGCTCGTATTTACCATATTGCAACGAAATCCATGTCCCCATTCCTCAGCCCCTCATTGCAGACAAGGTCGCATCAAATTCTGGTCACTGTTGTTTCCCTGTAACTCAATCTTTTCAGAGTGTCTAGCCCACAAGGAATTTTTCAACTCTGACTTCCTGTCGGAATCCTTTTGGAGTTGAAGATGTCCACTTCCTCGGGTCTCCCCCCAGGACCCCTGAGTCAGACAGTATGGTTCAGCAAGGGGCAGGCATGACAAACAAGGATGTGGGTGGTTGTAGATCTGCATCCTGCAGGACACCTGACCCACAGTCTCATTCCTCCAGCTGTTCAATTCCTGAAGCTAATTTAACTGAAGTGTGGATACTTTCTTATGGAGATGCCAAAATAATTGTTTCTGTAATGCTCTGTTCTCTTTTTCTGCAAAATTAAAAAAAATTTGGAGAGTGTACATGAATTGATTGCCTCTTGGAGTCATGACTTGGGAAAAGAGACTCAAGGACTTAGGCATTTAATTTTAGAAAACCATCCAACTTTTGGATGGAGAACCACACCCAAAAGAAAAATGCCTCTTTAGTTCATATTATCTGTTCAAAAAGTAGAGCAAATTTATAATTATCTCTTTGGAAGTGCATATGAGGCAAACCCCAAAATGTTGAATTCAAAATAATCTAATAAATGGGAAAATTAATTATACTATGCCTTGGAGTATGCATTTAAGTTCTATAAAATGTTACTTACAGTATCTTTGTTTTTTATGCTATTGTTATTGTGTTAGTTCAATAAATGCACAAGGTCTTTCTCAGGTTCACTGAGAAGTTGTAATGTTTTCCCCATGATCATGAATTTACCTACTAGGGAAAGATTTCAGAAACCTGGTTCTTTTTCAGTGTCCTTTGCTGACTTTTTCTCTAACCAAAATTGAAGTGTAGGAATTTCTGTGGATTTTCACTCACTTTTTCATTAAAAAATAAATGTTCATGTTGGGTATAGAGGTGCAGACCTGTAATCTCAGTTACTTGGGAGGCTGAGGCAGGAGGATCAAGGGTTTGAGGTCAGCTTGTCTCAAAAAAGAAAGACTCAGGGTGTGGGCAGGCTGAACGACAGTTCAGTGGTAGAGCAGTTGCCTAACATGTGTAAGACCCAAGAGATCAGCCCCTGGTACTGAAAAAAAAAAAAAGAAAAAAAGTGTATATATGTATACATATTTATAGTTAAGACTGTTAAGACAAGAGTTGACAAAGTAAATCACGCTGAGTGCTATAAAGATGAACACTGGGATGGGATAAAGTGGAAGTGAGCAAGGCCCCCTCTGCATAGGGCAGTAGGGGGCATCTTTGAGAAAGGACACTAGAGGTGAGACCCAAAGCATGAATGACAGTCCATCATGCAAAGATTTGAAGCACGAGTGGCCCAGGAGGAGGAAACAGAGAGCAAAGACCTGGAGGAGATAGAGCATTTGGCACCACTGAGGGACAGAAGGACAGCAGGGTGCCCGAGGCCATGGGAAGGGCAGAGTTTTGTCCCTCCCGGCTGTGGGCATCCCCTGAAGGGTGGTGCAGGAGAGCCACAGCTGATTGACACTTTTAAACAGGAACTCTTTGAGTTCCTTGGGAGCAGAGTTGAGGCTGGCAAGAACAGAAGCAAGGTCAGTTAGGAATGAGAGAGCGCAGGGCAGTGAGGGCGAGGTCAGAGCTAGGTTCTGCAAATGTCATTTGCAGAAGTCAGAGACAGATTTGGACTTGGGGGGTGGTACAGGGCAGGGACTTGCCAGCTGTGAAAGGGTGTGTTGTCTGTTGCTGAGATCAAGGTGACTGGGGCCAGAGGCTGGATGTTTTAATGGACTACCCCAACCCAATTATTAAAGAATCATTTTTGTTTCTGGGTACATATAGAATATTGACGGACTTTTTTTTTGGTAGCAGTTTTATTGAGGTAGAATTCATACACTAAACAATTTGTCTATTTAAAGTATACAATTCGTGATTTTCAGTATAGCCACAGAGTTGTACAACTATTACTACAATCCATTTTAGAATACTTCTAAAAATTTGTTCTTTTTAGATATACATGACAGTGGAGTGTATTTTGACATATCATACATACATGGAGTATAACTTATCCTAATTAGGATCCCGTTCTAGTGGTTGTACATGATGTGGAGTTACACTGGTCATGTATTTATTTATATATCACCATAGGAAAGTTATGTCTGATAAATTCTGTCTTTCCTATTCCTAGCCCCTCCCTTCCCTTCATTTCCCTTTGTCTCATCTTGTGAACTCCTGCTCCCCCCTCCCCTGTTGTGTGTTAGCATCTGCATGTCAGAGAAGACATTCAACCTTTGGTTTTTTGTGATTGACTTATTTCACTTAGCATGATAGTCTCCAGTTCCATGTATTTACAAGCTGAAAGTCATAAAGTCATTCTTTTTTATAGCTGAGTAATATTCCATTGTGTATATAAATACCACATTTTCTTTATCCATTCATCTGTTGAAGGGCATATTGGTAGTTCCATAGCTTTGCTTTTATGAGTTGAGAAAAGGCAATAATGATACCTCATAGGTTATAATAAAAGATTAAATGAGATAAGAATTGTAAGAGACCCAGTGTAAAATATATCATCAACAAGTACTTGCTATGACTGCTCCTTTGTTAAGCATTTATCTTCTTTGTTTTGTTTTTTGAGACGGGGTCTTGCTATGTTGCCCAGGCTGGTCTTGAACTAGTGAACTCAAGTGATTCTCCTGCCTCAGCCTCCCAAGTAGCCAGGACCTGCACCTTCACACCTGGCTAAGCATATGTTTTGAGCACCTACTATGAGCTGCTGCTCCAGTATAGCAGAGAACAGCGTGGACAGTCCCTCCCTGCCCGTGTGGAATCTGTATCATTACCATTTCCATTATCGTTGTGAATCTGGCTTAGCTATTATGAACAAAGGAGAGGAGGGGAACTGAGCATGTCTCAGGTGACGCTCAAGAAAGCACACTGACCCAAATATACAAAAAAATGTTCAACATCATCAGCAATTAGAGAAATACAAATTAAAACTATACAGATTTCATTTCACTCCAGTCAGAATGGCAATTATTAAGAACACAAGTAACAAATATTGGCGAGGAAATGGGAAAGGTACACTCATACTTTGCTGGTGGGACTGTGAATTGGTGCAACCACTCTGGAAAGCAGTATGGAGATTCTGCAGAAATCTTGGAATGGAATCACCTTTGACCCAGTTATCCCACTCCTCAGCATAGACCCAAAGGACTTAAAATCAGCATACTATGGTGACACGGTCATGTCAATATTCATAGCAGCTCAATTCACAATAGCCAAGCTATGGAACCAACCTAGGTGCCCTCCAATATGAATGGATAAAGAAAATGCGGTATATACACACAATGAAATTATGGCTTTTGCTGGTAAATGGATGGAAATGAGACCATCATGCTAAATGAAATAAGCCAATCCCAAAAAAACCAAAGGCTGAATGTTTTCTCCAATATGTGGATACTGACTCATAATAAGTGGGGGAGAGGGAGGAGTGAGGATTCACCAGATTGGGGGGGGGGGGGACAGAGGGATGGGAGGGAGGATGGGAATGGGAAAGACAGTAGAATGAATCAGACATAACTTTCCTATGTTCATATATGAATACACAAACAGTGTAACTTCACGTACAACCAAAAGAGTGGGAAGTTATACTCCATGTATGTATGATATGTCAAAATACACTCTACTGTCATGCATAACTAAAAAGAACAAAAAAGAAAAGAAAAGAAAGCACATTGACCATATTTTTCCTTTCCTGGAAAAGCAGGATCACTGCTTTTAGCCCTTCTCCCCCCGCTCTACCCCCATAGGAGTAGAGAAACAGGTCTGAAGAACTCAAGATGTCAGGATGGCAGCCTGTTGACATCCTCCCTTCCCCATGGCCTTTCCCGGTCCTTGCCTAGGTCCTTAAAGAATCCCACTGCTCTATCAAGGCCGCCTGCTCACAGGACCATGGGGATGCATTCTGCTCTGTCGTACCCACTGTTTCAAGTAGAACCGCCTGCATACTTGGAAATGATTATTGATGCTCTCAGCTGTTTACTAATGTGGCAGCGAGTGTGATTTGTGCTTTAATACTTTTTTCAGAGCCCATTTACTTTATAAGTGTAGTTCTAAACTGCTCAGGGAGATTCCCAAGTGGCAGATGCTAATGGACGTGTGTGGCAGATGGCCCGTCAGAAGATGGCAGCAGAGACTCATTGATACAGCTCCCTGCCAAGGAGTCCTCTGGATTTTTTACTCTGGGTTTCTCATTTGTGTGTATAACAAGACTTAGAGACTGAATTTGTTGTTGTTGTTGTTATTATTGTTTTCTCATGTAAACATCACAGATAGGCGCAGGACATCTGTGTACTGCTGGCCCACTGAGAGGTCTGGGTCCCTCCACAAACAGCACATCTTAAAGGATCCACTTGGAGGAGTGAACAAGACCCCACTTGCAGATTAGGCTCTTATCTTCCTTCATGATTGCTCAATAAATTGTGGCACGTATATGGTAGTAGATTAAACGTGTCTCATAAGAAGTCAAGTGGCAGTTCCTACCTTGCTGGGGTTTTGATAGGAGATTTTAAGCATATTTAAAGGTTTTTTTTTTTTAACAATATAGAATGTTGTATGAAAAAAGACTTGCAAGAAGAGCATGGTGGCCAGTGACTTGGGAGGCTGAGGCAGGAGGATCACAAGTCTGGGGTCAGCCTGGGCAACTTAGTGAGACCGTGTCTCAAAATAAAAAATAAAAAGGAGCTCAGTGGTAGAGCATCGAGGGGTTCAATTTCCACTACCCAAACAAACAAACAAAACAGATACAAAGGGCAAAAAAAGAGGTTATAAAGAAAAAGAAGAGGACAAATGTAAAGTAGAGTTTATTTGATTATAGCTGTTAGGATCCTTACCCTGGATTCCTTTGTCATCTCTGCCAGGGTCATTGGAGTATAGCCCCACTGCCCAGGCAGCAAAGAATACCATCTAATGCCTCTGTGACTTTTTTCTGTTTGGGTTGCACGATCCACTGACTGCCACTTGGTGCCCTGTGCCGAGCTCTAGACAGTTTGATGGGCAAGAAGAAAATCCGCACAGGCACTTTGAAATCCATGGCACGCTATGCTTTCCAGCTTCAGTTCTGACAACCCAAAAAGAAGTTTCAAACCCAGAAGAAGAACATGTCTGGCTGTGACAAAGTGCAACACCCAGGGCCAAGGGAAGCGAGTGTGGTGGAGCTCAGGGCCTGACCAGACTCCAGGGCGTGTGCATTTGCAATCAGGACAGGGTCCGTGATTGACAGAGCTAAGGCAGAAGGAAAATATGGGGCCTCTTGTTCAAAATGATTGGGAATGTCAAGATGGTAGCAGCAGAGGATCCTATCAAGTACAGGACTTTTAGAGCGTGGGGCCCTGGGCAACTGCCCAGTTTTCATGCCCGTGAAGCCAGCCAGATTGTGTGTGTGTGTCTGAGAGAAAGAGAGGCTTTCTCAAAATTCTGGTTTTATTGCTTAATCTCTTCAAGGGAGGGTTATTTATTTATTTATTTATTTATTTTTTGAACCAGGGATTGAACTCAGGGACACTCGGCCACTGAGCCACATCCCCAACCCTATTTTGTATTTTATTTAGAGACAGGGTCTCACTGAGTTGCTAAGGGCCTCGCTAAGTTGCTGAGGCTGGCTTTGAACTCACGATCCTCCTGACTCAGCCTCCCAAGTGGCTTGGATTACAGGCATGCGCCACCACGCCCGGCTAAGGGAGGGTTTCTTAACCTCAGTACTGTGGACATTTTGGAGCAGATAATTCTTTGCTGTGAGGACTGGCCCATAGTTGTGAGATACTTAGCAGCATCTCCCTTACTCACTACCCACCAGATGCCAGTAGTATATCCTACCTTCAGTTGTGACAATCAAAAATATCTTCAGACACTAGCAAATGTTTTCTTGTGGGGAAAAGTCACCCTGGTTGAGAACCACTACTTTAGGTTATGATTTGGGACACTCCCAAGGACAGTTTATGGGTTATTGTTCTTTCCTCTCCCTTCACCTCCAAACATGAAGGAAAATCTAAGCCTTCTGGTGCAGAAGACCAAACACCCACAGCAGGCAGATCTGTTGGAGACTCCTGGGGTGTGCAAGGCCCTCCTCGGGGCTGCGTGTGCATAGCTGGTCCCGCTGTCTTGGGTGAATAGACATTTCACAGTGTCTGTTCTCTGAGCCCTGAAAATGTATCCTTTAATCCTCAACTTGGAAGCCCCTTGACTCTGGAAAGAGACACCAAAGGCCTTCCAGTGACAGGCAGGGAGAGCGCTGTTTGGATTGCTAATTTGTTTTCACCCCTTAGTCTGTTTTTCCTGCATGCCCTGTTCTGCTGCAGACCTTGGGTATGAATAATTCCGCATAGCCTGGGGGGAGAAGCAGGAGGCCTGCTTGTAGAGTTGTTTGTACTGTAATAAAATAGAAAGTTTAAAAGCTTAGCGAAGCCTGAGCAGCTGAAAAGGGAGGGAGGTCTAGCATGCACTTAAAAAAATCACTCATAAAACATGACAATCTCTAGCTGCCTCTTGGAGGTCAGGGAAATGAATGGCCTATTTCACCTTAGAAAGGTGTCCCCAAGCAGACCTGCCTCCCGCCCCCCCCGTGCAATGTCAACTGAGTGCAGAGTGTCCCGAGCATTTAAATGCTCATCAAGATACTTTTAAAAATTCTGTCATTGCACAAATTGTCACCTAGAAAGCCAAAGGAAGAATAGACATTTTCTGGGTTGTGAGTAGGAACTTGGTGACAAGCCATCTGAGATACCTGATCTCCACTACTTTGTGTTACAATGGGTTCCAGTCTGCAGACAGTTGAGTTTATTCAAACTTAATGGCAAAGAAATCAAGGCCTCTGGGGTTGAGTGCTCTGTGTGTCCTTGGGTTGGGCTAACTAGCTGCAGGCTGGACGTCACTTTCATGACGGAAGTTCTGAAAATGCACAGGTTTATTTTGAGTTGCATGGCTACACTGAATTATAACCATTTAGTTAGGTGAAGCTGATGCTCTCAAAATTGTGAGCTCTTTTGAAACCTATGAATTCCCAGCAAACACAACAATGCCTGCCAGATAGTAACTGCTCAGTTAATGAATTGAACAGGTTTTAAGCCGTGAAAGAGATCAGGTGAATGAGGGTACAACAGATCTGTAGAAATCATCCTCATTCACGAAAAGACAAATTTAGCCACTGTAGTTTTAATAAGAGAGGAAAGGCAATACAGAGTGGCAGAAAAAAGGTTTAGCACCCCTTCCTCCCCTTTCTTCAAGGGGATATTTTACTATTGGAATTGATATAACACACTGGAGTTTTGTCTGATGGGTCATCAATACTAGTGACAGAAAGATTTATTTTACTCGTAGCTCTTATATGCTGAGGGAACTGAGGAATATGTATCTTTCTTTCCCCTTTTCATATGGAACTGGCTGGCTGAGAATCTGTAGTAAGAGCAAATGCCAACAGAACTGAGAAGAGCAGTAGAGAGAAGAAAAGGTGAGGAGGGGCAAGGAAAGAGGTCAGGGGAAGGGGCTCCTGACTGCCCACCTGAGGTCCAGTCTTTGGATTCCTCAAAGAAGAAAGTAAAGGATGCTTTTGTTTTGCCTTCTGAATTTCTTGTGTTAAAGGATACCCCCCAAAATAGAGCCTGCTCATGAATCTCAGATATAAAATGAACATGTTATAGATTTTATTTAAATCCTTAATTAACCATAAGAACCATAAGATATTACAACTGGTTTAAAGGAGAATTCAAAGAACCTGCAAGCAATGCTGCAATAGATTTACAAATAGATGCAAAACCAGCTCAGTCCTCAGTGGAGGAAGAAAACCGACTGTATTTTCAGAGGAAAGTGCTCATTTTCACCCTTATAGACAAGAATCATTTGCATTGCTATCAGTTTTCTATAATTTACAAAGTTGTAAAATAGCTCAATCTCCATGAAAGGCAGAGAGGCCTCCTAGAATCAAAAAACTCTGAAGGGCACCATCAGACAACGCCTGGCTTTCCACTGGAGACCCCTTGTAATTTTCTTGGTCCATTTGAGTCTTTACATTTTTTTTTTTTTTCCCAAAAGAAAAAAGCCGATTCCTGCCTATGTTTGATTGCGTAGTAGTAAATACTTTCTTTTGGGCACTAGACTGTGCTTTCAGGGGAAAAAGTGACTTGCAACTTCCTCTTCAAACAACTTTAACAAGCCAGGATGAAGCATGTGGGTGGCCTTTAGGATGAGAAGGAAAGGGAAGGAAGGACGCAAGTCTGCAGCCATCGTGTCTACAGGTCCACCTCCTCTGAAATAGCAGTGAGAGCCAAGTTTCAGTTCTTTTAGCCTCTGCCCTCCCTTGAACTATCCTGAGCATATGTAAAAATCTTTAGAGTTGCAATTAAGAGCTCTTTCAAGAGCAGAAAAGTTCAGCATCAGTCTCCCATAATTCTTTGAGATCTCAGGTGAGGTTGGTTCTTGGCTTGGTGTTAGGGCACAAAGCGGTGTCATTGGAATAGTTCTGAATGTGATTTTCTGGGTGGGAAGGAGTTGGACAAGGTGGGGGCAGGAGAGGACCTTCTATAAGAAGGTAACACCATTTGAGGAGGGGACTCAGAAACCTATAGAAAAGCATGCTTTTCCTTTTGTCCAAATGATTAAATAGGAGGTCATGAGACTGAAATGACTTAGAATTAAGCAAATTGAACCCCAGTTGGGTGTAAATGGTCATATTCCAAGAAAACAAAATCTAAGCTCAACCAATCAGAAACACCAACTCATTTTTAGGTAGGAATTTTCCACTGGGATAATACAAATAAAACCATTGCTCCTCTTTAGCCAGTGGAATATTTTCTTTGCATTTCTTCGTAGTTCACCTGTTAAAGCGTTCTCATTAGTCCCATTGACAGAGCTCCAATCACCTACCATGTGGAGCTGCTCAATTCATGAAGCCCTGTCTGCTCAAGTAAACTTTTTAAACTTGTTAATGTGATTAAATCTATCTTTTAATACTTTCATCAGAGTATTCTCACTAAGATAGAAAAAAATACATCTGAAAATTCAGTTCTGATTGCTTTTTTGTTGACCTCATAGCTTAAACTAAAAAGAAGTTATTCAAAGTTGAATGGTTAAAATAGGAAAGAAATCTGCATCTTGGATGATGGAGACATTTTTAGCTAGAAAACCAAATGCCTGAAATGGTTCAGTATTTCTGAGTCATAGGATCAGGATACAAAATCATGGGGGTCATACACAAAATCAACTTCTGGCTTGAGGCTGAAAGTGGCCCTTGAAAATTTGCCTTTTTATGGGGTATTTAGCACAAGTCATTGCTTTGAATCACAAAGCTCTATCTGCTTATTCATTTCCGCCTCCGTTTCAACAGGCAGATAGACATTGGTGGAGAGCTTTTTATTTTCTCCTTGCATTTGAATTTTGGAAAATCCATTATGAATAATAGCACTAGTATTCAAACGATTTGGTGTGAAGGAAAGGAGGGAAGAAGACACAAACCTCTTCAAACCAGCAAGACTTTTAAACCCTCCATGTGTTGCTAAATTACATCTGTGCATTAGAGATAGTTTAAAAGCTAGATATAATTTGTGATTATAACCAATTTTCATAATTTTAGCTTAAATTCAAAATAGCTGGAGTTTTGGATAGGTTTAGAATCTTCTTGCTGTTAATTTGGAGTATGAACATGAAACTGTAGACTCGATCTCCTTTCTGAATGTCAACAGAGACAAAAATCTGTCTGTGAAGCTTGTGAGCACCGGAGAAATTTTTTTTCTTGGGGGGAAAGTTAGCACAATGGCAAAATTCAGCCAGAATGGAGAATTTCTTCTTATTGCATTGTATTTATATCAAGCCCAATATCTCAAAAAGGAGTTGGCTCAGAATCATTAATTTAAAATAGGTTGTTGGTGAATTAATGGAATATAACACCCCAAATTCTCAGCTGAATTAAATAAATAACTCAGTCAGGCCTCCTGGTAGATACAAATGTCTAGTTTAGATCTCCCAAGTTACTAAGAAAGTGATTACAGAATCAGAGGAGAAGGGCAGAGTGTGACACATGGAGTGATTTATAAGTCCCTGTTCATGGAAAAATACCAGGCTAAAATCAATTCGGGTTTGACTTCTCTTTCAAACTGCGTGAGGATTCGGGAGTGTCACTGTATTCGGTGTGTAAAGACCTAAATTCACACCGTGTGCCTGGAGGTATTTCTCCTCCGGTAGGTGAATCTCCATGGTGTGTGGACAAGATTGAGGAGGGCAGATCAGGCAGTCTCTCCTTTTCTTGGTCAATGTCAAAAGCTGAAGTTGAGAAGGGAGAGTGGATTACTGAAAGTCTCTTTGCATTCTAACATTGTTGGGCACTAGAGAAAGAGGGAGTTGTAGTTTCTGAGAATTATGTATTCAGATTTACAATACGTACAGGAAGGTTGGAAAGAAACACCAGTGAGTGAAACAGAGGCCCAGAGACGGGCCTGAATTCCTCAGTGGTCACTCATTCACAGGCTACCTGGCCCCACTGTCTTTTGGTCCTCAAGTCCTCTGTAGCTTGTAAAAGAGATTAAGGGCTAAAGTGTTCCCCGGTGAGGTAGAAACATCAACTTTTGCTTGAACTGATAGAACTATAAGGCTGAAATATCCCTGGATGGCTGTTCCAGAAGAGCCAGACTATCAGTCTGCTACTGTTATTCTTATTATTAAAAATTTATTTGCACTTGACAACAGTGGCTGCTATAAAATCACCTTTCCAGGGACAGTTATTATAAGGATCGGAACTGCCTGAGGTCCCAGAATGCTAGTGGCCATCTTCTGGGTGTTTCCTAGTTGATGGGCTGGGGGCAGGCGGTGTCAAGGTCTCTGGAATTTCCCTTCTTGCCTGGGGTATGCGGTGGACTTGTTGACAGGATACCAGGTCAGAGAAGCTCCTGAGGGAAGAGAGAAAAGAAGGTATTCTGAATGGGAAGAAATGGAAGGGCTAGATTTGCTGTGGTGCCAATAAATTTCAATCTGGTGTCAGGAATAGAGAAGGTGATCGGAGAGTCAAAATGATTGAATTATATTGAACTAGTGCTACCAACTTCAGGTTGCCTGCTACTGTCCACACACAGGGGCAGAGTGCACAAGGGCTGGAGAAGGTCATTGCTCATATTCTTAGAACCAGACCCTGTGGGAAAGGAAAATATTTCAGGGAGCAGAGAGATTGTCCCTCACAACATCACCCAGATATGATTAATGATCATGGCATGATTTAAGGGGTATAAATGTAAGCTGATGAGACTGGCTTTTGGGTGTGGATTGAGTAATTTGTGTCTTCTTTAAGCTAACACTTCATTTTAAATTCTGAAAAGAGTAAACTTAAAACCAGTGGGAGACAAGAGAAACTCTCTTTCATCCTGGGTTAGTGGCTGGAATATTCAATTTAGTAGGCTCACTGGCACCTCTCAAATCTTACAGCAAATGTTTAAAATGGGAAACATGCATGCAAATTTATCCAATCTTTAAAAAATTATTTTTGTTTAAAATTATTTGCTAAAACACTATGATGTGTTCAGGATTCATCATCCCCAAACATGACTATAGCAGTTCAAAATACGCCATCCTAAAATGTACCTCTTTGACTTAAGGATTATTTTGAATTGGTCATCTTGGGAAACTGTAGATATAGGAGACTCTATAAAAAGAGACTAGAACTTGTCTTTCTGTAAGGAAAATTTATATCTATACAGGAAATCTCCACTTCTAAGGGTGTCTCCCTCTCTGTACCTGGAAGAGAGGGCTGGCTAAATCAGTAAAGACTGTTACCAATGGAGAAAGCATAGAATTAAATACATACAACAAAGCTTGCTCTTGTTTACTGTACTTTTTCTGAACACTTTCCCATAACTAGACCTTTCCCCACACCCTTGCTTTGTTTCAGGGGACAATGGTATTTTACCTGGAAGTCCAAGACCACTCTTTGAGATTTAATCTTGAGATTTGCTCTTGAGATTTCCCTGAGCCCCTCCCATGTTTATAGGAGGTATACATCTTATTAGATTTCTGTTTGTTTTTCTCTTGTTTATCTGTCTTTTGTTACAGGAGTTCTGGCTAAGGACTCCTGGAGGATAGTAAGAAAATTGTTTTTTTCTCTCATATGCTTCCACAGGGCAAAACTTCAAGTTGTGCATAAAAATATAGAAGGCAGCTGGGCATGGTGGCACATGCCTGTAATCCCAGCAACTCAGGAGGCTGAGGCAGGAGGATCACGAGTTCAAAGCCAGTCTCAGCGCTGGTGAGGCACTAAGCAACTCATTGAGACCCTGTCTCTAAATAAAATACAAAATAGGGCTGGGGATGTGACTCAGTGGTGGAGTGCCCCTGGAAAGTAAATTTCCTTCTCACCCCAGGCCCCCATCCCCTAATTCTTCTAACAGCTGAGAGTTCTTGTCTAGTATAAACTGCTAAAGATAGTCTTTTCAAATCCAAATATGTGTGTGTGTGTGTGTTGAAGGGTGGGGCAGTGTGTGGGGTGGTGTGGGGATCTTACTGTTTTTTCTTCACACACATATTTGTAAGTATGTGTGGGTGTGTATTTTCAAACTTCAATAAATTTGGTGCATCATATATACTCTTTTGCATTTTGCTTTTCCACATATTTTGGATATCATTTCAGATGATATTTAGTTGCCTCAGTTTTTAGTGTCACGATGAATATTTTAGCATACATTCCTTTGTGCATAGATATGAATAAATCTGTGGAATCAGTTCCAAATGAGTAGAATTGCTAGGTCAAAGAGTACATGCACTTTAAATATGTTTGTGTGTATTTAATGTTCACGTTACATATGTGTATAATATAATATATGTATATATACACATATATAAAGCAACTTTCTTCTCATTCACTTGCACAGTATTGCACTTTAGTGCATAAGAATGTGAAGGGCAGGGAAGGAATGTATAGTGAATATGTTTTGTGTTGTTACTCAGATAAGATTCTCAAGTGAGAAGAGTTGTCTCTGGTGTAAGGAGACATTTTTACAAGTGGAAATTTATTCATAAACATAAATTTATTTTACAGTAGGGAAAATTTATTGTTAGAATTTGGATCTGGAATGTCCCTCAGAGGCTCATGTATTGAAGGCGGTGATGCTATTGGAACCTGGAGGCAACGTTAGGAGGTGGGTCTAGTTGGAAGAGGCAGCTCACTGGGGGCATGCTTTGGAGGGGGGTATTTGCCTCTGGATCCTCCCCTACCCTCTCTGTCTGCTTCCTGGCACCCACCAGTGTATGCATGAGCCGCTCTGCCCTACCGGAGGCCATAGCAATGGAGACAGCTGACCATGGGCAGAAACCTTTGAAACCAGAACTCCAAATAAATCTTTCCCTCTTTAAGTTGATTTTTTAAAGTATTTCGTCACAGCGAGAGAAATTTGACTAACACATTTGTACTCAATTTTTGGGCAGATGGGGGAGATAAAACACTTTTCCTGTGTCTGTTGGTTCTCATTTGCCTCAAGCTCAAAATAATCCATATGCCACAATGGCGTATTTTGAGGTCTCATATTCTTCACACTCCCAACTGCAGTGTATCAGATTTTTTTCCCCTTAGATTCCTGCCAACACACTTAACCCAGGTTTCTGACAGAGCTAAGAACCATTTTTTCTTTCATCTCTCTTCCATCTGTAGGAAGAGGGCCCTGTATGTACTATCAGCCATCTTTCAAATGGTGAATGAAGTTCTGTTACCTAGATTGCATGGTTCCTTCTCACTGCTCCTGTTCTCTGAAGTTCTGGGAACTTCAGGAGCTACACACTGAGTGCAGGTGAATCTCTTTGGTATAAATGGCTTGAATTCAATTTTGTATTTGATTCCAGTTTGATTGTGGGAGAGTCCCATTCCACTACTGAAAACAAGATGTTTTATTCCTGTCTTCCAACAGCTCTAACTGTTTAACAATTAAAGGGAAGACAAAAGGCCTGGAGAAAATGTTTAGTAAGGTGCTTTGAAATATAAAAATGGATAAAATGTGACTATATATCTCCCTCTGCTATCCACACTTGCATGAACATAAGCTTATGAGTGTTTGCCTGAGGCCCAGACCTGATCAGAACATTGTGAAAATAAAGGGACAAGCCAGGCATGGTGGCACACGCCTGTAATCCAAGTGACTTGGGAGGCTGAGTCAGGAGGATTGTGAGTTCAAAGCCAGCCTCAGCAACTTAGCGAAGCCCTAAGCAACTCAGTGAGACCCTGTCTCTAAATAAAATACAAAATAGGGCTGGGGATGTGGCTCAGTGGTGGAGTGTCCCTGAGTTCAATCCCTGGTTCCAAAAAAAAAAAAAAAAGAAAGAAAGAAAGAAAAAGAAAATAAAGGGACAGATTGGCAGTGAGTTGAAGCTGTCCTTGTGGGGGGTCAGTTTCAAGGGAGTGAGGAACAGAATGGAATTGAGCAATGGGAAGAAAGTAGTTGACTTTTTAAGAATTTGGTTGTTACAGGAAATGAGAAGGAGGAAATCAGTAGAAAAGAGAAAACACAAGATGCAGGGAAGAAATTTTCTGATGGAGTCTGGAGAGACTGGGCTCCTAGGTGGAGTGAGGAGGAGGTAGGATGCTGAGAAATTAGTGATTCTAACTGGGAGAGCTCAGAGCGAGGGAAGAGGAGTCGATGGAATTCACTTAATAGAGAGGGTACCAGCCATGTAGACCCAGGTGTAAGCCCTGCGTCAACCCCACTAGGTTTCTCACCCCCACATGTCTGGGATTTCCTTTTTATAAAATGGGGATAATCTGATGATATTACAGTTTGGAGAAGCAAATGGGGTAGTGCATATGGAAGTGTACAGCACAGGGCCGGGGACAGCCACCTCTAGTAAATAACAGTGAATCTGAATCTGAAGGTTTGAGCACAGGAAGATGTTTGATCCCATAAACTTGGGGACATAGAACTCAGTAAAAAAGCAAGGGATGCCAGGAGATGAAAAGAGGGACAGACAACATTTTAAAGCCAGTCTTTAAAATACATTTTTAGAAATGTCCCTGGAAAAAAGGGATCATTGAAGAGAAAATCCCAAGCAGATAACTGTTATTCCTTGTAGTAGACCAGGATTATTAAAAAAAAAAAAAAAATTGACCCATGCTTCTGTGATTGTTTAATAGGCGGCAGGTGTGGCTTAGGAAAACTAGTGGAAGGGTCTAACTGTAGGCACAGAGACATGTCAGACAGCAGCACCCTGTGCACAAGCCCCCTTTCAAGAAAGAATGTGAGCTGTGCTCTTGGTCCATTTTCCATTATTGCCGCCATCTTCTGAGGCAGTACCAAGGCACAAAGACCCCATGTTATTAAGTATCACTGGAATCTCAGTGTATTGGTGCAGCAGTAATGTGTTTTGAATCCTTTCCCTAATAAGGTCTGGTCTCCCAGATCCAACCTACATTTTAGGAAGAGAATTGGTTTCTTTTCATGTTAGAAGACTCTGGTTTGACCAATGGATACAGAGATGCAGCATGTAAAGTTAGGAGATGTTTCCTCTGTAATAGAAACAGGTCCTTCTCTTGTTTATCTTGCCTCTTCTTATGCAGTTATTGGGTGAAGTTATCTCTTAAGAGATGTTTTCTCATCTCATATTTTCTCATGTTTTCTCATCTCATCTCATCTTAAATAAAGAAATCTTTTAATACTTAAGGGTTGTTGGGATCATATTGAAGACCCCAAAAGGCATCTGGGATATGAAGATTTCACAATTATTTGTTGATTACTACTGTCCCTGCAAGGTTATATCCGTGCTTTTATAAGCACCCTATAGGCATCACATTACTTTTTCTTATTATATATGGATAATGAAGAGAATCAGAAATAAGCTGAGCTTAGATCCTTGCCCATGATCGTAGGATCAGTCTAGAAATCTTGTTACTCATAGGGTGAGAACTCAAGGAATTTTTCAGGCTGCAGAAACTCCCAAAGAAGGAAAAGCCAAGCATCCCTCACCAAGGTTTAGAGTCATCCCTTGGTATTTGTAGGGGATTGGTTCCAGGACCCCCACAGTTACCAGAAGGCTGCGATTCTCGAATCCTTTATATAAAGTGGCATAGTATTTGCATATAACCTATGTACATTCTCCAGCAAACTTGAAGCCATCTCTAGATTCGTCATAATACCGAATAAGATGTAGGTACTTTGTAAATAGTTATGTGCTGTATTGCTTGGAGAATAATGACAAGGAAAAAAAAAGATCTATACATGTTTAGTACAATTTCAATTCCTTTTCCAACTATTTTTGATCTGTGGTTGGTTTGACCCTTGGATGCATAACTTATGGACATGGAGGGCTGACCATATATTCCTATCAGTCTTTCCAGATGGCCACAGCTTCAGCATGGCTGAAAATTTGAGAATGCAACCTTTGACCATGCCGGCTACCTTAAAAAAAATGTCATGGATGTTGATTGAGTGTAATAAAGGCCAGCTGTATGGGTTTCCTCACCAAGAGCTCCTGCAGGGGAAATGAAGCTATAAACCCAGGCCCTCTAGAGGGAGGGAGGAGAGAAACTGTCTGGGTTCTCACTTGATGCCTGGACCTCACCGTGGTGCAAAGTGAAACTCATCAACTCAGGTGGCCAGAAAAAGCAGATGTTTAGCACAGCTAAGTGTAAAGTGTGGGGAAATGGCTTTATAGGGCTTTGGCTGGGATGCTCACATTTGAATGTTATACACAGGAAGTCATCAGGTAGTGGAGTAATATAAACAGATCTCACTTCGTGAAGTCATTTATTTTGGATTGGTGGTGGCAGCAGCAACCTCTAGGATGTAAGGATCTATTTTTTATTTGAGAGATTTTTTTCCAAACATCAGGGCTGCCACTTGTAATGAAATGTGGGGACGCTGCTCCCTAATCTTAGGCATTTAGTCATCATCTGAGGGGATGATGTTGTCTTGGGCAGTGACATTTCCCAAAGCACTTTCAGTGTTTTGATTTCCTTGGTCTTTTGCCACCTGTGAAAAACACAGGAATTATTGTCTATGGTCAACATGTGGGGACACTGAGGCTTAAGTTAGTCAAAAAACTTGCTCAAGACCACACAACTAGAAAAGGGAGTAGAATTGTCTTCGAAATCCAGAGCCCCTCCTACTCAGCTGGTGTTACCAGTGACAAGGAGGGCATGAGATGATTTTAAGTGATATATAAGTGAGGATGGAAGTGTTTAAGTTTTTTTAAATCTAATTTAGACAGGGGACAGGCAGAATAGCATAATGGCTCACTCAGGTTAACCCAGCTTCACTCAGGTTAAACTTGAGTTCTGGAGGTATCTTACTTGGATTACAGTTCTACCATTTTCTATGTGATGATTTCCTCATTCATCTAAGCCTCAGTTTCCTAAGCTATCAAATAGGAATAATAGCAGCCCTATCTCATAGGGTTGCTATAAGGACTCCATGAGTTAGTATTCGTTAAGGACTTAGAGTGGGACCTGTTATAGTGTATGAGTTCTATATGTGTTAAGGGAACAACAAAAATAGTACAATTAAGCTCATGATCACATGGGTATCTTGAATCTAGGGAAGCTAAAACAGGTGTTTGTGTTAAAAATGGATGGGAATAGTTTTGGAGTGAAAGAGGTGGCTGGCAGTATAGGTAGTAGTCATGTATGAAGAAAATGACTGACATTTGGGAAGCACTAGTCTATACCAGGAAGGCAGCATGAAGAAGCTTCAGCCCCAAATGAGCACAGGTGTGCTACACCTTACTGGCCTTATTCTGAAGGGGAAGATGGCAGGGGAGTCATCAGCCTGCATCAAGACCTTGACTTGTTTTTTGTGTTCACATTTATCCTCTCATGTTTTCTAAGAAAATTGCCTTCTCAGGCAAGCTCCTTAGACATAGAAACTTCCCTTAGCAAGAAGTACAGGCATGGTCACCCACCAGATCCCAGAACTGAAAGCTTCCTTGGCTTCTTGCTCCACTTGTTTTAGTGTGACTGTCAGAGCAGGAAGGTGGAAACCAGACCTGACCCAGGTGCTGGAGGTAAGTGGGGAGGTGGTGGTGGTAGGTAGGAGGAACGATCAATTAAAGAAAGCAGACACCATGACCATAAAAAGGAGACAGGACGAGAAATGCCTTAAAATGAGTCACACTGTTTTGACACCAGACAGTTACCCTAGTGAAATCAAGGGAACATAATTTGCTGATACCATCACTCCTATTTGCCAAATGGCTGGAAGAAGAAATGAATGTGCAATTTGTAGGATTCTCCTTAAGGGACAGATTCCCTATATGTTGCTTCTCTCTGGCTCAAAGTCTTTGCTCTGGCCACAGATGATGCAGGGATAGCGTCCTTGTCTTGTTTGCCTGCATCCTCACTCCCTGCTTCTTATTGAAATGTTTTAATACTGTGCTCACTCTGGGAAAACTCTCTACATAAACAGGTACACACTGACCACATTCTGTCCCTAAGTCACTAATAAACACAGTGACCTAATATCCAGAGCAAGGTTAGTAGAAGAGCATAACTTCTTTTTTGAGGCACAGATATCTTAGGCTCTGGGATGGAGGACACATCAACTACAGGTGCCTTCTCACTCTGGGCCAGTGGGCCACTGGAAGTTTCAGACTCTCACATGGTCATTTTAGAAATCTCACATGAAAATTTTAGATTTAGGAGAAACCCAAGAGTCAGGCTGGGTTAGACTGGTGCTGACAGTTCCTCTTCCTCTGGCTGTTTAAAATTAATCAGGATTGATAAGCTGTAGTAGAAAGATCTGTTCAGCTTAGGCAAAAGTTTAATTTACTGGCATATTTAGTGGTAGCTCAGATAATTGAAATAATGGAATTATCAGATCCTGGATAGAAATGAAAATCTGGGCAACTCCAGAAATCTACAATAACAATAGCCAGCATTTGGACTGTTTGTGAAGTTGAAACCCTGTCTGAAGGCCTTGGCATGCACCAGTTCATCTCCTTAGCATGCTGTAAGTTAGACACCATTGTTATCCTGTGGGTGAGTTAACCAAAATTAATTCCCCTGCAACAGGACAATCTGACCTCTGGCTAATTGCCCAACTGTTACTCTGGAAACCAGTGATGATGATGTGTCAACCAGAATGCTAGGCAACATTGCTAATAGTAAAAATGACCCCTGATTGCTAAATTGCTCTTAGACTTAAAGGATAAAAATACATGTGAGGAAGCTCTAGTTTCGGGCTCGTTGGATTCTTGGAACCAGTATGTACTCAAGGCGGCATCTGAAAATATGCCTATGGAACTGATGCAAGAACTACTAGCTCTTTGAGGAGAATAGAGAACATGAGGTTTTTAAACCCAGTTTCCACCTGGATATTGGCTCCTGTACTTAAATCTACTGTGTGGACTACTGAAAGTGTTCCCATGTAGAAGAACAGCTGATATGCTTCTGAATATTAGAAGCCAAGGGTGGAGCCTATTGCTGTCTTGTGAAGACCCCTGATGAGCATGCATATTGCTTTTATACAGAAGAAGAAACTGAGGCAGAGCAAAGTAACCTTAAGTACCCCAGGGTCACATGGATAATGAACAGTAGCACCATGTTCAGTCTTGGGCAGGCTGCCTCTTAAACAACTGGCCACAGGGCACAGCCTTCTGGAGGAATTTGCTCCAGTTATTTCCATTCTTGGATCTCTCGGGTCAAGATACAAATTCCTGGGGGAGAGAAACTTGAATTCTCACTGGATCATGAGCCCATCTTTTCATCAGGAGAGGGCCACTTGCCTTGAGTGACAATCCCAGAGGAAAATCAGAAGAAAGAGAAGGGTGTGGATTCCACAAAAACAATGAATGTCCACTGCTGTTGGGGTTGGATGGGGCTCCAGGACCAATACATAATGGACATTAGCCTCACAACATATCTGTTGTTTGAACACATCCCTCAAGAGAATCTGTTTGTGGTCAGTTTTTATGAAATCCTGTATGAGATGAGAAAAAGCATTAATTAATTCATTCATTCATTCACTTTTTCACTCATTTAATAGCATTTTGAGAGTCCAGAGAATGAAAGCATCTGGTGTGATTTTGTGATGTCAGGCAGGAAAGGTATCCCTATCAATAGCAAGTCTCCAGAGACTGGGGACACAAGGTGTAGCCAATGATGAACAATGAGAGATAAGTGGGAGAAGAAAAAAGGGTCCTGGCAGGGAGGCTTTGGAGAGCCAGAGCTTTTGGGCCATGGAAGAGCAGACTGGGTTGGGTCAGGAAACACTTTTCTTCCCACCAGGAGGGAAGAGGATGGCAGCAGTGCAGGCTTGGAGAGGCTGAAGTTTGGAACAGAAGACAGCAGGATAATGGATTGGTGGGCATGTGTGGGTATTTGGAAATAGGTGATGAGCCCCATATGGGGTTGTCAGAAAAGGTGGGTATGCTGGGTCAGGAGCATTCGCTGAGCATGTACCTTTAGGAGACAACGCCACACCCAAAGTACGTGTGGCACCATGTGTCTGCTGGTACTGGCCACTTGAGGCTTCCAGGATGGTCGTGTCTGGTGGGTCTGTTACTCTGAGTGTTGGTGCTGTGCAGTGGGTCTCTAACAGTGCCCATCTTTAGATTCGCTATTCCTACTTCCCAGCCCCTCCTTTGCTGGATATTCTCTTTGGGCCTTTCTTTCTGGTTACCTCATGCTTTTGAACTTTTTCCTTCTTTACTCCTAACCCAATGTCTCAAGTATCACTGGTTGTCTGGCTAGCTAATTTGAGAAACAAATTAAAAAAGAGTAAGACTGATGTTAGTGCCTAAAGGGTCTACCTGTTTTACAGAATATGTTTATTTTTAACTGGGCTTTGGGAACACAGTGTGGGGATTTCAGACATTGAGACATTTCTGCTGGCTGATGGAGACGGATATTTCTAAGCAGAAGGATTTTGGCCAGACCTCAAACCACTGCATGAAAAATTTGGCTGAGGAAGAACTTTCATAAACGAAACCTGGCCAAAATGTATGCACATTACTTTGCAAAGTAATGAACTTGTTACTGGGTGTGTAGCAGCAGGATGAATACCAGTTAGAATTTTCTACAAGACATCATTTGGGATGGACTAGGTCAATGGTGTCTTAAAATTTTTCAGTGGGGCCTTAAAGCAACTAGAACAAATTGACCACTGCGTTCAGATTCACAGACTTTCTCCATTTTCCCTGTCTCCTAAAGATGCATATTCATTGTACCAGAGTCTGGGATGTCCTGTGTGGGGCAAACTTAGGGCCAACAAATGGGAGAGAAAAGAAAAACAACTAATGAAGCCAGAGAGGCAAAGTCGGGCTGCATAATGAACTGAACCAGAAAAGAGAAGGGCAGAGAGGTGGATGAGCCACACAGCTGGAAGTCATGGAAAGTTTCTGGTCTGGCTGTGAGAGTAGGAAGAAGAGTGAGATTTCAGGAAGCAGCTGTCATCTGTGTGAAGGATATTGAGAATGGCAGAGATTGGAAGTAATGGATTTTAAAAGATAACTTGGTGTGCATTAAACATGAACTCCACCCTTTGGGCTTTTTGTTTAGAGAATGAGTATAGATTTGAATTGCTTTTGATTATATATTTTTTGATGGACAGCTGTTCCTTTGAGCGTGACTCCATAAAGAGATTCGACCACAAGGCTGCCTGCCATTCACAAGGAAGCCAAATATAAAATGGATAAATGGTAAACCATTCTTGATGAAGCCAGAAGGCAGAGTCCCCTTGGCTTCACCTTTGTCTCCTGAGCTGCCGACTCTGACCCCTGGGGCTCGGTGAAACCTGGTTAGCAATCGCCTTCTGAATACACCCCATAGTCCCTTCCAACTCTGAAAGTCATTGTGCAATGCCAGCCTTGCTTCATCTTCAGTGACAGACACTGACTGCGAGGAAATGTAGACTTTCTGGTTACATGTCTGAGTCGCCCCATGTTGGAAAAAGTGCCCTTGGCAATGAACCTCTTCAGCTCTGGGCCATGGGGTGTGGTTTTGTGAATGGAGCCCACTGTGGTTCTGTCGAGTTCAGGTAAGATGACCCAGTCTCTGGCTTGCCTCAGAGAGGACGTCTAGTTACACCACAGTCGGTCTCTGGAAGAACCTGCTTTACTTACCCAATATTTTCCTCTTGTCTCCAGACGAGACTTCTCATAAATCCCTTGGCTGTATCCCATTGGAACAGAGCTTGAAGGTTTCAAGCAGTTTGCTCAGTGGATTCTGGGCATCCTGTAAACAAGGAATCATTTGAAATAGCCAGGGAGTAACCTGGTCTGGAGCAGACGGACGTGCAGAGGACGCTGTATGTGGAATGGACACTTGCTCCTTAGAGGCTAAAGAAACATAAGTGGATCTCAAATGTGGAGCCCCAGTCAAGAGGTGAAACTCTGGCTCCTGGGACATGTGGCATTGGTATCTACCAGGTGGATGAGATTCCTGTTTTTCCATGTTTCCCACTGGAGCAGGTTGGAATCGCTTCTCACTGAGAATTTCCATGTAGTCATGGCACATCTGCCTGCAAAGCTGACTTTTGAATAAAAGTTCAGAACTCTTGACAAAAAAGACTCGTGATTGATTTCTTTCAAATCACAAAAGTAATACATGTTTGTTTTAACAAATTTATAAAATTAAGAAGTGCGTGACTTTGACGGCATCTGCAACTTTCCCGTGCAAACTAGTCCCCTAGAGGTGAGTGCAGTTAATGACCTGGTGTCTGCTTTTCTGGCATTTTGCCATCTCAAAAACAGGAAGACACCAAGTGCCAGTGCTACTGTTTTTAGGTTTTAGGAGACAAGCAGGATTTGAGTGATGGGGCTGATTAAGTCCTGGTGAGATGCAGGGGCCAAACCCGATCTCTCGTTTTGAGCCAATGATTTTTCCAGCAACTCTGCTCCTGTCTCATGGGCTACATTTGCTCATATATATTGTTTTAAATGCAGTTTTAATAGCCCAGGCCCACGTTTGATTTATCTACCTTTACCACAGATGGTGATAGACTCATGAGCCCTGTCTGGGGTTGGCTGCAAAGTCCTAGGCAAGGGCTCCCCAGTCGCTTCCTGATGAAGAGCTGCTTTTAGTTTCTGAAAGCCCTTCAGACTTGTGTAATGAACTGGGGGCAGAGTGGTGGTGACAAGCACGTAGGATGTAAGTCCATGACCAGGCAACATTTCCTTTTCCCTGTACGAGTTTCCAGGAGTCCTGGGAAGAAGGTCTGTTTCAGTCCTTCCGCAGGATGCTACCCAGGCTGGGCTTTAGAACTGAGACTGGAACTTGTTGGTTACAGGTCCCTGTTGCAGAAATTCTGTGAGGACTGGGCAGCACTGTACTTATAAGTATGGATGCCTGAGAATGTCCTGCAGAAAGAAGGTCCCCTCTTCCCTTTTACTGATCCTTCATTAACAACTGGGCTTATAAACTATACTTCTCAACCCTCAATAACATACATTTAATCAACAACCATTTATGGCATGCCTGCTATGCATTAAGCACACTTTCAGGCCTTGGCCTATATGGGTGAACAAAGTAAATATTCCTGACCTCATACCTTACAACCAGAGGGAGAATAAACATGGGTACTGGAAGTAAAATAAGCAGGTAGATGTTGTAATATCTTCAATGGTGATGAACGTTATAACAGGAAGAAAAGGGATGCTGGGAACGTGGGCAAGAGGTGAGAAAGAGGGTGTTTTCAATTGGGTTGTTCAGGTCATTCTGTGGCTTCCTCTAGAGTAGCACCCAGCACCTCGAGAGGTAATACATCGAAATAAAATCTCAATCATGTTAGTGATGGTCAGTCTTGTGAGCTTCCTCCCTCTGCCAGAACAGACTGAGAACTGAGTTTCCAGGAGAGGGTGGAGGGAAGGCGGAAAGCGAGACACTGGGACCTGAGACAAGAGGCCTTGCTGACATCTCCGGGTCCTCCCTGATCACATGTACTGGTGGGAGCGAGAGGAAGGTCACATCACAGACACTGAATAGTTCCTGATGAAGAGAAGTGCAGTTCAGTCAGGTTTTGGAAAGTCAAGAAAAATCTGCCAGTTGAGAATTGATGAGGAGAGACTTCTTTTAAATCCACTCCGTGGGCTTTTTTTATAACTGCTGCTGATTGAAAAGCTGGGTCTCTACAAGACTCTACAGATAGAGACCTTGACCCAGAATCATCCACAGACTTCTCTGTGTCCTACAGATAAGTGATTTGGGGGACTGATTATTCTGTGTTGACTGTCCTCCCTGTGGGAACCACAGAATGAATATTACATTTAGCTTGTCTCTCTCCTGGCGCAAGAATTCTGTCCATTCCCCTGTTCAAAGACCCCTTTTAGTGTGCGGGGTCCCTCCCTACCTGCCATGGTCAGGTGAGTGTTAGGTCTGATCCCTTTGAATGGCATTAGCCCAGTGCCTGCCAGTGTGGTGTCTACCTGGGCAGATGCTCAGTAATGGTTCCATGACTTGATGCTCTTAGGCAAATGGATGACCACTTGAACTCAATTTTTGTTCAAAAGGCTTTCCTTAAGATGCAGTATGCTATGGTCTACATGTTTCTGACCCCCCAAATTCATTTGTTGAAATTTTTACCTGGTCTCTGACCTCATAAAGCTAATGATTCTTTTTTGAACATGAACTTCTTATCTTAATGACTCAAAGAATAGAAAATTGTCCAGCCCTAAGATCCGGAGTAGAATCTCTGAGTGTCTCCCAACCCTCACCCCCACCGATCTCTGTGGAAGTGAGAGGGGATTAGGAAATGATAAATTTATATACACTTTACATAAAGGAAAGAATGAGCATTTGTTTCTGTGGGTGGGCACTTTGAGATGGTTGATACCATTCTCTGATCAGTCCTGGCCTACTGCAGTGGTTCTCAAATTTGAGAGATCGTAAATTCCAGACAGGGGGCTGTTTACGGATGCAGATTCCTTTGTCACACTTGCCACTCTGATATAGGAGGTCTGTAGTTAGCAGCACCTGAGTGTGGTTCTGGCAGACAGAGATGGGTGGACATGTTTCCAAGGGCACTAGCTAGAGTCACTTGGAAAACCGTGCTCTTTCAGTGACTTGGAGCTTTAAGGACACCAACTAGGAGCTCAAAAGTCAGCACCTTGCTGGTCTCACCTGATGCTTGACTTCAGGACCCTCTGCAGGGTTTTCTTGTGTTACTTTGACTAATGGCTGAGGTTTCTCACCACAGACTTGCCATGGTGTGTGTTTTTATGTGGTTGGAACTCTGGGACTTGGGGCCAGGAATGGGTCCCCTCTTAAAATACCACCTACTTTTTATAGAGATCAAAAGCTCTAACTGTGTCTGGAGGTCACCGACCTAAGTGTCCCACTGAGGGCTCAAAACTGAGAGGAGCTGGTTCCGCTTGCTCAAATACTGCACCTGCTCCTCTCCTTGTTAAATATTTGCTGTCTGTCTGAATCAGGAGAGGATATTTCGCACTGAAAGCAACGGGATGGTTTTGGCTGATGTCCCTTGTACTTCCTTCCGACTTCCTCCCTTCTTGAGAAATGGGCAAGGGATAGAATTGCCGTCTATCGCTCCTCCTAATGGGCTATTCATAAAAGTGCCCCTCTGGTCAATGGACTTGATTTGTCTTCCCTGGCTTTATGGAGGCTTTGTTTGCTCACCTGGAGCAGATGGACTTGGGCTCCAGATGTTTTTACGAATCTTCCCACGTGGACCTATATAATGTTATACAGCAGCAATAACTTTTAAAAGCTTGCGACTTTTTAAGACGTTCTGATTGCTTATTGTCTGGGAACTGTTTGTGGTTCCTAATTAAGCATTTCATTAAAAACTGCCAAGGTCTTCCGAATTATAAAGCAACTCTATTAAGTTAATTTTTTCAGAGTTATTTAGTGTGGTTTTATGTCTACACTTTGGTAATTTGTAAATTTTGTTAAATTGAGGTCCACACATGGGACACTTACTAAATACTTTTTAGTAGACGATCATAGTAAAAAAGGAACCTACAGAAACTAAATAAAAAATATGCACTTTAAAAAAATACAAAAATCTCGCAGACATAGGGTGTAAAGATATTATTCTTTAACAAAATTTTGTTAGAAAAATTTCCAATGTATTCATTCAAAACCACACAAATAATATGTTGACTGTCCAGGCAATGACCATTAAGTTTCAAAAATGATCAACTTATGACCAATTCTATTTTTGGAGAACAGTTTCTTTTAGGGGGGCAGGTATCGGGGATTAAACTGAGAGGCACTCAACCACTGAGCCACATCTCCAGCCCTATTTTGTATTTTATTTGGAGACAGGGTCTCACTGAGTTGCTCAGCAACTCACTTTTGCTGAGGCTGGCTTTGAACTTGAGGTCCTTCTGCCTTAGCCTCCACGAGGTTGGGATTGCAGGCATGCACCACCGTACCCAACCTGGATAACTCTTATTTCCTCTACCCCTGTTTATTTTGAAACAAATCCTAAACATGTTATATCACTAATGTAGTTCATATGTAAGTATTTCAGGATGTATTTATAGAAGACACAGTGTATGCTATTAAAACATAGTCACAATACCCACAACAATACACAATACCCCCAAAATTTGACAGAAATTTCATGTAAGATCTCCACCTAGTCTTCATGTTTCCTTTCTTGTGTTGGGAAGGCTCCCTCATCCACGTGCTTTCTCTTCTTACCCCAATTGCTTTTTAAAAAAAGATTCAGGATCTGAAAATGTCATAGGATGAGATTGGCTAAATATTTTCTGAGTCTTTTAATCAACAGATACGTTCTTCCAGTGCTTAATTTGTGTGTGTGTGTGTGTGTGTGTATGTGTGTGTGTGTGTGTGTGTGTGTGATTTGTTGTTGTTTTTGTTGAGTATACTGTGCTGCTTGTCCCAGAGTTTCCACAGTTGGAATTTTGCTGATTTCATCCCCGTGATTATGTTAAATGAAATAAAATCAGATTGGTGCTTCCAATTGGAATTCAGCACTTGGGGTTTGCATTTAACTTCTTATATATTTTCTTCTTCCTCTCATGCTCCCAAAATCCCAGTTATTAACAATGGTGACATAATTATTCATTTGTTTATCCCATACTGTACACAAAACAATTTCAGCGTAGCAACTCCTACGCTCTACCAACGCTATGATTATTGACGCTAATTTGTGTACTTCTGTTTTATAATTATTTTGGTCCTTAGGTACTTACACTTAAATACAGTGGTGTGCTGGTAAAAGTTTAACAATCAGCCCTCCAAAAACAAACATAGATCACAATAAACCCAAAGTAAACAAAAATTGTTTTTGCAGCCTCTGCTCATTTCCATGATGTAAACCCCCACTGTGGCCGTCTCAGGCTACTGTCTAGCCCTCGCCTGATGCAGCAGACTTGGGAAGAGGTGCACATGGCCATCTTCTGAGAGTGACAGCTAGCTGGCTCCAGGACACCTGGGGAAATGCCTGTTCTGAAGTCACTTGAAAGAGTGCTGTACCATGTGGTTGTGCCACCAATGGGATGCACAGGTTTGTTTGTTCCATGTCACTAAAGTTTCAGGGGTTACTTTGTAAATTTAAATTTTATTATAATAATGCAAAATCTTTACATAGTTTCAAAGTCAAATCTTTACATATTCAAAGAAGTCTTGTTTCTACCTTTGTCACCTTCTCTCTATGCTCTTCCTACCCCACAGGTGTTTTAAATTACTATTTAAAACCATTGATTTTAAAATATCATGGCACCCTTCCATTGCTTTCTCATTAAAGTGTGTGTGTACACAAGCATATATTTCTACACATTTTCATTCTTAAACAGGAATACTTTTACTTAAGCACACTTTTCTACATTTTGCTTTTCACTTAACACTATATCCTGGAGATCATTTCACAGCAGTATGCAGTATACAGTGTATATTTCTATCCCTCATTCCATTTGTAGCTGAATTGAACTCCATCGTCTGGATGGAACATAGTGCATCTAGCTGGTCACCTATGATGAACAGATGAGTTGTTTCAATCATTTTAGCTGAATTTTTTTCCAATAGTTTAAAATCTACAAGGCATACACAGCCTACAGTGAGAACACCTCTCACCTCTGTCCCAGTTGGCCAGTTTCCATCCCCCAAGGCCATCTTGTGTTTTGTGGGGTTCACCTGTCAGGTACTCCTATTTCTGCTTGCAAGGTAAAGACCATTCTTGTCACTCTTATTTGGTAAGGGGGTAAATAAGACATAGAGCGCTCAGATGCTTCAAGCAATTTCATGTCACTGGGTATGGGACTAGACATTAGGCTTCTAGGGCATAGTTGGCCTTTCTCTCTAGTGCATATGCACCTCTCCTTCATCTTCCTCATCAGAATAGCAGTTACAGAGATAATATTTGTTAAATTACCTTTGTCTGGGTTGAAATCAGTAGTGATCCCAGAGGACTAATCATGCTCATCATCATCATTGAATAATTAATTTATTCTAATTATTATGTTCTAATGTGAGCAGAGATGGGGGCATACTGAAAGTTAGATAAAGTAAATTAAGCAAATTAAACAGGAAATCATTATCTAAAGGAAATGACAGTGATTGACATTCTCGTAAATATACAGAAGCCACACATTTTGTTCTACCAGAGGCAGTATAACAAGGGCCTGGTCCAAAAAACAGAAAACAAACATATCACAATTAGCAACTGCCAATATTCTACACAGCAGTGAGAGTTTATGGGTATCATGTAAGGAGAAAAGTGAAAGGCTGAGAGTTCCTTGTCAATGGTAATTAGCCTCTCAAGTGTCCTGGATGATCCATGCCTCTTAGTATGCAAGCCCCCATATGGTTCCCTCCACCAGTGAATCAAAGCTGTCTCTACATGACCAATAGAATAGGATGGAAGCAACAATGGGTGACTTCTAAGGCTGGGTCAGAAAAGGTATTGCAGCTTTTTTTCCTTGGTGTTGTGAATTCCTTGCTCTGGGGGAAGCTGACCACCAATCTCTAAGGATACTCAAGTAGCTCCACTGAGGAGGAGCTTGAGGACCTCAAGCAATAGCCCACACCAACCTGCCAGTCACAGGAGTGTCACTTGGGAAGTCTATCCTCTAGCCCCAGGCAGGTGACTCTAGATGATTGCAGCCCTGGGCACCTCTGACTGAAATATCATGAGGGTCCTGAGTCAGAACTGACCTGCAGTGCCACTCCTGAGTTCTAGAACCACAGAGAAATAATTAATGTCATTTTAAATCTTCAAGTTTGGGGGATGGTCTGTCACTCAGTATAGATAACACAGTGTCTAATTGTAAGTTGTAGTTCTCAACAACTTTGCAAGATAGGCGTTTTCTTAATGTTCTTTCCTGATTATAACCTCAGAAAAATTGGAAAGTACAATGAGGTTGTAAGGGAAAAAAAAGAGAGCATCTTCAACTATGTGACAATTCATATTATACTGATTATACAGGTTAACAACTCAATATGGAGAGAGGGAGTTATGAGGGCAGTTGGAGAAGGGTCTGGGGCCAACATGCTAGTGGGTGGGTTTCATCTTAGGAACACAGGGATACCTCTGAAATATTTCTTATTTCTGATTTGCATTCAAAGACTTAAGCTGCTGTGCTATTCCCTTCATGCTGATTTCCCACCTCAGGGTGTTAGTACATGCTGATCTCTTGCCTGGAATACTCTGGTCCCTAACTCCCACTACATATAGAAGATAACTGAACTAAAATATTGTTTTTCCTGGACCATCAATATAAACTCTGTCATTCTTTCCAGTGCATGTGCTTCTCCTTCTTAGTCCTTGTGGCAATTTGAATGTGCACATTCCTTGTGTGTTTTGAAGGTTCAGAATGGAAGAGGGAGACCCTCAGTTGATGTGCCCACATGGAAATTTGAACCAGAGTAGTGGGAGTGGTTTGGTGTTACTAGACGAATCTAAGTCTTGGTAATCTTTGAAACTGAAGATAAGGGGTTGCTTACAGAAATGGGCACGAGGGTGTATCAAAACAATGCTGTAAAGTTGAGTGAGACTAGAGGAAGAACGGATTTGTTCAGGGGATCAAGAATCCTCTGTTGTATTTTGTGATTGTCAAGATAAAAGAATCTGGCCAGTTCTTGGGAAAGGATTTGTCTTGTATCCAGGTTCTAGTTCCACAGGAATCAGCTGCTTAAAGATGCTATCTACTAACTGGATCTGAGCAGTTTCTCTTGCTTTTCTTTCACTAATGACATGTTTGTGGATCTCATACTGCAGATAAGGAAACATTTTACTAGTTGGCACAGCTCTGGTTGGGTAACCCTGCGGGGTTTAATGAGCTGCTGCTAACCACATTAGAGCAGTCACCTGGACGTCTCCTTTGAAGAAAGGGCCCCTCCACTTTTCCTTTTTGGTTACAGCCAAGGGAGTAGGAGATTTTCTTCTTCAAAGATTATGTGTTCATATAAAAATCTTTCCTGTTTGCTCCTCTTTGGCATGTTGTGTCTGGATGTTAATAGGGTAAAACACACTCCTTTAACTGGCTGAACACAGAATTATTGCATTATTGTGTATGCAAATTTTAAGTAGATAGAACACTAATTAATGTATTTAACTATTTTAATGTTTTCTGTTCCAAAGAGACATAGGTATGTAGATTCCCCTTCACAATTTAAGGCATTAATTTATATTTTATGAATCTACCGGAAGTTCTTAGGGATAGTACAATGTAAACATAATTCTCCAAATCACATATATGAATAAAAAGAGGCACTATTTTTAAAAATTGAATTTTAAAAACATTTGGTAAAAAATTAAAACAGAATAAAAATAGAACTGTCATGTAATTTGGTAATTTAACTGTTTTAAAAATGACAGAGTAGTATTTTCTGACCATCAGAAAGAATAATTGTTTCCTCTAGAACTTTTCCCTTCATTCGTCTCTTTGCCAGTCGGATTTCCTCAAATCACAAGCAGTCTTCTCTGAGGATGGTTATTGACTTTGCAAAACTCTGAGCTCATTAGTGCCAGGCATTGTATATAGTGGGCAGAGGGCTGGCCTGGGCATGCAGGGGCTCCCTGGGAGGGAACTTCCTACCTCAGAGTAAACCACCTGGAGCCCATTCCTGTTCTTTTTTTTAAACCTTTTAAATTAAACCTATTTTAAATTAATAGCTGAATGCATGTAAAAATAACCAATTTTGCAAAATACTTCAAGGGAGTATTCTATTTCATTTATTTTATTTTTTCTTTTTATTGGTTCCTTTTAGTTATAGATAACATTAGGATTCATTGGCATAATTACAAAAGCATGGAATATAATTTGCTCTAAGGCCCTTTCCCTCCTCTCTCCTCTCCCCTGGCTGCCCCCCAACCTTCCTTCCCTCTGCTGATCTTTCTGCTATTTACTTTTAGTTTTTTTTTTTCTTTTGTTAGTGTCTTGCAGATATACATGGTGGTGAGATTCACTGTGATATATTCATATGTGTACATAGTAAAGTTAGGTCAGATTCATTCCACTCTTCTTCCCTTAACCATCCCTTCTCCCTCCCCCTCAATCCCCTTTATCTACTCCACAGAGCTTTCTTTTATTTTGATTGAATCCCCTCCACACCTCCTTTTCCCTTTTTTTCTCTCTCCTTTTTCCACCCTTATTTTGGATTTCTTCTGCATATCAGAGAAAACATTAGACCTTTGGCTTTCTGAGTCTGGCTTATTTCATTTAGCACGATAGCCTCCAGTTCCATCCATTTACCAGCAAATGCCATAATTACTTTCTTCTTAATGGCTAAGTAATACTGTACTGTGTCTATATACCACTTTTTTCTCTATCCATTCATCTGTTGAAGTGGAGTGCAATTCCTTTTTCTAGATGTAAATCACCACTGGCACCTGACCTGGGATCTAGCTGTAATTGAGCTGGATACATCAAGGGAAATCATCAAGTACTATTATGAGGTAAGATGTTTTGATTCCTCCTTTTTGGAGAAAGTTTTCCTCTTTAGAAGCACCTTCTTCCTCCTAGCTATCTGTTATGGTTTGGATGTGAGGTTTTCCTAAAAAACTCATGTGTGAGACAATGCAAAAATGTTTAGAGGAGGAATGAGTGAGTTATGAAAGTCAACTCAATCAGTGAATTAATCGCCTGATAAGGATTAACTGAGAGGTAACTGAAGTGGTAAGGTATGACTGGAGGAGGCGTGCATCAGGGGTGTGAATTTGGGGTACATATTTTGTGTCTGGCTAGTGGAGTCTCTCTCTGCTTCCTAATCATCATGTGATGATTTGCCACACTCTTCCGCCATGATGTTCTGCCTCACCTCAATACCCGAGGAATGGAACCTGTTGTCTGTGGACAGAGATCGCTGAAACTGTGAGCCATAAAATAAACTTTTCCTCCTCCACAGTAGTTCTGGTCAGGTCTTTTAGTCATAGCAGTGAAAGAGCTGACTTAAACACTATCACTGCCTTAGCAAAGGCCACCTTCCTCCCTTTCCTGGGCAGCTGAACAAACTCCCCAATTCCAGCCTTGTCCTTCTCTAATCTCTTCACAACTGCTGCCATTGTGGTCTCTTTCCCAGATGCAATTCTCAAAGGCAGAGTCACTGCTTAAAACTGCTAGTGCCTTCTCATGTTTTACAGAAAAGCCCAGGGTCTACAAAATGGCTATCAATGCCCTCCCCTCTGCTCTGCCACCCCTGCTCCAGCTACACCTTCCAGTTTTCCTTCCTCCACATTTACTCTGTGGTTTTGTTCCTCTGGGCCTTTGATAAGTTGTTTTGTTTCCTTGGCATCTCCTTCCTCCTCATCAGTCTGAAAAGCCACCCCTATTTATTTTTCTTGTCCTACCTTGAGCTCCACTTTCTCTTATGCCTTCCCTCAATTCCTCAAATCCTTGCTCTTCTCACCTTATTTCTTTCTTCTATTTTCCCAGGGGTTTGAGCTCTGTCTCAGTTATAGCCCCAGTCACGCCGCTTTGTAATTATTTGTGAAACTCAAGTGTTCCAGGCTTCAGCATTCTGAGGAAAAAGGATACCACCTTCCATTCAGTGTCCCATCCAAAGGGCTCCTATTCCTCTTGAGTTCTTTATTCAGAAGCCTTCTTACCCTACTTTCCTTCTCGAAGAGTTTCTGGGAGCTCCAAGGTGGGTCATAGGTGGACCAATGTGAGTCCTTGCTTCCTCCTGCTAATGTGGCCAGTGAGGTAGCTGGTGACTGATCCCTAAGCCCTCTGAAGTTTCAGTTGGCTGCCAACAGGCTCAGCAGAAGGGATATGAAAACCTGGAGGAACGTCTTGCTACTTTCATTGCTCCCACCAGCTGGTGTTCAGATCCCTGCCTGGTCTTCCCTGGTGACTTCTTGAGAAGAGTGTTGCTTCCCTTGGTGGAATGTTCGCTGGGGAATGGGAGCCTCTGAGTGGGGCAGAGGTACTGACTGAGCTCTCAGTTCACTCCACATGCTGTCTCTCTAGACTCACAAGGCCCTGGATCTGAATTGGGGTCTGTTCCAGTAAAAAGCTGCATTGCTGGTCCCTGAAAAAGAGGTGATATGAAATGGTTACTATGAATATATGAGTCTTGGCTTGCTTAATATGTATATGTAAATATACATATATATATGTATATGTATATACATATATATGTACACAGAACCAGGGAAGGGGATGTGAAAGAAGTGTAGAACCTGTTGAGTGTCATTTTTACATTTATGCTGGGAGAGTTGGCATCCTAGAATTTGTGGGAGTCACAGTCTAGACTAGAGATAAGATGCTCTGGTCTTTCCCAGTCAGTCTTTCCTTCTGTTCTCACTAGGGGAGGAACTCATTTTTTTTGACTCTGAGGTCTCTGGGGACATTATTCTGTCTTAAGGAAAAGAAGGATTCCTGAGATGAGAGGAAAAAAACCAAGAGATGACTATTTCAGATGAAGAACTGGGGATGTGTCTGAGTATTTCTGGCTCAGATAGGGAAGAAGTCCCAATATGTTTTTGTGGTTATACAGCCAAAAATTATGTTAACTACATGAATGATGTGACTTGACTGGGAAAAGGCAACCTGAGAGTATTTTAAGATTCCTTGGCTATGTAATTACATATCCAGAAGGTGCCACATCCAGCAGAGTGATAGATTAAAAATTATAATCAGTGTTCTTAAGCATATAATTAGCATATTGAACATTGACAGTTCAGACCTTAATTAAGTATATAGCCTGGTAACAGAGGGAGTTCTGATTTTAGAGTTCCATGGGAGCCTTACTCACCAGTGAAGGAAACTTTAATCATGTGAAATTTCTCTTCTGCCTCTGATGCAGCAAAAAATCAAAACTATCCATTCTAATACAATTCCTTGTGTCGCCCTCAGGTCAGGGTAGGGGAGTGAGAGTGAAGCTTGAGGAGGAAATTTGGTGTTTCTATCAAAAAGGCAAATTGAGTGTGTTCATCATCCCAATTTGCTTCACTATCCAATATAATTTCATATATGACTCTTTGGAGCATTATGGGTAACTTTAAAATACTTATGTTTTCTTACAGAAGTGAAACCAGAAATCTTTCATTTTTTAATGCCATGATCCATTTAGAAGTAATTTCGCCTTTAGCCAAGGGTAATCTCATCACTGAGCAATGCTTCTATTTATACAAGTCTGTCTCAGAGCCTGTCCATATCTTGAAGAAATCCCCAATGCAGGAGGCAGGATATAAAATTGAATATCATCATGTAATATCCCCGAAGGGACTTGTTTAGTGTTTTCTTATCCAGTTACCCATGGCTTCGGGGAAAGCTTTTTCAAAATTCAATACAAATTGTGTTAGCTTGTTTTTCTTCTCGACGCCCTTAAGTCTTCTTTGATCACAGTAGATTTTAGAGGAAAAGAAAAAAAATTTTTGTAAGATCTCTGAGTGTCAAGGGGCACCCTGATAGTTCTTCCAGTGCCTTTCCACAGAGCTGTTAATTGTGTGGAAGGACAAAGATATTTCAGAGGAAGGCATTCTGGGATCTCAATCAAAGCTCTTTTCTCTGCTCAGTGTCAGGAAGAGCTTGGGCGTCAGCAAAGGGGATTTAATTATTGAAGGATTTTAGTATAAGGTCTTATCTCAAAGACAATTCTGTCCTATTACCCATCAAGTATCAGTAAATTACCAGGTACTAAATTATTGAGAGACTTAGGTTTTGGGTACTTTTACCTATTCTGTAAAACAGCCTTAGTGAAAAGCTTGGCCTTCACTGGGTTCACAAACCTTATTATTCCATATGGATCCCAAGACTCCGGAATTTGAAGGAAAGGGCAGAAAATGGCACCCTCATGGTTCATAAGGCAGTAGAATTCCCCGGATCTCACTACAGATATTATGATGCAGCTAAATATGAAAGAACATTAGGTCTAACTTATTTTAATTTCCCTGAAGAAATTTTATAACAGAAGAGGCTAATCTCCATGCCATTTAGAAAGAGAAGGCCAAGAGTGGGGAGTGTTAATGTTTCTCCAGCAAAGGGAAGAGGCTCATTGTATCTAGCTGTTAAGGTTTAGATATAAGGTGTCCCCCAAAAGCTCATGTGCAAGACAAAGCAAGAACTCTCAGAAGTGGATTAGATTATGAGTGTTGTAACATAATTAGTGAATTTATCCACTGATATCAATTAACAAGGTGGCAATTGTTGGCAGGTAGGGTGTGACTGAAGGAGGTAGGTTACTGGGCTGTGACTTTGGGGTTTATATTTTGTCTGTTGTGAGCAGAACACTCTCAGGTCTTCCTGATTGTCATTCTTGAGCTGTTTTCCTTTTCCATGCCCTTCTACCATGATGTTCTGCCTCACCTCAGGCCCAGAGATATGGAGTCAGTAGACCATGAACTGAGACCTCTGAAACCATGAACCAAAATAATTTCCTCCTCTTAAGTTGCTCTTGTCAGGTTGTTTGGTCCCAGTTACAAAAAGGCTGACTAAAACACTAGCATACCTTGAAAGGTAAGCCACTTGATGAAGCAGAGAGTCATCCTCGCTGCCATGAATTATCGAATTATCTAATTCTCTTGGTTGTGATTCTGTATCTAGCATACAAATGTGTGAATGCATAGTTTGTTTTCTGAAGGACAGGGGAACCATAGTATGTCAAGTTCTGTCAAAATTAGTGATCCCTCCTGTGCCTGCCCCAGAACATAATTTCAGTTCTTCAGTTACCATAGGAGAAAAATTTCAGGACATAGGAAATGGAAATGGACTGAAGGGTGGCATAGCTTTTATATGCCCTTTCAAAAGCAATACCCACACATGTACGATGAATCAAAATGAAGTCTGTAAAAAGTAAAAAATTAAAAATTAAAATAAATAATTTACCTGGGGGAAAAAAAGCAATACCCAAATTATAATACCCATGGTGCTTTCAACGATTTGTCCATAGGTGTTCCAGTGAACTAAGTGTCTAAAGTGCTGATCTAGCATGACTTGCTGGTGTTTGTACATAAACAACAGAAAAGATGCCTAGAACCAACAGCTGAGCCTTTGTAAGGAATTCCTGAGCCAGAGCTCCAGAAAAAGAAGGAGGACTCCTGATTTCCTGTAAGACTTTCTCTGAAGAAGTGATTGCTGTCTGTTGCTTCTGTACTTCCATTAGGCTTCACCCACTGCAAGTCTGCAATGGTCCTCATCCCAGAATCCATTCGAATCCAAGCAGCCATTCTTTTCTAAAATGTTTTAGGGATTAAGATTTTTTAAACAAAGGCAAGGCAGGTGGGAATTTGTATGCTGTGTGTCTTCCTTCTGATCAAATTTGTAGACATGCTATAAGAGAGGACAAAGTGACTGTGGGTATACATTGCCTAAGAATAATAGTTAGAATAATAGAATATTAACAATAATAGAATATTAATAATAGAATATTAACAGTCCTTGCTCTGAGATGAAGGAACAAGCTTCTTATGTCTGAATTTGGAAAACTCTTCCCATATTTAGAGAAAAGATGCAAGAATTTCAGACATTCCTCCTTGACATTGGATATATTGTGTTGTGGACTGTATTTATGTTCTCCATCCCTTAAATTCATATTTTGAAGTCTTAACCTTCAACTTGGGGAATAATTAGAATTAGATTAGGAAGGTGGAGCCCTCATGATGAGGATCAGTGGTTTCATAAGAGAGAAAGCACGCATGCACAAGCAAGAGAGAGACATTGAAATCTCCAGGTTCACACACAAAGGAAAAGTCATGTGAAGATATAATGAGAAGGTGGCCATCTGCAAGCCAGGAAGACAGTCCTCTCCAAAAATGACCCTGCTGAGATCCTCATCTTGAACTTTCAGCCTTCAGAACTCTGAGAAGGTAAAAATTTCTATTGTTTAAGCCATCCAGTCTATGGTATTTTTTTATGGCAATCTAAGCAGACAAATGCATATTGTCAATAGATTGGTAAAAAAATCTTTTGGTTTAGTGAGCATGACTTGGTCCTCTAGGATCTGCTTAACCATGGGTGAAGTATGAACCTCATAAAACCCGGATTCTTAGGCACAAGAGTTGGGGACCAAGCAAATCAAGGACAGACTATTCTAAACTTCATGAAGGGATGGACATCCCATGAAGATTCCCGTGGGCAGCCAGCCAGAAGCTCATGTACTCTGTTCATCAATTTCTGATCCTTATCAGACGCTCTCTCTCTCTCTTCTTTTCTAGTGTTATGAACTATAACACAATTTGGGGGGATGGATATAAAATTTAAAAACATGAAATGGAAAAACTAAACCTATCATCGGACACTCTACTCTCCTGCTTGAAGCTTCTCAGCCTCTACGTTCTTGTTTCATAGCAGAGGGCAGAGAACATGGCAAGAACTGCCTCTATCAATCAGGAAATGTACTTGAAACCTTATTTTTGATTTAAAAGAATCAGGCAAATTTTGTTTTCTACTTCAAAACTGCCATGTTTATTTTAATCTAAAAATAATGTCCTTTCCCACAAATATTTAGGCAAAATTTATGTTACAGAAAGATGAGCCTCCCTGATTTACATTTTTCCTTAAGTCCTGGCCCACCTCAAGTTCCCTAATGGGTAGACATGTATCAGTTGAGAAACAGGAGCTTCCACAATGAAATCCAAGTTCGGCTGCATAGCATACAAAGGCTGGAGTCATCTCTGGTTTCCACTGCTCCAATCCTTCTTAATTTAATACTCTGTGCTCCAGATTTTCTGGAGCTTTCTGTACATTTTCTGTTATACTCAAGGTCTTTATACATGTTGTTCCCTTGGCCTAGAATGCATTTTTACCTTACGTACTCTATCTCTGTCCACCTATTCATCCTCTAATATCCAGCTCATTTGACTTTTTCCTTTCTGAAGCATTCATTGATTTTCCCAAGCAAAGTTTATGCTATTTGCTTTTGCTAATATATCAACTGGATATTCCAATGCCCTTCAGTTTCAGAGGCAACCCCTTTCCTTTAATAGCCAAATAATTGGTTGGATTCCCATTCTACAGAGTCTGAGGTTCAATGCCCTTTTCAATATTTCCAGTAGCTCTCAGGGAGTCTTACAACAGCCTGCTTTTAATTTTAATTTTTAAATTTTTAACAGCCTGCATTTTGAATCCAGCTTGCCTTCCTGCTTCGCTGTAGGCATGAGATAACTTCTATGTTTCTCCAAAAGTACTACCAACAAAAATATGTTGTGTGGATGAATTTGTCAGGAGAACAGAGGGGGAATCATAAAAAGTGCATTAGAATAATGAACAACCTAAAATATCGAGTATTTGATTTTCTGTATTCTTGGCTGAGCCCATGTTGGAGCCTCTTCAAGGCACTTCATACACCCTGCTATCACCTGCTGCTGGATTCTTGGGGCTTTTCTCTTCCTCAAGTGTCCAGGACCTTTGCCAACTCCCAAATTGTCAGGGGACAATTCCAAGGTCCTGCTTCTGTATAATGTGGAAAGATTCAGTGCTTTCTTTGTCTTGCATCTCTTTCATTCATATGAGTATACGGGCCACTCCTTTTATAACCAAAGAGGCTGTTCTAGACAAAAGAGAACAATTTTCTTCCTAACAGCAATTTTTTAGCAACCCAGAGCAATAGACTTACACTGTACTTAGCTCTACGTGGTGGATGCTGTGAGGGGCCACCCAGATCCTGCTGCGGGAGTGGAAGATTTATTTTCCCAGCTGTTGGGAGTGGCAGGAAGCTCTTGGCTGCCAATGCTGTCAGGATTTGCCCCAGCAGAGGACAGCAGCCTTGCTCCAGGGCACGTCACCTTCCTGAGGTTACCCACATCCCACTGGTTGAAGACCCACTCCCCCCCAACTCAGACAATTCTGAGGAGCCACTCTGGCTTCAGAGTGCTCCAGGAGGTCAGCTGAGGCCTTTGCTGAGTCTGCATCACAGCTCAGCTCCTCCTTCTTCCCCATCTTGCTTCCTGGTCCTCAGGAATCAGTCCCAAGGGGCTCTCATTCCTAGTAACCTACTGGGTGCTAATCTCCATCTCGGGGTCTGCTTCCCCTGAACAAAAGCTGTGACATTCTGCAAGCTATTTATCCTATCTAAGCTTGAGGTTTTGTTTGTAAAATGGGAATCCTAGTCCTATTTCTCATATACAACTAGGATTTGTATTAAAATTGATGGAATACATAAAGTGTTTAGCTGAATGGCAACTACATTAAAATATGCAAAGTTCTTACTAAATTTTGCCCATCATTATTATTGTACTTTGGTTGTGACTTCCGTACCGAGTGTCAAGAGATGCTATAATACTTATTGTATTGTATTATACTTGCTTATTTATGTTCTGGGTGTTCAATGAGGAGGAACTTAAATAACTACTTCTTCTAGAAACTATTGATAAACGGAGCTTAACGTTTGCTGAAGCGGAGTGGATACATTTGTTTATGGAGCCCGGGGTCCTTCTGAGATGAAAGGGAGCAAGAATGTGTCTCCCTTCCAAGGTTCAGTTCATCACATCTGTCAGTGGTGACTAAGGGGCCCTGACAATGTGAATGCAGGGACCAGTAATGACCTGCCTGAAATACCCATCACCGTGGCTCACTCCCTGTTGTGCACAAACAACCCCTGTCCCCTTTCCAAGATCATCTGGACTGTGGGGGGTGTTAGTAAATCTCCAGATGAGAATGTCCACAGCAAAAGAGACCCCAAGTCACATTTCTTCCCTCAGCATAACTGGTTATAGTGTTCATTTATGAAACCAAAGAGCATTAGTTTCTAGGCCCAGTTCCAGAATGTCTGTCAATCTGATTCAGCTGTGTAGGAGAAGTATAGTAAAAGATATGGCAGAATTGGGGAAAGGTGGGCTGAGAGTTTTTATCCCTCTCCTGAGCGTCACTCCTCTTGGCGCTGAATCAGGTAGCACTAGTATTTTGAAATTGTTTCCTGAGTTTATGACCTTGTAGCTGTTCTACCTCGTGAGGGACCCAGTTCCTCTTCCTATAAATATCCACTTCCAGAGAAGTCTGAGAATAAACAACTGACCCATACGCTCAGATTCAGATGTAAATTGATAACAACATATCTGACTTACCGCTCAGGTGGTTTCATTTAAAATGGGACAAAGACATAATATTTAAAGTTAGAAGTTCCAATTGTAGTTTTTCACATATTAAAACATGAGGTAAGAGGTATTGGATACAGTAAAATTGGGTAGGAACTCTTCCTTAAAGTAACTCTTCCTTAAAGTAAACTTCCTTAAAGTGTCAATTCCCACTGACACTCTGAAGTATGAATACCCTTACTCTGGCTCATAATTCTCAGACTGATTCTTCTGGTTCATTATTATTTCTACTGAGTTTTCTAATAGATAAAACTAAAGTGTAAAAATACTGTGTGAGGAAGAATTTTGATAAATCATTTTATAAGCTTATGCTAATGTATATCTATAGAAAATAGCAGATATCATGAACATTTCCAAAAAGGGAAATAAGTACTTGTATCAGTTATGTTTTAGTGTGTAACATAGGGTACAAGGGATTTCTTTTCTCACCTATTGCAAGGTTCATAGCTGACACCCGTATAACAAAAGACAGATGAATAGATTAATAAGAGAAAAGCACACACATTTATTTCATATGTTTTACAGAAATGAAGAACCAAAGAACTAGGGAAATCTGTGTATTTTTATGGACAGTTGTGCAAAACTATGACTGGAGGACAAAAGGTATGTGTGGTCTGAGGGTCATACACTGGGGGACTTCGCAAGTCCTGTTCAGATTCTTTGCATCTCTGTGTCTTCCTTCCTTTCTCTGAGTATAGGGAAGGTTGCTCTGGAATGAGGGTCTATGATCTACTTTAGAGGACGGTCAGAATCTTCCATAGTCTGTGTCAGGAGAGAGTAGTGGGATAAAAGCGACCTTCTGGCTTCCCTCTCAAACTCCTTTGGCTTAAAATACTTGGTGTATCACTGTGTCACATTTTGGGGTGGTATGTTTTGACTTCAGAACAAACTACCCCAAAACTTTAATGGCTTAAAGCAACATACATTCATTACTTCATAGGTTCTCGGGGTCAAGAATCTGGACATGGCTTAGCTGGGCCCTCTGCTTTGTGGCCTTGCACCAGGCTATGATCAAGGGGTCTCTCACTGCTGGGGACTTGCCTGAAAACTTGGCTGCCCAAGAATCCACTGCCAAGCTCAATCATATGGTTGTTGGCAGGATTCAGTTGCTTAAGGGCTGTAAGACTTCCGTGCTTCAATACCTAGCTGGCTGATGGCTAGTAGTCACCTTCAATTTTTGCAATGTGTGTCCCTCTGACATGGCTGGTTGCTCAATCAAGGACAGCTACCAGACATTCTGTAAGTAAGAAGCAAGTCACAGCCTTATATAACCTAATCATGGAGGTGTCATCTCCCCAGTGTCACCCAATTCTATTGATTAGAAGCAAGAAAAAAAAAAAAAAGACTACTTGGGAAAAACCAAGATGCAGGAATCCTTGGGGTCACCTTTGAGGTCGCCCGCCAAAGCAACTAAACAGAGGCCAAGTGGATTCAAAGACATTGTGAAGAAGACAAAAGATTCCACCTACCAGCACAGCTACTTTGGGAACCGCAGTTGCATAGGCATGTTTAGTGGTGAAGTCGCTCCTAAATCAAACCCAATTTTCTTAATTAATGTTCTGCTTTATTCTTCAAACATTCGGCCAGCTTCCTAATCTAATCTTCTGAATCTTTGAAGCTATTATCACATGCTTTCAAACTTTTGCCAAATATTTTACTCTCTTTTATATCCCCACATAAAATTTCTTTTCTAGTTCATTAAAGAGAAAACTCTACAGGAAGACTACTCTGTGTGCGTACTTTTCTTTGAATTGTGGGCAAGAGATGGTGTTTATGAAGGTAAATAAAGTAGTGTCGGAAAGCCTGTGAAGGAGGTCCAGCTTCAGTTAAGCTGAGCAGATTGTGTTCCATCTGCAGTTCTCGGCAGGGTGTATCTGTTGATGACTGAAGGAAAGAGTTCTTTATTTTGAAAACATACGGAGGTGGAAGAGTTCTCATGTGGGGAAAAAAAAAAAAAGGAAAATAAAAGATGGTATGAGTTGAAATAGTTTACTTGTGAAGATTTATAAAAATGTGTCACAAAGCTCACCTTAAGCTTCCTAATTGCCAGCTGTGGGTCCTAATTTCTGTGCTGTGAGATTTTCTTTATAGTTGTCCCGATTGCCTGGTTTGCAATATCAATGAAGCAGTTTTTCAAAAGTGAGATTCTGTGTGTGTGCGTGTGTTTTTTTTTTTTTCTGCTTTGCTCTTGAATTCTTAATAAAAGCAGAATACTCTCCTTTATATCTATCTGTAGCAACAGAAGAAGCAGGTAGAGAGTGAGGGAAAGAGAGAACTTAAGAAATTGACTAAGTGTCCCAAATGTCTTTTCTGATACGCAACGTCTGAAGCTCCTCGTGTTACCAAAAAGATGCCTCAGAGAGTTTTGCTATTTTTGATTTTCTGATTTATATCATAACCAGTGAGTAGAAGACACCTTATTAGTAGGGCAGTAGAGAGGGCAGTGGGTTTTGCCTGAGTTAGCTTAATAGCGTAGTGGGTACTTAGATGCTTCTGAAGGAATGGCTGAGGAGACCCACAGGGCAGCAGGTGAGCCCAAGATAAACCTTAGTCATGTCCCTACTCATTCACAATGGATTCCGCAGAGGATGGTTAGTTTTTCAAAATGATTATACTTACAGAGATTAGCTTTGTTCTCTGATCCAAATAATTTAAGGATTATTTTAAAGGACATTCATTAATGTGTTCTAAATATAGAAGTACAGTGCAGAAAATTTGAATATGTGTGAAACTGAATGTTGGATGACGATGGAATTTTAAATTGTCTTTTATTGAAAGAACTGCCCTTTGGAGAGTCCTCCATTTTTGGTGTTGGAGGTGATGGAGCAACTTTGATTTGGCTTCATCATCAGAATGAGTGGAAGGCAAATATTCAAGTTCAACAACTTGAAGTCACTAGGGATCTTCAGACTTTGTAATTGGAGATTTTGAGTGTTGAATTTTGTGCTATGGATCAAATGTATTTTGAGATGGACAGTTATGTGCTTGAAGAGTTAAAGAATTTTTTCTAAATATGAATTTAGGTGGACTATTAGTAATGCATGATATCCTTCAACAGACTCTGTGAAATATGCTATTGATGATTCTATTTTTATTTACTGAAAGAAATTGCTCTTCCCACTGTCAGATGTCTTGGGACGTGAAATTACTTCAGACTAGGGTAAGGAAGGCTCTCTTGTGGCTGAGGCTGAAGCTACTTTATTGAGCTCAGGATGAATGAGAGTGTCAGAAATTTTGGGTTGGGTTGGAGGCTCAGCTGGTTCTGTCTCATGGAAGACATTTAAGAGTAAGAATACAATGGAAACCTAGGAGTGGGCTCAAGTCATGAGTAATCACTATTTGTAGCAGCAAATCCCCTCTTCAAACTTTACTTGCAATATTTCTCAACCATGCAGAGAGTTTTGTTTAATATCATTCTGTTCCAGCTCCTCTTTGGATTGAAAAGTAAGGAATCCATACTTGGAGTAAAGGTCAGAGAAACCAACCCAAGGAGTCATGTGAGGAAGAGATCAATGTGATCTGAGAGACTGGGAATGTGGGGTGCCTTTCTCCACTCCGACAATACTTAGCACCATCAAACTCTCTCATGTTTGCTGATTGAACTGGGAAAAAATAACATTTCATTATTGTGTTAACATGCTTTTCTTTCATTATTAATAAGGATGAATATCTTTTCAAATTATTTATTAGCCATTTAGATATTCTTGAAAACTTTTTATATTTGTCTCCATTTTTCTATTGTTTTGATGATATTTTTCTTTTTAAAATTTCTTCTCCTTCTTCACCCCTCCGCCCTATCTCCTCCTCCTCCTCCTCTGCTCTTTCTTGTCATCCTCATTTTCCTCTTCGTCTTTTATTTTGGTATGAATTACTTTTAAAGAAATTAGTTAGCCCTGAAATTTAAAAGTAGTGAATGCATGCTTTCCAACATTTGTTGTGGTCTTTCAACTTAGCTCATTATATATATTTTTCCTATTAAAAAGCTTCAGACTTTCTTGTACTAATTTTTATATTTATTTTCTTTTTTGGCTTCTAGATTTTTGGTTCTAGACTTTCCCCTCTCAAACATATTTCAATACCATTAAAATAAAATACCCCTTTCCTTGCTAAATTGAAATGCCACTTTATTTTTAAAGTCCCAGATGTATTTAGGTCTGTTTCTTCTTTTTCTTCTTATTTTTTGCATTGATTTGGTTCTTCTTCTCTGCCAAACAGATTTGATATTTGTGGTTTTATTATATATTTTAATATCATTTTTTAATCAGATGTCCCCTTTTCTTTTTGAAAAATTTCCTAGCTATTCTCACATTTTAATTTTCCTGGTTGAATTTTATTAATATATTCATTGGAGAAAGCCTCTCCTCTCCCTGAAATCCTGTTGGCACTGGGGATTTCACTGAGTTCAGGAGCCAATGGCATCTTCACAACATGGTATCTTTTTTATTTTAAGAGCACAGCTTCTATCTTTCTGTAGAAATGTAAATACAGCCGTTTCCTGGAATCTCTTTTTCTGTGTCATTCCAGCTTGGAGTGGCGCAAAGGGAGATCTGTGTGAGCCTTGGAAAGCAGAGTTGTAGCAGAAGCCCTGTTTCTAAGGGTTGTCACGGCTGGAGGTGATGAGTGGCCAACATCAAGGTGCCAGTGGGCTCCAGCTCTTCCCCACTGTGTCCTGCTCATCTTCCTGACTGGCACCGTAGACCAAGAGCCACCCCCGCCCCACCACTAGGTGTATGGTTGTGGCTCATGGAGGTGATGGCTATGTGAAGTGGTAGCCTTCCGTAGGTTGACTGCTGGCTTCTCATGTGCCACTGCTTTCAGCACTGGTCTGTGCCTTCCTCGTCAAATCCCCCAGAAGCTCTGATTTTCCAACTCAGCTAGTGCTTCAGGGCAGCTAGTCAGTGACTTTTTTTTTTTTTTTTTTTTTTTTTATTTGGGTCCTTTATTTCCCCAGTTGCTTCCACAAACGAGCAAGGTCTCACCCTCTGACCAATCCCTTATTTCATAGCACTCCTAGTGACCCTGCTTCCTTTATTGAGCCCTGGAGGACACACTATTTCCTTAATTCCTCTTCTGTTTCCTAATTCAGTATTAGTGCCTTTGTGGCATAGCTCCTACCCTCGTATTTTAGTATTTATTCTTGGGTATTTTATCTTTTTGCCTGTGTGTCTTGAATGGAATTTTCCTTTCTAAACACCCAGATTTCAATGCGCCTCAGGGCTTCTTCCTGGACCTTCTGCCTGGGTCCCTGATTCAGCAGATACCCCTGTGGCTCACTAAGTCATTCACTGGAGATCTTTACACAGTGCCAGGTTTGCGTTGGACCTTTCTCTGATCTCCTCATAAAAAACAGCAATCCCTCTTCTGCTGACTTTCACACTAGAATGCAAGCTCTACAAGAGCAAGAATTTCTTCTTTCGTAATCCGGTTCATTTGTTTCTGCATCTTCAGTGTCTAAAATGGTACATGGCAAATAATAGGTATTTGGAAAATATTTTCTGAATGATTGAATATATAGGTAAGTGATTGGTTTTAAAAAAATTTTGTAACTTCTTACCTTACTAAATCTACTCTTGTTTTCAGTAGTTTGAGGTTAATTCTCTTGGGGTTTCTGTTTTATAAACATGTATCATCTATGAATAATGACAGCATCGATTCCTTCTTTCTCATACTTATGGCTCATTTATCTCTATCATTTAATTGCATTGATTAGTTCATCCATAATGATGTTAAATTATGTTGGTGAAAATGAACATCATTTTTTTTTTCTTTCTCCCAGAACTTAAAGTTTTACTGTTATAAGGTTTGGGTCAAGTTTAGGAATCCTGGACTTTTTTTTTTTTTTTTTTTTTTTTTTTTATTGAGATGTACCAATCTTTGAAAGATACTTATTTTGATACTTAAAGTTACTTGTAAAGAAGTCACCAATTTAATAAATTGATTATATTCTCAAAATGCTATTGTTCAATCAATTGTTTGGATCCTAGAATTTTTTTTCCTATGCAAGCAGTCATGTATATAATGACTAGGCTTCCTAGCCAGCCCACACAACCCATAATGCTTCAAGTATGGTGCTGTTCTTCAAAGATGGGCATCAAGATCCAGCTCCCCTGTGAAATTTCTCATAGTCAGAAATGAATGTTCCATCACTTAATTGCTACTGTCCTAATCATCTGAATTACTTCTTGGAACCAGCATCCCACACTATATAACAGTGATTTGTATTTGCCACTGCTGTCCTTGACATGGATTTAGCTTGAGTTCACAAACTCAGATGAGCAGAGATCATACAAAAGCAGATCATATAAATGTGTGCATGTTCACCAAGTAGATCACACAGTAGTCAGTGGTAGAGATGGGTGGGCAACTGGAGAGGTCATGGCCTACCCAAAGGCACGGATGGCAGCTACTTGGGAATACAAACCCAGTATTACCAGATTATTCTGATTTTTAAAGATGAATGTGAAAATTCTGACCTGTATAGAAATCTCACATTCTTTACAGGTTGACCTTGGCAGGGAGTACATGATATATTCAAATGGTAGTTGGCAAACATTTTATTTAAAAGAGTGTGATCAGAGTTTTCTTCACCCATTGAGGTATGGTGAAGCACCTCAGGACTCACCATAGCAAAGAAAATTACTATTGCTGCCCTAACAGGCCCATTTTTGGCTGTAAAGGATAGGCTGATAGGGAGGTTGATGGACACAAAGTTGTGGGAACCCGCTCTACTGGTCCTGGTAGAAAAGGAGACAATGATATAAATACCTTCATCTCCTTCTGCTCTCTGATCTCCTGTATGTTCCTCCATTGGCTGAAAAAGAGAGAAGGCACAGGTGTCTGTAGATTCACTCCCCAAAAGTCAGCCTGGGACACAAAATAAGGTGGAAAACGGAGAATGGATCTTAAAAGTCAAATGGAGGGGCTGGGGTTGTGGCTCACTGGTAGAGCACTTGCCTAGCATGTGTGAGGCGCTGGGTTCAATTCTCAGCACTGCAGATAAATAAGTGAATAAAAATAAAAAGGTCTATCAACATCCAAAAAGGATTTTCTTGAAAAAAGGTCAAATGGAAAATATACACCTCGGATAGATATTCATTTAGTTTAACTAAAGCACAAATGAATTCCTAGAAGAAAAAGAAAACATGCTACAGAGGGTTGGTTTGGGACTTATGGTTTAAGCATTTTGAAGACATTGATGTGCCTTTATATTTTTAGAATTTTACCTTAATACTGTGAATATAAAGATGTTTGATAATTGGGTAAATAAAAGTGATTTGAAAACTGAATATAATGTGACTAAGTGATACATTTTGCATCCTTCCCAGGACCTGAAATGGTTTCTCTTCAGGATGTTTTTTACCCCCCTCCCCCAAAACAAATATAACATTGTCATAAGAATTTTATTGTCCAAATTTCTCAAATGGTTCATTTAAACATATTATATTAGCTACTGCTACATAACAAATCACACCAAAATTTAGTGGCTGAAAACAATGAACTTTTGTAATCTCACGGTTTCTGAAGGTTTTGAATCCAGAAGTTGTTTGGTGGGGTGGTTGTGGCTCAAAGTCTGCATTAACTAAGGCTGGGGGACCCACTTCCAAGATGGCTCACTCACATGGCTAGTGGTTGGAAGTCTCAGTTCCTTGAAACTTGTTTTTCTCTGTGGAGCTGTTTGAGGGTCTTCAAGACATGGAAGCTGGCTTGTTCTAAGGCAGACAGAGAATAGGAAGGCAACTAAGACACTGCAGTGCCTCTTGAAATCTAATCTTGGATGAGACACACCATCCCTTCCGCCATGTTCCACTGGTCACACAGATGTACCAGATGTGATATGCAAGGAGCTCTCACAGGGCCATCATGGAGGCTGGCTATTAGGCATGTTTGGCCTTATTTTTATAGAATGTCATGTTTTCATGTGCTCTTTTGGTTTTGAGTAGCTTTTTGTTCACAACACTCAAGTGTGGGTACAGCAGAATGAGAACTGTTACTGAGTTATTTTTCACAGGCAAGGTCAGTAAAGTTTCAACAAGGGAGCTCAGGGACTCAACTGTTGAGTGACCTTTGTATTAATTTTGCTTTCTATGCAGAGAGTTGGTATGTAGATGACTAAGAAGAGAGAAAATGAAAAGATCTGAAAGAATAAATTTTATCTTTGCTCCACTAGTTTGTAGATAAACTACTCTTTATCTCCCCAGATCGTGGTTTTTTCGGTATTGAGTTTGAACCCAGGGGTTCTCTGCCAGCTCTACCACTGAGCTATATTCCAGACCTTTGTATTTTTTATTTTGAGACAGGGTCTCAATAAGTTACCCAGGCTGGCCTTGAACCAAGATCCTCCTGTCTCAGCCTCTCTGGTAGCTGGGGTCATAGTTGTGTGCCACCGCACCTGGCCCCAGATCTTTATTTCATATACACACACACACATATATTTCTTTCTTTCTTTCTTTTTTTTTTTTGCAGGAGGGGGGTTACCAGTAATTAAACTCAGGACCACTCGACCACTGAACAACATCCCCAGCCCTATTTTTGATTTTCTTTAGAGACAGGGTCTCACTGAGTTGCTTAGTGCCTCACTTTTGCTGAGGCTGGCTTTGAACTTTCAATCCTCCTTCCTCAGCCTCATGATCTGCTGGGATCACAGGCATAGGCCACCATGACCAGCTTCATTTCATACTTTCCCCCTCAACATCATATCAGTTTCCTAGAGGGATATTTTCATATTTATTCAGTTTTTCTTTTGGTTAGAAAATGGGAATGATTCAATGTTCTTGTGTATTTTCTTCTACTTTTGTCCATGTGTTGAGAATGCTGCCTAAGCCCCAGGGAATTTGAGGACTTTCAGAACCAAGTGATAGGTGTTCCAAATGAGATATGAGCATTTACAAAGAAGGTTGCTAAGCAGCAATTTGCAAATAAAGGCATTTTTCCAACTGAAAAGAATTAAAAAGCAAATGTTATCATGAAATGGTGAATAGTTGGGGAGACTACCTTTACTGCATAAGAATCTATTTCTTGACCTCATTATTTATAGTGCAGATAATGGTTGCCTGAAGAAGGAGGAATATGTGTCAAGGGACTTTTGTGAGGAAAGAAAAAAGGCAGTGGACTGTATGTTGGCTTGAAATGATGACCAAACAATGACTTCATTTCACTATTGTCCAGCAATAAATCTCTTCTCTCACCGGTGACACTAGAAGCTGTGGGGAATCCAGTCCAGCTATTTCCAGGCACTAATCTTTCACATTGGGAAATTTATCTGCTAGGTGTACTGGACCCAGAGGGTCAGGCAAGGCCAGCTATTAATTTTGACCACTCTTGCATATGGCTCATCATTTGAGGGGTTATAACCCAGTGGTGCTGGGATTTGGGACACTTCTATGTCAGTTGTCTTAGCATGAAAAAGCAGCTACCTGGATGGTCACACTCTGTTTTAGGCAAAAATGAAAAAAAATTGCAGAGAATAAAAAAAGAGATGTATGTATGCTGAACTCATCTCTTGGATTTTCTACCTGTTAACTGACACGTTATCTCACTGAAACATAGAGTCTGCGCCAATATAATGAGATGAGTGAGGTTGAGCAGTGATCACCAACTTTTCTGTCACTAAAACCCCATTTTAATGTTTTTTTTTCCTCCTTAGTGACCTCATGTTGTGAGAGATCAGACCCAGATTCTGGCATATCTACTGCAGTTATTTGGTTTATTCTACTTTCGTTGTGTTTCCATTCAGCATTATTCATATTTTAAACAACAATGTACAGTTGTCAACAGTTTATAACAACACTGTGATATCAGATAATCAAGGTGCTGTCTACTGCTGTTGTTTGTTTTATTTTGTGTGCTCTGTGGCTAAGTGTCAATGTTACCTTTAATGCAGATCTTGGCACATAAGGAAGAAATGATTCCGGGTGGGGGTATTCTAGAAATCGATGTTAGATCCAAGATCTGGTGGTGTGTCCTGGGTCTTGGGTATGGCCCTTCTGCACTGTGGGTCCTTCACGGTAGTCTTCGTAACATCATCTCATTTGCTCTCATAAGTCCAGCATTCCTCTGAGGACATCAGAAGCTGATGAGAGGGGTCAATAAGTAGAAGATGACTGATGCTGCCATTTTGATTGGATCTATTTTCCATTGAAAGTGAAGACATGCATGTGTGGCTTTACTAGAAGCATCTGTATGCTTCCTTAGGGTATTAATTTTGGATGGAAATATTGTAAACTTTGAAGTATACAGAAAGGCTTTTTTTTTTTTTCAAAAAAAATGAGAACTTTATACACAGTAGTTGGGTTTGTCCCAACAAACTTGCATAGAATTTGATTTCAGTTGATGGCCTCCACTTTCTTCCTATCCTTCCCTCCCTTCTCCCATTCTCTTTCCTCTACTCTACTGGACTCCCTTTTGCTCATCTATTTATTTGTATTTGATCAGTTCTTTTTACTTATGCATAAAGGTGAAATTACCTATGGTATGTTTGTATTTGTACATAACATAATTTCTTTTTGTTTATTTCCTTTTCTTTGCCTTTCTTTCTTTTTCTTGGTACCAGGGATTGAACTCAGGGGTGCTTAACCATTGAGCTACATCCCCAGCCATTTTTTGTTTTTTATTTTGTGACACAGCCTTGCTAAGTTGCTTAGGGCCTCACCATAAATTGCTGAGACTGGACTCAAATTTGCAATCCTTCACCTCAGCCTGCAGGGTTGCTGGGATTACAGGTGTGCACCACCACACCTGGCCATAGCATGATTTCTTAAGAATTCATTCTACATTGCCTCCCCTGACCCTTCCCTCTACTCTGCCTCTTGATTGCCTTCTACATTGCTGATATTCCTTTTATCTTTATGTTATCCTGTTCTTTCTTTCCTCCCCCTTTCCTAGTTTACTCTAGCTTCCACATATGAAAGAAAACATTTGACCTTTGAGTTTGACTTATTTCACTTATCACAATATTCTCCAGTTCCATCCATTTACTGGCAAATGCCATAATTTCATTCTTTTTTATGGCTGAGTAGAACTCCATTGTACATATATACACTACAGTTTCTTAATCAGTTCATCTATTGATGGGCACCTGAGGTATTATGAATTGTGCTAATAAACATTGAGGTGGCTATATTGCTATAGTACGCTGATTTCGGGTCTTTTGGGAAAATACCAAGGAATGGGATAGATGGGTCACATGCTGGTCTCATTCCTAGTTTTTTGAGGAATCTCCATACTGCTTTCTAGAGTGGTTGCACTAGTCTGCAGCCCCATCAACAATGTCTGAGTGTGCTTTTTCCCACACAACCTTGCAAGCATTTAATACTGTTTGTACAGAAAAGTTATTAATTCTAGAATTCTTGTGCATCAGCAGTTGGGTTGTTGTTGTTGTTGTTTTTTTTTTTTTTTTCATGAAGTCTGTTGTTTTGAGGATGATCTGATTTTGAATTTGGCTGGCTCAGTACGTTAAGCAGTGTCCCATCCATTTCAGAGACTTCATTCTGTTTGTAGTCAAAGGTTTCCCTGCTTATGTCTGCCAGTTCTCTGATCAAAGCCTGTTACTTGTCACAAATGAGTCACAGTGTCCTGGACCTACCTTGAACATCAATTTAGGCATGGATTTTAAAGAGGGACTGGCTCTTAGTGTCTTGGAAAGCATCAGCTCTGGGCCTCTACTGCGGGGTCTGCCCTAGCAGGAGTCAGGGGTCCTGGGTGGAGGGGAAGCGTTGGTATGGTGGAGAAATAGCACACAGAGACACCAAATGTTCTGAGACTAAATCTACTTTATTCACAATCTCTGGGGATTTATATACTTTAGCTTACAACTCAAACCTTAATAATTTACAGAAGTGAGAAGTTAATTCACAGTCGTTACAATTAGGTCACAACTAGCCATTGTTAAGATCCTACTGACCCATATGCACTTTTTATTTTTAACTAAGAAACGTATTTTAAGCAATACTTTCTAGTTGTTTTTGCTATGGGTAATATTAAACTAACCTTTACGTGATAACCTTTCCATGAGCCCAAGTGTTTGGCCTCAGACCCATTTGCCATTTTCCAAACTATTCATTTTCCTTCATCATAATATACACCTGTATAGTGAAGTGGAGGGTCAGCTGGAGGGGGCCCTTGTACTGTGGGAACAGCGGGAACAGTAGGGAGCTTCTTTCTGAGCTTTCTCTGAATCATCGATTAACTGAGCTGTTTCAGGCCAATTAGGAGCGGTAACCGTTTCCCTAGGGGTAAACAGTAGCTCTTGCTGGATTTTTCCATAAGGTTCCTTATTACTTAAAGTCTTATTGCATATGAAACTAGTTAAGGGGGAAACAGTCTTGTTTTTATGTTCTAATTCATACAATGTATAATTTTCCTTAGAAATTTGTAAATGTAGACACCCAAATATTACACCATTGATAATAAAAAAAACCCCAAAAAACACAAGAGCCAGAAGGAGCATGCCACGTCCACATTTCCCAGAAGATTAGACCATGCAAGAATCTTCATTCTTCCCAGTGGAACCGAGTCAAGCACTGAGGGGAATAGCAGTGGGCGCGGCACTCTACTGCTCTCAATAACACTCTCCCTTTTCCTCTGTGCTGTCATTATTGTATCAGGTTGAAGCAGAGTGAGTTTGCACATCAGAAAATGAGTAGATTTTCAATTAAGGTGGTAATGAAAAGAGATCTATTATCTTGGCAAACCAGGTGCCTGTGTAAGAGGAATAACAGGCCCCCAAAGACAGACATGCTTAAATTCTTAGAAACTGAATATTTTATGTTACGTGGCAAAGGGAAATTAAGGTCAGTGATGGAATTAAGGTTGCTGATCTCAAAAGAGGGAGATTATCCTGGATTGTCTGGGTGGGACCAGTGTAATAACAAGTGTCCTTATAAGTTGAAGGCAGGAGTCAGAGAAGAAATGGTAATGAAAGAAGAGGTCCCTGAGGTGCAACTGTGGACTCAGAAGATGGACCAAGGTTATGAAGGAAGGCATATGGGCAGTCTCTAGAAAAGTCTGTAAAATGGATTCTCCCATAGAGCTTCCAGAAAGGAACCCAACCCTAAGACACTTTGGTGATTTTTTGCAGTGCTGTAGATTGAACCTGGGAACAAGCGCTCTAGTGCTGAGTTGTATCTCCAGCCCCAGGACACTTTGATTTTAGTCCTGTGTTATGATTTAAATATGAGGTGTCCCTCAAAAGCTCATGTGTGAGACAGACAAGAATGTTCAGAGGTGAAATGATTATATTATCAGAGCTATAACCTAATACTGGTTTAGTTCATTAATATGGATAAACTGTGGTAACTTAGGCAGGTGGGGTGTGACTGGAGGATGTGGGTCATTGAGGCAGTCATTTGGGGCATATATTTTGTCTCTGGTAAGTGGCACTCTCTCTGCTTCCTGGCTGTCTCATCCTGAGCTGCTTTCTTCTTTCACATCCTTCTGCCATGATGTTCTGCTCACCTTGGGCCCATAGTTATGGAGTTGGCCGACCATGGACTGAACTTCTGAAATCATGAGCTAAAATAAACTTTTCCTTTACACTGTTCTTGTCAGGTCTTTTGGTCACTGTGATGCAAAAGCTGCCTAAAATACTTCATGAGACCTATTTTAGACTTTTGACTATCAAAACTAGAGGATAATAAATTTGTGTTGTTTTCAACCATTAAACTTGTTATAATTTACTATAGTAGCAACAGGAAACTAACATAGCATCCAAAAAAATCGGAAAGAAAATGTTCCAGGTAAAAGTTTCACAGCTCTGCCTTTTTTTCTGTTGTTTTTGGAGGGTCCCTTCCTTCTGCAAGCACCTCATAGGAGAGGGTTGGGATCCAAACTGAAATAAGACGACTTCCTTGATCCACCCAGAAAGAAGTAATCACTTCTTTAACCCACTGCATTTCTGCCAAATGTTGGTGTTTGAGTTGTTTACAAATGATTGGGGTACAAGAAATGCTAATTTTCTTAGCTTTCTACGTTGAATTAAGTCCATCTTGATTCTCTACTCCTGGGGATTTATGAGAAGTCAATAATTGGGAACTCCTGCTTTGCTTTTTAGGTTTCATGAAAACTTGGGCTTATATGGTCCAGAACGTAGGAAAGGTCATTCTTCAAGGTTGGCTTCTGAGGTGGCTCCTTGGTCAAGCCCATGTCTATTCAAAGGCAGGTGCCTCGGTGAAAGTTCCAGTTCTTCCATGCCATGCTAGTCATGGAAACCTGTGCTGATGCTCCTAACACACAGCACTTGGTGCTAATATTTTCAGTCACCAATGTACCTGTTCCTATCTTAGAGCCTGGCACTGCAGGTGCACTGCCTTGTGGTCTCACTACTTCACTGAATTGCATGCTCCCCATCTCCTTTGCAGTCTCAGAGGACCCTCCCGTCCCTACCCCCCCAATCCTCACCCCCACCCCCACTAGGGCATTCTGCTTCTCCCACCATCTCCACTCTCCCTTTCTTAGATGGTTACTTAATTCTCTCAATGCACCTAGACCAGGGTGCAAAGTAGCCTTTTGGGCCAAATTCAACCTCCCAGCCTCTTGTTTTTCCCTTGGTGTGCACAGTGACATCATGCACAGAGTTTTGAATCTGAATTAATTGCCATATTTACAAAGATTTTATTTGAATGTGTTTAGGTTTTATTGAAAATTCAGCAGGTCAGGAAAGTAGAATCTTTATTCCTTCTGGAAATAGCCAGTTTGCACTGAAAAATGGCTGGCATTTGTTGCCCACATCTGTATGCTCCCCACCTTTTCCTATTGTATTCTCATCTCTGAGGCCAAGATCAGTTGTCATATTGTACCAGGTCACTTTGCTCATTTATGTTAGTTTTCTAGTCTTTATAGGTCTGAGAGTTGGTAAACCCTGATCTAGACTTTTCATATCCTTGACATCATTTGTGTGTGTGTGTGTGTGTGTGTGTGTGTGTGTGTAAACTCAGAAATACAAAAACAAAACAAAACAAAACTCTGTCTTCTCTATGGGGTAAACAGAGAACTTAAATCTCATAAACAAAGACCTCGCTACCAGCCTGGTAAAGAATTGGACAAGGGAACAGAAGAAGTGATATCACTTTCTATGAACTTCCTAGAAGCAAAACCAAGCCCAGGTACTTTCTTAGTTAGTTGCCATACTCCATGCTCCATGATGTTATCAATAAGTCCCCAGTATGTGACAGGGACACACTGGTCCCTGGTGGGGTGGTCTACCCCACCACATGGCTTACTGAGGCCTATTTGTTGGGGTGAGTGGCTGCAGAGAGTGAATACAGTGGAGAAATAAGGTGTGGGCTTCTTGACTGTTGTTGAAAATGATCTATTTGGTGAGGGAAAAATAGGTCAGTTTTACCAAATTGATTCTGAATTCCATAAAAGCAGATCTCAGCAGTTTTAAATATAGCTTTTACCTAAAAAAAAAAACAAAACCCAAAAAACAAAGATGAGGTGCAGTATGCTTTAAATTGATTTATATAATCAATAATCCCAGAGAAAGTTCTATACACTGATGCCAACTGCCCCAGGTGTGGTCCCTCAGCATTGGTTTTTGTTTTGGTGTGTGTGTTGGGGATGGGGTTTCAGAGGAGCTGAAAACAAAGACATGTTGCCAGCACAGGTCCTCTTTGCAAAATCTTTGCCTCAAACTGCCCCATATATTGGAGCCACACCTGCCTATTCCACAGCATGATTGCAGGGAGTAAGCTGTCTTGAGAACTTGCCTTCCTTTCTATGGTTCGAATCAAGGAAAGAAGGTGGAAAGAGTGTATCTTCTTAAATTGTTTGTGGTAATGGTGTAAGAAGACAGTGTATCTCCATTGATTCAAGTTGATCAAACCTTTTTATTGCCTGACAGTCCTATTTAGAGTCTTTTCTGGATTATTACCACCTGTCACCAAAGGTTAAATATCACACTGGCAAAGATCCATGGAGAGCTGCTACAACTAGCTGAATATTTCAGGCAAAGACCTTGCTTGGGGGAGCAACGCTATGGGAGAGCAGCATCTGATCTTTGGTGAACCATGAAACATGGAAGGGTGGAGTTGGGAAGGACCCCCATGACTGCCCAGCCCAGCACCTGTGGCTTGGAGAGGAACACATGAAACCTTAAGAAGATCAATGCCTCCATAAGTTTTATTCACTACATTTGTGGAAATTCTGGTTCTGGAAATCAGGACTCCTAGATTCCCTGATTTCCTAACAGATGCTTTTCTTACTATGTCAAGGTTTTATTTTATTTTTTAAATGGGTGTCTGATTATTTTTATAACCCAATCTTCTCCTGGATTTTCAAATTCAGTTTCTTAGTCTTAAATTATTCTTACGTAATTCTTCTTTTTCTAAGATAAGGCTGAGTGGCTCTGATTTTTTTTTCCAATATGTACCTCTTTATTCATAAAATTCCACTACCTGAGTGTTGGGTGTGATGGGCTTTGACAGTCATGCACGCACCACGTGGCCACCACCCAGAACTAGATTCAGGATGTTTTCAACACTCCAGAAAGTTCTGTGCCCTTTTCCAGTTAATTCTCCTTCTTCCTTTGTGATGGTTCATTTTAGGTGCCAACTTGACTGAGCTAAAGGATCCCTAGATATCTGGTAAAACATTATTTCTGGATGTGCCTGTGAGTGTGTTTCCAGAAGAGGTTAACATTTGAATTGTTAAACTGAGGAAAGAAGATTCACTTCCACTAATGTGTATAAGCATCAGAAAATCTGTTGAAGGTCCTAAGAGAAGAAAAAAGACAGAAGAAGGGCAAATTCTTCAGGTCTCCTGACCTGGTATACCAGCATTATTTGCTTCTCAGGCTTGTGGATTCTGGGACTATACTGGTAGCCTGCTGATTTTCAGGCCTTTAGTCTCAGACTGGGAGTTATACCATGAACTTCCTTGGTTTTCCAGTTTCCAGACGGCATACTGTCAAACTTCCTGGCTTCCATGATTGTGTGGGCCAATTCCCATAATAGATCTCTTACATATCTAAATATATCCTATTGGTTCTCTATCTCTGGAAAACACTGACTAATGCACCCCCCTCATCACCATAGGTTAGTTTTGGTCTATTCTTATATTTCATATAAATGAAATCATACAGTATATATTTGTGCTTGGCTTTTTCCCTTAACAGAAATTGGCAAACTTTTTCTGTAAAGGACCCAATAGTAAATATTTTTGGCTTTGCAGTTAATGTAGTCTCTGTCTCAATTCTCAACTCTACTTTTACAGCGCCAAGGTAACCACAGACAATATGGAAGTAAATGGGTGTGGCCATCTTCCAGTAATGCTTTGTTTACAAAGTAGACAGTGGGCTAGGTGGACCTGTGGCCCCATTTTGCCAACACTTGGTTTAACATAATATTTTTACTATTAGTGTTATTTTATGTATTAGTAGCTTGTTCTTTTTATTTTTGAGGACTATAGTATGAATATGCCACAACTTGTTTATTCCACTCTCCTGTTGATAGACATTTGGGCTGTCTCCAATTTTTGACTATTACAAATATGACTCTTATAAACGTTCTTACATAAGTATTTTTTGAGGACATATGTTTTCATTTCTCTTGGATAAACACTTAGCAGAGGAATTGCTGGGTCATAGGGTAGATGAATTTTTAACCTTAGTCAAACTGCCAAATAGCTTTTCAAAGTGGTTGTATCCTTTGCCACTCTCAGCGATGTATAAAAGTGACCTTAGCTCTCTATTCAGGCCAACAAATTTGCGGTGATTGGTTTTATTTTTTTGTTTTAGCCATTCTGGTGGGTGTGATCCAATCTCTCTTGAGTCAGTCTCTCTGGTTTTCATGATCATCCCTCTATTTGGCATTCTGTAAATCACTTTTAGCTTCATCTCTTTTCTGCTGTGATTAGTTCATGCATTATTCTGTAGACTTGGTGCTCTTTCCTCAGCATCTCCCATGTAACCATCTCTCTCATTTGTTACCCACCATATATCCTTATTTTGGTCCTCTTGCCCAAATGACTTCCTTCTAAAGCTATCTTTTCCTAAATATAGGGTCAGGAAAACATGAATTTGCAGGTTTCTTTTTTCCAATGAACCCTTTTTTCCTAAATGCAATGAATGTGTATCCAAACTAAACCAGGTATGGACATAACTTGTACCTAATTTAACTCTAGAAAGAACTTCTCCCACGTGCTCATAGCTCCTAGAAACTCTTTTAAACCAATGTCCCCTCCGCCCCCAATAATTAGAAGACTTCAGATACAATTTCTCTGGAGTAAAAATAAATACTTAAACTCATCAGCATGCAAATAACTAAGAGCTGCTTTCTTGAAAGAGGGTTTTCTTAGATAACAGAAAAAAGAGTAGGAGTATTCCAGGGACATAAATGGTGTTTGTAGATAGAGATGCTATGATAGCCAATGTGAAGGTAGAGCATAGTATAGTGAAGGCCAAACCTTCTTCATTCTTTGCACCAAAATTGATTCTTTGCATGGATCTAGATTTGAGTGAGCTAGGGAAATCCTTTCTTATTCTTTTCCTTAACTCTTTTAAAGAAAAAGAGTTGGGTTTCTTTTAATAGAAACTTAAACTCTTAAACTCTTTTAAGTTTCCTTAACTCTTTTTTCTTGTTCAGAATTAAATAGCTATGCCTTTGACTTAGCTGTGAAGGAAGATGCTAGTCCTTCCAAGTCTCCTCTCTTCTCTTCTTCCCACTGTTAGAGTTCTTAACCTTCAACTGCCCAGTGACTATATCACCATCCAGTGGAGTAACTCTCTCTTTTTCATGGTTTGGATATAAGGTGTCTCCTAAAAGCACCTGCATCAATGCAGAAATTTTTGGAGGTGAAATGATTGGATTGTCATAGTGAATAGGGAAAACTGAAAACATTTTCTTTAAAATCTGGAACAAGACAGGTATGTTCACTCTCACTGTTCCTATTCAACATAGTACTAGAAATTCTAGCCAGAGCAATTAGGCATGATAAAGAAATAAAAGGGATTAAAAATTAGAAAGGAAGAAGACAAATTATCACTGTTTGCAGATGACATGATCCTATACTTAGAAGATCTAGGAAACTAATAAATTCGGCAAAGTAGCTGTTTACAAAATCCACATACAAACATCAATAGCTTTCCTATACACTAACAGTGAATATTCTTAGAAAGAAATCAGGAAAATAATTCCATTCACAATAGCCACAAACAAACAAATAATCAAACATCTAGGAGCAAATCTAACCAAGGAGGTGAAAGACCTCTACAATGAAAACTATAGAACATTGAAGGAAGACAATGAAGACACAAGAAGAAGGAAATACTCCCATATTCATGGATAGACAGAATTAATATTGTTAAAATGCCCCGACTATCAAAAGCAACATGCAAATTCAAGGCAAATGTCATCAAAATACCAATGATACTCTTCACAGAACTAGAAAAAACAGTCCTAAAATTAATTTGGAAGAATAAAAGACCCAGAATAGCCAAAGCAATTTTAAGAAAACAAACAAACAAACAAACAAAAAAAGCAACAAAATATTGGAAACATCACAATACCTGACTTCAAATTATACTACAGGTCTACATTTACCAAAATTTCAGGGTACTGGTGTAAAAACAGACACATAGAACAACAGGACTGAATAGAAGATGCTGGCAAACCCACACTCTACACTCATCTGAACCTTGACACAGGTGCCAAAAACATACATTGGAGAAAAGACAATTTTTTTTGTTTTGCTTTTGTTTTAACAAATGGTTCTGGGAAAACTGATTATCTATATGTAGAAGACTGAGACTAGATTCTTATCTCCACCTTGCACAAAGAGTCAACTTAAAGTAGATTGAAGACCTAGGAATTAGACAGAAACTATGTAATTCCTAGAAGAAAACATAGTATTAACATTTCAGCAAATAGGTGCAGGCAGTGACTTTCTCAATAGAATCCCTAAAGCTCAGGGGGAAAAATGCCAAGAGTTAATACATGGGATGCCATCAAATTTAAAAGTTCTTGCACAACAAAGAAAACAATTAAGAATATGAAGAGAGAAGCTAGAGAATGGAGAAAAATCATTGCTAGGTTTTTGCCAATGGCTGAATGGATAAAGAAAATGTGATATAGTTGGGCATGGAGTACCTGGCTATAATCCCAGTGACTTGGAAGGCTGAGGTAGAGTATCACAAGTTTGAGGCCAGCCTTGGTGATTTAGCAAGGCCCTAAGCAACTTAGCAATACCATCTCAAAATAGAAAATAAATATAAAGAAGGGACTGTGGATGTAACTCAGTGGTAGAGCACCCCTGGGTTCAATCCCCAGTGCCAACAATAATGAAAAATGTGATATATGTGTATGTATATGTGTGTATATACATATATACACAGTGGAGTTTTATTCAACCATACAGAAGAATGAAATTATATAATTTTCAGATAAATGAATGCAACTTGAGAACAGATTAAGCAAAATAATCCCAGTGACTTGGAAGGCTGAGGTAGAGAATCAGGTCAAGGGTCATAATGGTCAATGGTCATAATTGTTTTCTTTTCTTTTCTTTTTTTTCTTTTCTTTTTTTTTTTTTTTTGGTGGTGCTGGAGATTGAACCCAGGGCCTTGTGCTTCAAAGGCAAGCACTCTACCAACTGAGCTATACCCCAGCCCTATTTTCTTCCACATGTGGAAGTTAGAGTGAAAAAAGGAAAAGAAATGTGTGTTTAGGGGGTGTGTCATGAAAATCAAAGGGACATCTGTGGAGGAAAGGAACCAGGGGGAGGGAGGAGAGAAAGAGGAAATATTGGGGAATGATATTGGTCAAATTATATTATTATATTGTGTGTAGGTATGATTATGTAACAATGAGTTCTACCATTATAACGCACCAATTAAAAATGATTGGATCACAAGAGTTGTAATCTAGTTAGTCCACCCTAGTTTGAAGGGACTTGTCATGGGAAGGCCAAGAATGTCAAAGGAAGAAGCCAGTCCCTTGGATCTTGCATACCAATGAGGCAAGATTACTGAGGAGACACACGTCCACACTAGCTGGGCACATCAAAGGTTTATTGAAAATGGAAGTATAGTGAGCATAACTCTACAGTGAGAAATGTACCTTTGTTCCTGGGGGGTCCTGACTATATACCTCTTCAGTTTCTGGTTTTGTCAGGCGTGTGGACCTAATTGAGAACAACCAAGGTGGTTTGTTGATAGGTCTCTTTAAATTTTTTTTTTAATCCTAATTAGCTATACATCATGGCAGAATGCATTTTGACACATCATACATAAATGGAGTATAACTTTTCATTCTTCTGGTTGTACATGATGCACACAGGTCATGTAATCATATATGCACATAGGTAATAATGTCCAACTCATTCTACTATCTTTCCTATCCCTGTATCCCCTCCCTTCCTTTCACTCCCCTCTGTCTAATCCAAAGTACCTCTATCCACCTCCCCACCAGTGCCATTGTGAATTAGCATCAGCAAGTCAGGGAAAACATTTGGTCTTTGGTTCTTTGGGATTGGCTTTTTTTGTTTAGCTTAATATTCTCCAGTTGCATCTATTTACCGGCAAATGTCAAAATTTCATTCTTCTTTAAGACTGAGTAATATTCCATTGGGTATATATACCACAATTTCTTTATCCATTCATCTGTTGAAGGCAGATAGGTCCCCCCTTTTTTTTTTTTTTTTTTGAACCAGGGATTGAACTCAGGGACACTTGGCCACTGAGCCAGATCCCCAGCCCTATTTTGTATTTTATTTAGAGACAGGGTCTCGCTGAGTTGCTTAGGGCCTCGCTAATTGCTGAGGCTGGCTTTGAACTCACGATCCTCCTGATTCAGCCTCCCAAGTCGCTTGGATTACACGCCTGTAATCCAAGCGACTTGGGTCCACGCCCGGCTGGTCCCTTTTTTTAATTCTCGGTTTGCATGAGTATTTACTGATTGTTGCCTGCTTTTCATGTGGGGAGATGGGGGAGGTCCTTGTTATGTCCTTGTGGTTTACCCTCCTGTGATCAGGGCTGAATTCCTATTCTCTGGAGAGAGCTGACTGCACATCCTGTCCCTTTGAGAAAGCTGATTTTATCTTCTGTCACTCTATTCTTATAACTCCCATTGTTCCCGCTTCTCTCTATCCTACTATCTGATTGACTTTGGTGGTAACTGTAGACATGTTGGATGTGGCTCGAGGAGGTGGGTCACTGGGTTGTGCACTGGATGGGTGTATCTTCCTTCTCCCACCCCTGACCCTCTCTCTGCTCCCTGAACCTGTGTGAGCTGAGCAGGTTGATTCCATTGGACACTTTGGTCATGATGTCTTGCGTCACCTTAGACCCAGAGGAAGGAATTGGCCATCTATGGACTGAGACCTCTGAAACCATGAGGTCCAAATAGACTTTCCCTCCTCTAAGCTGTTTTTGTCAGTTTTGCACCACCGTGAACAAAGTAAGTGGTCTTGTCGGGTATCTTGGTCCTGGTGTTGCAAAACTGACTAAAACACACTTAAGCTGTATCTGGGCAGTGATTGTCTCAGCCATAGTTGTTTTATTCGGATGTAGTTATTCTGTGTCTCACTTTGCAGAAAGCTACTCATAGGTAGATTTGTATACTGGGAATATTATTTGCAATCCATCCAATACAATATAATAAATCAGAAGAATGAATCCCTGATAGTGGAGGGTCATATGAAATATTTCTGGAGTTTTAGATGGTGGGGGATGTGGTGGGGAGGGGACGAAAGTGTGGGAAAACAAGTTATTACATATGCGTATATTGGAAATGTCAGACACTTGGCAAGTTGGCATCTTATTTTATATTCTATATACTCTAGTTTATAGAAGAAGGCATTTTCAGACAACTTCAAATAATGACAAATTACTTAACTCTACCATCAGCCAAGTCAGTGCTTTAAGACATATCACCAGGAAGACTAAGAGTATCATGTGATTGCTGCCATTTTCCATGTTTAAACATGAATAGACTGTTAGGGACTTGGAGTCTTAAGAAGGAATCTGAATCCTAACTTGGCTACATAATAGCTATATGGTCATATGATCTTAGAAAAGTCATTTAACATCTGTTTCAGTTATATCTTGGTGTGTCATAAACCATCCCAAAGCTTAGTGACTTCAAACAAAAATTCTTTATTCATTATGATTTTGTGGGCCAGTGATTTTGACTGCACTTAGTGGGCAAGCCCTTCTGCTGAGCTAGCCTGGGCTCCTCAGGCAGAGGGCTTCTTCTGGGACTTGGGTAGACCTACTTGGCTTCGTTCACATGTCCGGTGCTCATCAGCTGGGCCTCCTTCTCCATGGAGACTCTCATCTTCAAGAAGGCTAACCTGGGCCTCCTCACGGTAGTCTCAGGTCAAGAGAGCAAAAGTGGAAACTGTAAGGCCTCTTGAAACTGAGGCTTGGAACTCTGACAATGTCACTTCTGCCACATTTTTGTGGCCAAGTCCAGTGACAGGACCACCCAGATCTTAGGCTATGGAGATGTATGTCCCATCTTTTGTGCAGTATCACCCTAAAGGGATGTGCATTCAGGAAGGGGAGGGATCTGTGGTCGTTTGTTGTAGTCTACCGCACTCTAAAATTGTTTCCAAATCTGTAAAATAGGGTTAAAACCTCCCAACAGGAAGTCAGGATTCTTGGCTTCTTTTGCGGGCTCATTTCCCACCTCTTCCCTATCATTCTCTTCTCTATGACACTATGTCTGAGGCCCTCTGTCCCCTCCCCTATCATTGCTTCTTAAAACTCCCTTATCTATCTGGGTGTTGGCAAACTCTTTCTGCAAACAGCCAGATAGGAAATATTTCAATCTCATCATCACAACTATTGGACTCTGCATTGCAGCAAAAGGCCACCACAGAGAATCTACAAATGAGTAAGTGTGGCTATGTTCCAATAACACAGGCAGACCTATTTTATTGGACCAGTCCCGATCTGTGCCAGTGATGCTGATTACCATCTCTCCTAGCTGTTCCCATCATTGCAACTAGAGTGATTTCCAAAACTGAATTGGATCATGTCTCTCACTTGTTTAAAACCTTCTCAGGCTTCCCACTGGTCCCAGAGTGAAATCCTGGACGGTCTGCAAGGCCCTGAGGAATCTCACTTTCCTCATTCCTTCAGCTTCCTCCTCAGGCTCTGAACAACATCCAGAGGTATTTCCTTCCCATTCCTTGAAAATTTCACTCTAGCCACTGCCTCCCTGCCTGGATGATTCCTCACCTTTCTCCTCACCTAGTTATTTTTGACCTGTGCAGCTCACAGCTCCTTCCTCTTGTTTTCAAGGAAATCTTCCTGACCTCCCCATAAGATCCAGCCCCCCTATAAGATCCTGGCCAAGTGCACTCACTCTTCTGTCATGATACTGTCAGTTATTAATTATGCCATTACTTGTAATAGATTGGATTATTGTTCAATACATTTCCCCTGTCACTGTCTCACTGTGGGCAGAATATATTTCCCACCCCATTAATGCTGAGCTGGGTCATGTGATGATCTGACTTACTTAGGGGATATGACACAGGCAAAGGCTTGAAGTGTGCTCATGTGGCAGGACTTGTTCTCTGACACCTCGGCCATCACCTTGAGAAGAGCATGCTTATGGCAATTGCTGGTTCTGGAATGATGAATGATGTCTGGAGTTGAGCTTCCCTGGCTGACTTGCAGACCCATGAGGGTGATAACATATGTTCATTGTGACCACACAAAATTTGGGAGTAGTTTGTTATGCAGCATAGATGACTGACTGATGGAATTATATCATTCTCTCCCATCAAATTAAAAGGTCCACAAAAAAAGTAAGTATGGGGTTGAGGCTGTAGCTCAATGGTAGAGTACGTGTCTAGCATGCACAAGAACCTAGGTTTCAGCACTGGAAAAAAATATGCTTGCTTTTCCCACTCTTGTATTCCTCTGGCCTAATACAGAAGCCTAATAAATACGTGCTGAATCAATAAATAACTTACATAGAATATGTGTAAGTATTTAGCATATCACAGTCATATAATTGGTACTCAGCTGATGGGGCTTTAAAATAGCTAAAGCAATGCTCAATAGAATCGGTACCTAGTTTTCTTCTGGACTTGAAAATACTCTGAGCTTTATAACTCAGGTAATAAAGAAAAATTTCCCTCAATCTATAATCAGCTGTGTATTGACTCTGCAATCACGTTCTTTTACCCTCAGGAAATTTAAGATCATTAAAGAAAATAAAAAATAAATGCAAGTTCAGGAAGTTCTTTGCTTGTGTTACTTTGTTTTCTAATTTTAAATTGTATTAGTTTAAAGTGATAATAAAAAAAGCTATTTGGAGACAGGACAATATTATCACATCTGGAGAAACTTAATAAGATTAGGACAAAGGCACTATTCTCTTCTTGATGCACATGTGCAGTTCTCATTAACTTTTGTATTATCTCGAGGAAAATATTAGAAAATGTCATGCACCATAAACACTTCACACAAAGGGGGTTAATTAATAGGTACATGTAGCATTAATGCAGATGTTAAGCATTAACTATGATAAGTGTTCTCTAATAGCTGGCGTCCCTGGATAATTAATGTATACTAATTTCCACAGCAATTACAAAATATATATATATGAGAGACTGGAGCAAATTAGTAAAACATTTGTAAAAATTCCAAATAATTTTGTAAAGCCTTCCTAAGATTTATAAGTCCATACTTTGTTGCTTAGGTGAATCCTTAAAAATAAATATGCAATTTCTACAAAACTATGCAAAATAAACTGCCCTCCAAAAAGTACTTCTGCCACATTCTATGTATGTGAAATAATAAATGTTGGACATTTGCATGTCTTTTCAATGCTATGGTGTCTTTTTAATACTTTATATCTACATGAAATTAAGCTTTCCTTTGCAAATAAAGCAGAGGTTCATTTATAAAGAACTTGTATTTTTCTTTTCTACTCATTTTGAGCCACTCTGTGTCTTGTCCATTGAATTGATAGCCTTGGACATTTTAAATGATTATGTTAAGAAAATATGATTACAAATATTCAAAAGCCAGACATATAGTTGTGTGTGTACAGAGTTAGAAAACTAAACAATGGTATTCTAATGTATGTATTTGTGTATCCTAATGTAATATTTATCTCCATTAATTAAAAAAATTTCCCTTTAAAAAAATGCTGTGTTTGATTATTTGTCATTTGAAATAAAACAGAGTTCCACCTGGGGACTATCCCAAGTGGCACCACTGACTTCCCTTTAAGACTGGCCCTGCTGCCAACTGAGAGGAGTGAGGTCGGTGGAGGGCCTCCAGCCAGCATCTCCTGGGTGACCGGCCACAGCTTTCCCCTGCACTCTTGCTTTTCCTGGGGATCCCCTAGCAGATGACAGAGCAAGATGGTGGCAGAGGCCCTAGCCCCTTCCTCCCACAGTGAGACTTCTACAGGCAATCTTTGCTCCCCGTTGGACAGAGAGATTTGACTTACATGTTTGTCACCATGGGGTGGTTTCCCATCCTTCCTTTGTAAAATTTCAAATAATTTTGAGAAGCCTTCCTAAGATTTATAAATCTAATATTTTGTTGATTAAGTGAATCCTTAAAAATGAATGTGTAATTTGTTATAAAACTATTCAATATAAACTGCCACCCAAAAAAATCACTTCCCATTTTATGTACATGAAATAATAAATGTTGGGTATTTGTATGTCTTTCAATGTCAGTGCTTTCTTTAAATACTTTGTATCTACATGGAAATGAGCTTTCCTTTACTTTCATGTTATTCCCCAATAAAAGCCTTTGTTTCCTTATTTCCCCTCAGTGGCTGTCTTCCATCAAATCCAAACAGTGCCTTGTATTTCCCAGGGCCTAAATGACAAAGATAAGATCTGATCTGAGAAGACAAAGTTAGAAAAATTCATTACCTAAGCAAACACATGATCACCCTGTGCTGAGCTAGATAGGATGAAGTAAAAGAAAGGTGAAAAGGGGAAGGAGTTCATTTTCTAAGACATGAAGATATATCGGTGATGAAGAAATTGACAAGATAAAAAAAGAAAGAGCCTTTACCAATAATGGACAAATGCTACTATGAACACTTTTTAAAAAGTTCAAAACTTCTTGTCGTTTTGAAATACATAGTTAGGCACAGACCCTGTGTTAATGCCTATCTTTTCTGTTGTTAAGCAAATAAATCTCCAAATGGTTATGCCCTATAAATGAATCTATTTAAAATATATTTAATATATTTTAAAATACAATTTATAGTATCTACATGAGCAAAACCATGTTAACCTGTGCTAACAACAGAGACTAGGAAAATAGCCTCATTATTCTAAATGAAACCTTGGAAGGTATTGGTTAAAATGGCACTCTACCTGCAAAATGTGCAGCTCACCAAAGACCTTCTCACAGACCCTATTTACATTACTATGAAACATTACTATGTTCACTACACCCTTGCTGAAGACAATTATGATGGTTTTGAGGTGAGGAAGGGATCAAATGCAATAAAAAATTCATCTGTAATGCATAACTAAAGAGAGAAAACAATGGAGAAAGAAGACAGACATGGCCCCCGGGAACAACGGGAGAAAATGTAAGAGAGCCAGTATGCATATGTTTGCAGTTACTTTAAATAGCTCCACATATTTTCATAGGAACCCCTTTATTGTGATGCATTTGCAATAGCTGCCACAGAGTGGAGTAAGTTGAAACATGTGTGCAATACCATCAGTTCATGTGGCAGAGGCAGGAAAAATAGCTGACTGATTAAGTGTGCTATTCTGAGGCTGCTCTGGAAGGGTAACATTAACTCCTTGGCTGCCAGTGCCCAGTTCCTGTCATCGGCTCCTCAAGGCCATGCTATAAGGGAGGTGTGAGGAGGGCCTGCAGGGGAGGGCGGGGTATCCACCTAAAATGCATCATGGGTGATGGAAAGGCTTCCCTGCACAGGCGAGCCCTGGCCTACACTTTTATTTGGTTCGATCCTATTACAAAACAAAATAGTGCATCTGCTTTATCACAAAGCAAAGAGCAAAGCTTTCCAAGTTTTGAGCAGAGTTTCAGAAAGAAATTCTTTAGGTGGGAAGGGGCAATTATTGGCAGACGAATGGAGCCAAAGTCAAGCTTCCCTAATCCCTTTTGTGACAAAGACCTGGGCCTCATCTTCAAGAGCAAGAATCCTTCTAAACTGGTTTAGAGAGAAGACCTAGCCTTGGTACCAGGTCACTCCATATCTGATCAGGTTCCTCTCTACCATCTCCTGGATGATGTCTGGTCACACTGGTTTGCCTTTTGCAAGAACCCTGTGAAGTCAGTTTAGATAGAATTCCCCTTAAGCCTGATGTTTTCTCTTAGTAATTTTATATCCACTGACCCCCATCCAGCATCTGGGTTACATGTCCCTCTTTCCTCCTCTCACCTAGTGCAAAGTATCACTGCAGTAGTTCCTTTTGGGATAAAGTCCTTTTTACTGTCCTTAATAAGCATCAGGTTAGTTTGTTCTTCAACACAGACAAGGTTCCTATTCCTTTTCTTGTGGGGTTTCCTTAAGTGCATTTCTATTGTCTTTACCCACTGTTCCCTCACTGCTCAGGTTCTACTTACATGGTCACAATAGCCAATATTCATTTAAAGCTCCATAATTTATAATGGACATATTTCTACTGTTAAAATTTGGATCTGCAATACCCCCAAAGGGTAATGCATTGAAGGGTGTATTGGGACCCTGGTCCTTTCCTCTCTTTTTTCTCCTGGCCACCATATTGTGAGCAGCTTTCCTTTGCCATGTGCTTCCACCATGACGCTGTATCTCACCACAGGACTCAAAGCACCTGGGCCAAGTGATCATGGACTGAAACCTCTGGGACGATGAGCCAAAGTAGACATTTCCTCCTTTAAATTGATTTATCTCAGGTATTCTGTCACAGCAGCCGAAAGCTCAGGTAATTTGTCAAGTGGTAGTGGTCTTCACCACCATGCCTTTTTTCCATGGGAATAAAGAAGTCTGTAGATAATTGCACATAACTTGTGGCTAGCCTCCTAAATGATCTAAGGAGTGGGTGGTAGACAATTGTCATTGATGAGGAGGTGGCATGAGTGTACCTCTATCAAGTATATCATGGTAGGAAAAATGTCCAGTGATCTCTGAGGTAAGTGTGTGGCTCTTGCCACTCTACTTCTCTTCTCATATATTACAATCAGTGCAATGACTTTGGCTCATAGTGGTTGTGCTCATTGAGTTGGTGCAAAGGTGCTGGAAAAAAAAAGCCAAGGGTGTAGTGACAGAGGACTGGAAGGAGAAAGAATACAAACGCCAGGACCATAGGACAGGGAAGTAAAGGAAAGAGATTGTGATGGCCTTTGGAGCCATCATGAAAGGGATTAGTGTCCTGATAAAAGATGCTCCATGTGAGGGTAGAGCTGGAAGGCACAATATATGAACCAGAAAGTCGACCTTCACCTGACCCTGAATGTACCAGCACTTTGACCTTGGATTTCCCAGCCTGCACAACCATGAGCAATGTGTTCCTGTTGTTTATCAACTACACAGTTTGTTGTATTTTGCTACAACATTCTGAATAGGTGAAGACAGAAATCTTTCTACAGGGAACCCATAATCCTGATAAAATGAGTGAACTTGTGTGAGTGAACTCATGCTGATAGTGGTCCAGGCTGGGAAAATATCCAGGCTCCAGTTGTTGTGAGGGGAGGTCTCACTCACCTCTTTTCTCTCTCCATTGGCCACTGAGGAAATGAACTCATTGGTGAGACTGGGTCTTTTGTTAGGCATGCCAATCATAAGTTATTTGCAAATGTGACCTTTATATTGTTTTTCTTGTAAATTAAACCCCTTCTACAAATTAAGCTATTTGGAAGATCAGTAGGATTGGGTAAGGGTGAGAGAGAATGTGGGGCAAGAGGTGAGCGTGTAATCTCCATCCAACATAAATGATAAATGATAATACCAGGAATGTTATAAGATGTATATTTCTAAAGATAGTAGCCTGGACCCTTTGAAGCTTTGAAAGTGATATCAGAATTGCAAATGGGAATCATCTAATTACTTGGAGGAATATTTTGAGCCTTCCTTATTTGTTGAAAGAGTACCGCTTTCAACATTGGGTATATGTGTCAAGCATTGGGTATATATGTCAAGGGCAGATCACAAATTTATTGTTATAGCACTAGTAGGTTAGCAAGTCAAACAAAAGGCCATACTTTATTATGGAAAGGACAGTAGGGAGGGGGAAATCCGTGGGCAGTTACTCCTTCCCTCCACCCTTGGGTTACATGCCAATTTTATCTTTAAAGGTGCCAGACAATTCATCTGGAGTTGTTATGTGCAAGTTTCAACTTGTTCTTTGCATGAATGTGTGGTACTATGAGATATTGGCCTACAAGTATAAATTAGATTGTTGCTTCCAGGACGGACACCTGAATCTATTTATTCTTTTAAAAACAAAAAGTAATTACAAACTGTTACATATTCCCATTAGTGGTTTAGTAATACCTACAGGGGGCAGGGTTTGAGGGGGAGAAGTATGACCCAAGTATTAATATTTATGAGCTTTGTAGGAATACTCACATTCTGCCCCCGGAAATTTGAAATTTAATGAACACACTTGCAAGCTTGGAATGGTCTCTGTCTGCGACTACATAATGCCCAATTAGACCATAATGAAAAATGCAGTTGAGCAACAGGTTGATTAGTTGACCCAACGGCTAAAAATAACTTTGAATGTTGATTTTCTACCAAAGTGGGCTGTGAGCTTTTAATCAATTGGCTGATTGATCAGTGTTTTTGAGGGGGATTCTACTACTAATGCACCAGAAGTGATTGGGTACCCTTTAGCTTCCTCTCTGTCCAGGGTTATTTATAGGCACCCTCTAAAATGATCTGGAGATTTCAGGGGTCAGCTTACTTCTAGGATTTTGGTCTGGTTTTTTTTTTTTTTTCTTTTTTTTTTTTTTTGCCTGAGTCTTATGGTGCCTGGCCCATTGTTTCACACCTTGGCTTTTTTCTCTTCTCTTTTCGAGAAATTCTTTATTTGCAGGAGTAGTCGGGGTAGGGGTGGGTCGTGGAAAAGCCAGTTCAGACCAACATGGAAGGCACGTAAACATTAGGTTGAGAGCTTGCCATAGATCATACTTAAATTGAATCCCTATTTTTTTTTTTTTTTTTTGGAACCTGGATTGAACCCAGGGACACTTGACCACTGAGCCACATCCCAGCCCTATTTTGTATTTTATTTAGAGACAGGGTCTCACTGAGTTGCTTAGGGCCTCGCTAAGTTGCTGAGGCTGGCTTTGAACTCGCAATCCTCCTGCGTCAGCCTCCTGAGTCGCTGGGATTACAGGCATGTGCCACCGTGCCCAGCTGAATCACTAATTTTTAAAAGTTTTTAAGTAGAGGAAGATATGACGAGAGTGAATCCTTTATCATTCAGTATCTTATTCTCTGCACATTGACCCTCATTTATAGTGTTTTTTTCATATCTTGCTGATTTTCCTTGGCTATCATGTTGTCACTTTTGCCCTTTCCTTTTATAATGGGAACATCATTTGGCTATCCTGACCCTTTGACACATGGCAGGTTTTTTCTAGAAGTGGATTGTCAGCTGGGGCCGTTTTCGACTTGACCTCACCTATCGGCCCCAAGTGATTGGTTTCACAATGGATAGTTCATGCTGATGTTTCTGAGGATCCAAACTTGAAACGAGAGGCAGAAACAAGGAGTGGTTGGTAGTGGGGTCACAGGGAGAGAAACCCCAGGCCTTCCAGGGAAGGCCTGTGAATACTGCTGGAGGTTCCTGCTCCCCTAGTTCTACAGCTCTGAGGATTGACTTGTCCACTCTCCCTTAAGTTCCACAGGACATCCCAATCTGCTTGCTTTGATTTCTGTTTTGTTTATTAGGTTAGTTAGAGCTGGTTTCTTAAGCAATACAATAGCCACATTATTTAATAAAACAAAGGGCCTCAGACAGGGACTCATTTACAGAAGTGATCATTCTTTTTCTTTTCTTCTTTTCCTTGTCTGATCAAGAAATTAAAAAGAATAAACAAAGCACCAACGCAGGTAGGAAAATAAAATGAGGGAAAGGATCCAATATTTATTGGGAATAGGAAGTACAGAATAGTGGAGGGTGTATGGGTGTGGAGATAAGGGGGTGGGTTAAAAATCTGATCTGTAACTTGCTATCCATGTGATCCTGGACAAACTCCCTAACCTCTCAGGGCCTCATGTGCCTTATGTGTAAAGGGATAATAATACCAACTCCATGGGATTCTTTTGAAGATTTTCAAAAGTCATAGCAGGAAAAGGTCTTGAATGGTTCCAAAGTGACAATACTATTGTGTGCTTCTAATTGAGGGATTCAAATGGAAACTGGTCCTGTGTTTGAGTGCCTTTGTGTCAGGCACTGCACATGACTTTTTACCTGTATAGTTAGTTATCCACTGAGGACAGAACAATAACAAGTAATGTTGTTTTAGCTTAGTGAAATAAAATGCAATTATTTAAAGTGAGCATTTGTAGGAGTTGTGATTCTCAGATTAACATTGAATTCTGGAATGCTCATGGAGTTCAGGAAGGACTTAGGAGATCTGCCTTCTGGCCATGAATATGCCACTGTGTTGCTGTATGACATGACTTAACAATTCTGAGAGTCAGCTTTCTTGTTGTACATGAGAATTGCAGAATGGCTGTGTAAGTTTCTGTCTCCTGTAGAAATAAAGACATCCATTATTTTTAGGAAGAGATGAATTTGTTAGAGCACTGACCATCAAAGTAGACTCAATGGAATGGTACTGACACCTGGATGTCATTTTGGAAATTTGTGTGTGAGAGAGGGAAGGGATTGACTCTTCTGATGATTGGCAGAGGCTAGGGATTCCAGGGGTCCTGCTATGCTGAGTCTGTTTACTCTCTATGGGACAGTTTTGCCAGGTGACCTTCAATGGACCCACAAAGGATATGTTGGGAATGCAATCTCTGGAGATAAGGAAGAACTGGCCAGAATAGCCTGGGCTCTGTTGCAGTCCTTCCTGGAAACAGGATGTAAGTCAGAGCTTTAGCCTAAAGTCTCATGCTACCCAAGGCCATTAAATCTAGGGTGGGCTGCTTTTTAGGGTCCTTCAACTGAGGAACAAGTGGAGCACATACCAACAAGACTCATCTGCCCTAGATAGCTCTCTTAACCCTTTCGGGACTGGCACATCATGAATTTGGGCCTTCTGTTGCCCCTTCTGCCTATCTGTAAGTAACAGACACATTTCATGTAACCTTGTGTGAGTGTTCTATCTCACCAGACTCAGGCAAGTAGTATGAGTGCAACCTAAGATGCAAGGGGAAAAAATGATGATCTAGTTTGCAACCTGAACGCTCCCCAAAGCCCATGCATTAAATGCTTAGTCTCCAGCCAGTGACACTATTTGGAGGTGGAGGAACCTTTAGGTGGTAGGGTCTAGTTAGGACATTGGGACTGCACCATTGAAGGGGATATTGGGACTGTGGCCCCTTGTCTTCCTCTCTTTGCTTCCTGGATGCCATGAGGTGAACACTCCCCTGCCCTAGGCTCTCTCTGTGATGTACTATGCTACCCCAGGCTCAAAGCAACAGAGGAAAGCAACCATGGGCTGAAATCTCTGAACCCATGAGCCAAAATAAACCTTTCCTCCTCATAAGTTGATTATCTGAGATATTTCATTATAGTACTGGAAAACTGACTAACATAGGTGGCCACCAGTGCACTGGGAACATGCACTACAGCGCCCCTGCACAACTTGAACTTCACGTAGGTGAAAAACATGTTCACAGTTATCTGTGTCTAAAACATAACTCTATTTTGCATTTAAAGGCAAAGTGTTTTTCTACAATTTTAATACACTCTGAACTTTCTATGAATGCAATTATTGTATAAACAATGAATACTGTGCTTTGCTCTCTTTGGAACTAGATAGGAGAAATGCACCATTTCAGATGTATTCCAATTGCTCAGGGGCCCTGAGGCACAGGTAGCAATCCTAGTGATCCTATGGGTAGAGGCAGCACTTGACCACTCCAGGTGTCTTCTGCTGCACCTGAGACCATATGTTGTAAACGATGGTTTTGTACTTCTCCTTGACATTTGTTTTGTCACTGTAGTTATTTTAATTTCTTTTTGTTGGTAGAGAGGGCATACTACTAATGAAATTCACTTTGTGACAATAAAATCGACATATTTGGTAAAAAGGAGGCATTGGATTTGATGAGATTGAGATTTATTGGGTCAGTATCAGTTGAAGGAAGCTGCCAACCCTGAATGATTTCAAATTGCAACGAGGAAGATGTTGAAAACCTCTGTCCAAGATCTGGGAAGAAAGTAATAAACTAGTTCTATCTGGTGAGAAAGAGTCCATTTCTTTTCCTTTAAATCTTCTCTAATCACATCTTTATACTCACAGCATTTCTAGTCTTGGATGGTTTTATTCTTAATTGCAAATGTTGAAGCCCCAGACCTAGGAAAAGTCAGCATCAGCCTCATGCTGTCAGAACTCAGGGCCTCACATCTACCAGGCATGAGCCACCTAGTGCTAGGTGGAGCCTCCTTGCAAGAATATGTTGCCCACAGCCACAACGTCGCCTTGTAGCTCCAAGACTGTGACAGCTTTCAAACATGGCAGATCTCCTATCAGACTCCCCTTTATCCTCGCTTCCATTTGATTCCATACCCAGCAAGACAATGAGAAAATCATTCTGTATTCAAACATGTAGCCATTAGAGCAAAAGTGAGTAGAAAGAAGATCATTCTAATGGAGGGCTGATGAGATTTGGGCACTAATGCTAGAAATGAGCAATCGACAATCCAGCGGCATCCGTGACTAAATAATCACTTTTTAGCCTTCCTTGAGGGGAGGTTCCAACATTTCTGTTGTTCATATTAGTGGCAGAGAATTGCACAAGCAGATGTGTTTGTGGTCTGCTTTTTGAAAAATGTAAAGCAAAGGAATAAGTAGTGAAATCCTGGTTTCCACTGATAGTCTGGTCAAGTGTTTTCACTTCCTTTTTTAAGTAGGCATTTTTCAAATACTTTTAGCTCTTAATATTTTCTTCCTTTTGTTTAGCAAATCCAAAATCTAAACATTGCAACCTCTACGCAGCGAGGGCAAATTTGGCAATAGATGCTAACCTTAAGAATAACGCAGTGGACATTTCCACTTTCAATATTTCCTTTATGGTTGTTGGGTGATTTTAAAGTAATAAAATTGTAATGAACTTTCTAAACAAGGATGCCTCTGCAGACTGCTCCATGAGAAAAAATGGAAGTAATTTTGGAAGAAGCAGACTGACTGCCACTCTCCCTCTCACTCTGTCTTGCTCACTAGGTTGTTACTGCTCATAGTTGGCCTGCTAATATCTCTTTGTTCCTGCAAACCTCTTATCAACCTCAAATCCTAGGTCTATGAAATGATGTAGAAACCTGCTCACTGCCTTGTGAAAAGATTGATCCTCTCTATCTTCAACTTTGCTCCAAAAAATAAAAATGAAAAGGTCAAGGGGAGGTGTCACATGGATTCTTTCCCAGGAAACTCTAGAGGAGGGTTATAGTGAATATGCACATTTCCAGATGAGGGGCAACCCCCTGGGCTCAGAGCTGAAGGATCCCAAAGAGCCTTGGATGGAAACTCCAGGATAAGGAAATGGTTTGCGCCTTCTAATTTCCTGAAAGGAATCCTTTTGAAGTTGTCCCTTCTGAAGATGCCAGCAGATCCAGCTAACATGATTATCAGATATAAAATCAAAGGCCATTCTTTACTGTCTAGGAGAGTCCTCTTTGCAAGCTTGAAGTTGTCATTTCCACTTAAAGCACAGAGCTCTAGATCCTGGCTACAGGAGGGGGCAATTTTTGCCAAAATGCTCTAAGTAGCATTATTTTTTTCCTCGAGGTTTTTTTTTCTTTTTTCTTTTGATTGATTAATATACTGCTTCTGGGGTGATATATTTGAATTAGTCCCCAAACCAAACATCTTCTGACGTGGCTGCTGGAGCTGTCAGACTATGAGTGGGATGAGTTCCCCCTCTCACTGTTTATGAGAGCCTGCGTTGAGCTTGCCTATTTCTGCACTGTATGAATGTCCATGACACCCAGTTAGCACTTAATTATTCATTGCCTGGAATAGTTGCCTATATTAGGCAGAACGCTTTCAGGCAACAGACAGAAACCCAACTCAACGTGCCTTTAAAAAAGAAAAGAAAAGAATGTGTTGATTCATGTAGCCAAAAATTCCTGAGGTCATATGATGTCAGGCACATCTAGATCCTGGAGCTCAACGGCTGGGGCCAGGCTCCATCTTTCCTAATCTCTCAGCTCTGCTCCCCTCTGGTTTGACTTAATTCAGACAGGGCTCCTGCCATGTGTTAGCAAGATGACCCTAGCAGAAAGATTTGCTTTCCCAAAAGTTGGAAAACCAGAGTTGACTAGCATGCATTGAATATTTAATAGGCACCAGGCGTGGTTTTAAGAAATTTACACTTATCATATTACTTAAACTGTCTCCCAATCCTATGGTTAAGAATTATCTTTTTTATTTCCTACACGAGGAACCAGAGCCACCAGAGAACAGATAATTTTTCAAGTTCTTATATGTGGTAATTAGTGCCGATGGAATTTCAACCCAGGTAGTTTGCTCCACAGCCTCTTAGCTTAATTACTACAGCATATTTGAATTAACTCAGATGAGGTTGACTTGGATCATATTTCCATTCCTGAACCAAACTTTGTGGCTTTGATTAACCAGTTTTGGATTATCACCTACTTCCAGAACCCAAAACAAATGAATGGAGAATGGATGAAAGGTGTGTTTTTCCAAAAGTAAATCAGAAGGGAAAATGGATTCTAAGCAAAAAAAAAAAAAAAAAAAAAAACCATCTGATTTCCACTAAATTGTCTGTTGTTTTGCATGGGTTGATTTTCTCTCTTGATAACATGCAGTTAAATATTAGGTACATATCAGATGTTGACTGATTGATTTATTGACTGATTATTCTTCTGGGGAGATGGTTTTGAGGCTAATTGAGTGTGGAAAGAGCCACCTGTCGGCAGCAAGGAGAAGTGCAGGAGAGTTCAGAATGGGGTACACTTAAGGGGGAAATCAGAAGGTAGCCTGGAACTGCAGTGGGATGTCACGGTTTGAAAGTAAACCAGCTGTGTGACTTGGTTGACTACTGACCACTAGAAGAACCGTGGTTAATAATGTAGGTGTAAGTCTGAAACACCAGCGGATGGAAGCTTCTGGAATATTACCCTTCTGTTCACTCATCCAATTGTTTCTTCATTCAGCTGGTGAAGTACAATGAGCGAATACCAGAGGAACTTCATTCTCTAGGGTGGGGAGGTAAAAACATTTGAAGGGGTGACATTTAAACTGAGACTAAAGATGAGTTACAAATCCAGGGATTTGAAGGAGGGGAAGGGAAAAGAGTACTCCATTCAAAAGAATTAATTAATTCAATAAATATTTATTGAGCATACTGCATGCTAGGCTGTGTTCTAGGGGCCAGGATACAGCAATGAAGAAAACAGTCTTTGGATTCCTGTGGCTTACGGTCAAGTGGAGGAGATGATAAAGACAGGCATAGATAAAAACATGGCAATAAGTACAACATTGAAAAAGAAAACAGATCTGGGCCTGATGGCGCATGCTTATGATCCCAGCAGTTTGGGAGGCTGAGGCAGGAGGATCATGAGTTTAAAGCCAGCCTCAGCAAAAGCAAGGTGCTAAGCAACTCAGTGAGACCCTGTGTCTAAACAAAATACAAAATAGGGATGGGGATGTGGCTCAGTGGTTGAGTGCCCCTGAGTTCAATCCCTGGTAACCGCCCACCCCATCCCTCCCCCAAAACCAAAACCAATAAGGAGGATAGGGAGTGCTTGGGGGAGAGTTATTTTGTTTGAGGTGATTTGAGAAGTTCTTTCAGAAGGAGGTGTTTGAGCACAGAGCCAAAGGAGATGAGAGAATGGGTCATGAAGCCATCTTGAAGAACAGTGTTTCAGGTAGAGGGAGCAACCTGTGCCACAGTCTGAGGTGGCATATAATGGTGGATTTGAGAAACTCACCTACGGGAACAGAGTGGGGCCAGAGAAACAAACCTGTGGGAGAAGAGGGCGACTGGTAGGCAAGGCAGTATTGGGAAGCCAGAGGATGCAGTGAGAGGCAATCTTAGTGTCTGACTCCATTTTGATGAGATGGAAAGCCCACGGAAGATTTCACATTGAAAAGCTAGAGCTATACCCTGACATATTAGAATAGAAAGGATTGTTTTGCCTGCTCTACTGGAAGTCTAGTAGAGAAGTAGAAGCAGGGAGATAGTTTGGAAGCTAATGCAGTAACCCAGGAATTGAGAACGGTGGCTGGGCTCATGGTGGGGGCAGTGAAGTTGGTGACATGTGGTTGGATTCTGGTTGTTCTTTGAAGGTGGGGCCAGCTGGACTTGCTGCTAAGGAATGTGGGAGAAAGAGAGATCAAGGGCAGCCCTAAGGCTTTTGACCTGAAGAAGTGGAAGGAAAACCTTGCCATTCACTGAAGTAGGGAAAACTGCGGGAAGAGAGAGGTTTGAGAAGATCAAATGAACTTTGAACACCTAATTTCAAGATGACTATTAGACACCCGAGTGATTGGTGTCTAGCCTGACCTCTAGCTGTGAATCTGGGGAAGATCAAAACAACGCTTTTCACTTTCTCTGACTCTAGCACTTAGGAGAATCTGATAAATAGGAACTTAGCAAATGTTCAGTCTTTGGATGAATGAATGGGGGGAGGTAGGATAGGAAACTTAGACCAGAATACCACAAACCTATATGGGAGAGGAAATGAAGAGTCATTGAAGGTGTGGTAGCACAGAAGCATCATGGTCAATGCTGTGATGTAGGAAGACTGACTGCTGGATGTCTCCCACAGTTTGGCTATGGTTTACGAGGTGGGGCCTACTGGGAAGTTGCAACTGGCCCTCTCCACTCTTTGCCTATCTTTTTAACATTTTTTTTAGATTTTTTGGTACCAGAGATATGTCCCAAGGGCACTTACCTGCTGAGCCACATCCCAGCCCTTAAAAAAATTTTTCTTAAATTTTGATACAGGATCTTGCTACGTTTCTTAGGTGCTTAGGGCCTTGCTAAGTTGCTGAAGCTAGCCTTGAATTTGCAATTCTCCTATCTCAGCCTCCAATGTTGCTGGGATTACAGGCATGTGCCACTACACTGGCTGCCTGCCTGTCTTTTGATATTATCTCTTCTTCATCTTGCAGTTTCACCGGTGTGATGCCATCTGCCACGAGACCTTCACCAAGTTGATGTCAGGGCTGTGCCCTTGAACTTCCTGAAATGAAAACAAAATAATTTTTTTTTTAATTATAAGGTTACCCAACCTCAGGTGTTTTGTTATAATAACAGGAAATGGATTAATATAGTGTCCACGTCTTTCAGAAATCTGTCACCATTGCAAAGCTGCCCTCCTAGGTCCTACTTTTTCTGGATGCCGTAGTCTTGACAGAAAGCAGCCAGACCACAAATGTGTGACTCTAACTTTTTGGACTTGGTGTTTGGACTGGAATTCTATTGAAGCTGAATCTTGACTTCCTTTTGGAGTGAGTTTATTTCTGCAGTCCCCAAATTCCAGGCCTGTGCAATCCCACCCTTGGTACTAGTCTGAGCTAAGCCACTGCTTGACCCTAAGAGGATCCAGATGTGTAGCTGTGTAGATGGAAGGCATGGGAAGGAGAATGGTGGAAGGGAGAGGCCTACTGTGGGGGTCATAAGGCTATCACCATGTGTGGTTGGTGGGAATGGCTAGCAGTGAGGACAGGTACCCTTATTTATAAGGAAGATGAGCAAGTACACTCTTATGTTGATTTTTTCCATTTGAGTATTGCATATGGTTGTAAACTTTTATTACTCATGATAAATTTTGCTCTGAACATTATTTTAGTGGATTCTCCATAAACTCTAAGTCTTTCACAATTTTTCTTCACGTAGACTTTTCTTCCCAGTAGGATTCTCAGAGATAATTTTTCACAATCAGCTCTTTTTCATTTGTTGTGTGTGATGTTATCTTGAATAATAAATAGCCACATGGACTCAAGGAAAGCATATTTTGAAGATTATATTTCAGTTCTTCTTAGTTTTGCAACACACACACACACACACAAATCTACAATCTCATTCAATAATAAAAATAGTAGCTTTACACTTTTCTTAATATAGTATTCATTTATTTATCATTGATTTTTGGTTGTGTCTGTGTAGTTATTTTTATCCTTCTCCTTCCTAGTTTTTGCTCTACTCTTGGCAGCCAGAGCAATCAGTATAAAAAGTTGGGGAAGGTGGGATCCATGGGCACCAGGTCTCGAGCCATCCACACAAGGTGGATATTGCTTTAGAAATTGGTTAGGACAGAGTCCCAAATACCCCTGTGAATAGGGATCCCTGAGGAGTTGGTGAGAGCTACGAATTTTGGACCCCATCCGGGAGTCTAGGTCTGGGGATCTAGTATCTGTATTTTTAATAACGTTCCCATATAACTATGGTGTACATCTATGTTTGAGAACTAAATGACTCACATTCTTTTCTTTTTCTTTTTTGCGGTACTGGGAATTAAGTCCAGAACCTCAAATGCTAGGAAGTACTTTACCACTGAGTTACATCCTCAGCCCTTTTTAGTTTGAGATAGGATGTTGCTAGTTGCTAAGGTTGGGCTCCAACGGGAGATCCTCCTGCAGCAGTTTCTGGTGTTTCCAGGACTGTAGGTGTGCAACACCATACCTGGCACATTTTTTTCTCTTTTGTGCTAGATCTTGCTTGGATTTCAGCTATTTTAGTTGATATTATTATATTATTGTCTTTATTTGGCCCATTGTCTTTAACTCTCTCTTTCTCTCTCTCTCTCTCTCTCTCTCTCTCTCTCTCTCTCTCTCTCTCTGTGTGTGTGTCAGTCCTCTAGAGAGTAGAGATTTAAGGAGGGGGATATTAAATTTATTTAACAATGGTAGATGTTGCAGTCTGCAGTAGAGGCTGCTGTTGCCGTACATGGTGACATGGGACAACTCCAGGGAAAGGCTGCCAGGTAGCAACCCTTGCTGGCTGGTGGTGGGGGGGGCAGAGAGGTGCCCAGGATTTGCCCAGTGGGAGGCCAGCAGTACCATCAGGGCTCCCTCTGCAGTGGTTGGAGCACTGGTGAGCAGCCTGGCTGGCACTAGGACCCCAGGCTGTGGGGAGGGGGTCTCGCTGTTTGCAGGTGGCCAGAAGAGCAGGGGAGGGTGCTGGCTGAGGTGAGGAGAGAGCAGTGCGGGCTGTGAGAAGTAACTCATTTCCAGCCAGGATGGTATTTTTTCAATATGAAATCCATCTTCTGGCTGAATATCTGCCCAGGGCTGAAGAACTTCAACTCAGCTTCTGGCCTTTAGAACAAATGATTACTGTCCTGTCCCTAACCTTCTGTCCCAATTCCTAAACCTTGATTTTCAAGCTCAATTCCTGGCTTGATTGTCTTCCCACATTTTGGCTCCCCTATGTCCCGGGCCTGCTTTGCTTTTTCCAGTCCTAAGTGTAAACGCAAAAAGGAAAAAAACGGGAGGCAGACCTCAACGGATTCAGAGAAGCCTTTATTCCTTCGCAGAGTCGGGCATCATTCGGGTCCACTTTCCAGATGGAAAAATGGCCGTCAGTTACAGGGGGGGTCCTGATTTTATAGGGTAGGAGGAGGAGGATGTAATCATTGTGCACGTGCAGTTTTGACCATCAGGGTCCAGCTGTACAGGTTAAAATTAGATGCTGAAGGATGAGTGTTCAAATCTTGCCCAATGTCATTCAGGATTAGGTTGACCTGGGGAAGGTCAAGGTTTAGGGCCTAGCATTCCATATCCACCCTTTTTCCCAGGGCCCATTGTTATCAGGAATGCACTGGGAGAGGTTTAATGGTTGATCAGTCTCCTTTCCCTCTTCTCAAGCCACACTGTCCCTTCATTTTACTTGGGGAGTTATTTTATAGGAATATGATTTTCCATAACCCTTCACTAAGTGTTGATTCCGGGGCCAGCCACCAGCTCAGGAGCTGCACGCAGCAGCGGCTGGCACCCAGCTGCAGATGGGTTTCCTGAGCCTCGCCTCCAGACCGCTGCTCTGCTGTCTGTCACCTCTGGCAGGCCCTGCGCCTCCAGATAATGAGGCTTTGCCCAGCCAGGACTCAGGCTTCTTAGACAATCGCAAATGAGAGTGAAGAGAGAAAGGGAGCATTGCCCCCTTTCTTTTACAAAAGTCTGCATTAGATTTTTTTTTTTTCTTTTTTTAAATCTCAAAACAGAATGCAGTCTTGAGGTCGAGAGCCCAAAGGAGATCTGTTCTCTATCAGGCAGCAAGCATATCAGAAAGAGTAGGGATGAGCTGGGTGCTGTGGCACATGCCTGCAATCCCATTGAAAGTTCAAGGCCAGCCTCAGCAATTTAGCAAGGACCTAAACAACTTAGCAAGACACTGTCTCAAAATGAAACATAAATTGCCTCAGCAATTTAGCAAGGACCTAAACAACTTGGCAAGACCCTGACTCAAAATGAAACATAAAAAGGGCTGGGGATGTGGCTCAGTGGTTAAGCACCGCTGGGTTCAATACCTGGTGCCAAAAAAAAAAAAAAAAAAGGGTAGGGATGGTGGCAATGGTTTACCCAAATAACCAATTTAAGTTTCTTCTTCTTTTGTTATTATTAAAAAAGTATTCTTATTGTTAAAGGTGGAACAACCTGGACTAGAAAATTAACCAAAGAAGGCTATAATGATCATAGTTCATTTTAACACTTCAGAAAAAAAGAAAGTTAAAAAAGAAAGCTTGCTTCAAACAATAATGTCAGAGGGTCATCAATGCAGATTTTTCTTTGGAACACACACACACACACACACACACACAGACACACACACACACACACACACACACACACACACACGGCTGGAAGGCAAGTACAAGTATCCAAGGTAGTCTCTCGGCAGCATTAAAAGGGTGTGGTGGCGCACGCCTGTAATCCCAGCACTTGGGAAGCTGAGGCAGGAGGATCACGAGTTCAAAGCCAGCCTCAGCAACTTAGCGAGGCCCTAAGCAACTCAGTAAGACCCTGTCCCTAAATAAAATACAAAATAGGGCTGGGGATGTGGCTCAGTGGCCGAGTGTCCCTGAGTTCAATCCCCAGTACCAAAAAAAAAAAAAAAAAAAAAAGTAAAGGGGCCGGGTAGAATGTTACTGTTGGGGTTAAGACAGTCCTTCCAGGCTCTTTCCCTGGGTACACTGAACAACTTGTTCATATGATGAGTCAGCCCTAGGAGTAAACTTGTCTTATGCCCTTGTATAGAAACCTCTCATGCTTCTCCATTTGAACCACTTAATCTTCTCTATTTCAACTCCCTGGATGTATCTTTCAAAGTATCATAATTTGCAATTGTTTTGTTTGTTTATTAGTATTTCATCTAAACTCCTAAAGACGTACTCATCTAGAGAGCAGAGACCACTTGGGTCTTGTTTGTCTTTGTATTCCCAAGTGGCTGGCACGTTTTAGATACTCAGTAAATATTTATGGAATCATTAATGAAAACCGTTGCATATGTATGTCTTACATAGTAATGTGGAAGTGAAGAAGTCAAAATATAACAAAACGCATATTATATTAAACTCTATCAATTTATATTAACAAATATTTATAGACAGCTTATTACAAAATATCTGTGCTCTTCTCCATATTTTCTCCTCAAGGGACTCTTTGACATGTTTTACTTAGCTATTATATTTGTGTTTTCTTTCCCTATTGGAATTCAAGCTCCTTGAAGTGAAAGATTTAACGAAGGTGTCTTTGTGCCCTTTTTGTCTGTCATATTGACTAGCATGTAATACTGAAGTAAAAATATTTTTCTGAATGAAAAGATTGTGTGAGTTTTCTCATACTAGACAAAGGTGCCAAAAACATACAATGGAGAAAAGACAGCCTCTTCAACAAATGGTGCTGGGAAAACTGGAAATTCGTATGCAGTAAAATGAAACCAAACCCCTATCTCTCACCCTGCACAAAACTCAACTCAAAATGGATCAAGGACCTAGGAATTAGACCAGACACCCTGCACCTAATAGAAGAAAAAGTAGGCCCAAATCTTCATCATGTTGGCCTAGGACCAGATTTCCTAAACAGGACTCCCAAAGCACAAGAAATAAAAGCAGGAATCAATAATTGGGATAGGTTCAAACTAAAAAGCTTTTTCTCAGCAAAGGAAACAATCAGCAATGTGAAGAGAGAGCCTACAGAGTGGGAGAAAATCTTCGCCACACACACTTCAGATAGAGTACTAATTTCCAGAATCTATGAAGAACTCAAACTTTACCCCAAGAATACAAATAACCCAATCAATAACTGGGCTAAGGAAATGGGCAGACACTTTACAGAAGACGACCTACAAACAATCAACAGATATATGACAAAATGATCAACGTCCCTAGTAATAAGAGAAATGGAAATCAAAACTACCCTAAGATATCATCTCACCCCAATTAGAATGTCTTTTATCAAGAATACAAGCAAAAACAGGTGTTGGTGGGGATGTGGGTTAAAAGGTACACTCATACATTGCTGGTGGGGTTGCAAATTAGTGCAACCACTCTGGAAAGCTGTAGGGAGATTCCTTAGAAAACTTGGAATGGACCCACCATTTGACCCAGCTATCCCACTACTTGGTCTATACCCAAAGAACTTAAAATCAGCATACTACAGTGATGCGGCCACATCCATGTTCATAGCTGCTCAATTCACAATAGCTAGATTGTGGAACCAACCTAGATGCCCTTCAATAGATGAATGGATAAAGAAACTGTGGTATGTATACACAATGGAATATTACTCAGCCAAAAAGAAAAATAAAATTATGGCATTTGCAGGTAAATGGATGATGTTGGAGATGGTCATGCTGAGTGAGATTACCCAATCCCAAAAAACCAAAAGCTGAATGATCTCTCTGATAAGTGGATGATGATACATAATTCAGGGTGGGAGGGAGGCAAGAATGGAGGAAGGATGGATTGCATAGTGAAAAAAGGGGGTGGGATGGGGGAGGGGGGTAAGAATAATAACAGAATGAGACAAACATCATTACCCCATGTGCATGTATGATTACACAAATGGTGTGACTATTTCATGTACAACCAGAGAAACAACAGCTGTAATCCACTTGTGTACAATGAATCAAAATATAAAAGAAAACTTTAAAAAAAGTAAAAATAATAAAAAAAAGAAAAGATTGTGTGAGAGGGAATACAAGGAATTTTTCCTTGAGCTTCCTGAGTGAAAGGAGTGTGTTTGTAAGCTAGCTCTGGGCATAAAGTAAAAACACATTAGACATAAAATGACATTCAAGATATGAAAAGATCCCGAGTAACAATCTCGCCATGTTCCTAAACTTTGGACAACGAATTACAAATATTAAGCTACTTGACAGTTCACAAGAGTGAGAGGTCCTTTCAGACTTGGGAGTCTGGAAGAGTTTCCAAGGAGAATCCGGGATCTAGGTTTACTCTTAGAGGGTGAGCAGGACTTAGATAATATCAGAGAAATTCTATCTTTGTTTGCTAATAATGAACTCTATTTCTGCAATGTATTGACTGTTTTCCAAAGTAAGAACTATTTAAAAGTCTATAGATTTCTAATAGTATTTTAATCGACAGCATTACCAAATTAAGGAGTAAAAGAAATAAAGGAAATCAATTTAGTAAGTGAATGCTTAAGTAACTTTGTGATGCATTTCCCTCTGCATACACAGGGGTTGACCCACAAAATTTTATAAGATAAAAGGATGGGATTTACCAACTTTTAGTCTCACAGAGGTGAAGAAAGGAATTTCTTTGGGTTTTGATTATCCTACCTTTTCACACTTACTTCTGAAAAGTTCAAATTTTAAGTCCATTTGGGCTGTGAGAATCAGGTTATCTCGAAGAGTGGAATCCTCTGGACACACATCAGTCTTGTTTCTCAGGCTGCACCACGTGACTATCTGTGTTTACATGACTGAGGACTCGAAGGTGGGAAAATCCTGCTTCTGTAAATGGAGAGTATTGGGTGAAGCAATTTCTCTGCCAGATCCCTGACAGATTTTCAAGAACTAAAGCAGATCACTACAGCTGTTAAAGAAGTTGAAAAAGAAAAAGACGTTGCAATTTCAACTCTCTTACTCAAAAATTATGCCTGAAACTAGCCTATTTTCAAAGGAAAAATAAAAGAATAGGCTCATAGAGAAGGATCTTTTGTTTCCAGGTTCATATGTGTTTGTGGGATGTACATTGAGAGAATGGTGGAGATGGAGACAGCTCCCTGGAGCTGATGGGGGTGGGGCTTGGATGTCAATATAGGTTTAAGTTAGGGTTTAAGCAGAACCAAGTCGGGTGGGCCATGCAGTAGTGGTAGAGAGTTCTGGCATCTCTACGCTATCGTTCTGAGGTTATCAAGGTGTGTTTGTGACTGGTCCCTTCTGCAGAGCCCATGGTTTTTACCTAAGCAGATCCCTAGGCATTATTTAATGGTTGAATCAAATGATGTTCTAGCAAGCTTTCATTGATCAGTTGCTAAGCCACCACAAATGACAAGGAAAAGGAAAACAGCTCAGTAGAGTGAGTTAGACAACAGGTAGGGGGCTTGTTTGCTTAGTCTCGATGAATAATTTGCTGGATTAAAATACATAAAGAACATGGAGAAATGAGCCACATCAAGACCCCAATTTGTACTATGCTGTGTTTTGATGCTGATTTGTCTGTGGAAGGAAAGAATGTTGACTCTTTCACTCATGAAATCGACATGAACTTCCAGAGCTCTCAAATCCCCAGGCAAACAAAAGAGTGTTGAGTATTATTTTCTCAGTTGGAGTCTGTTTAGAATAAAATTGAGCTATTTCCCCAATGGCTCAAAAACAGTCATTGAACATTTTTCAAACAAGGAAGAACACGTAGTTTCCTTAACTTAAATCTATTAACATCTATATTTTCTTAAGAAGTTAGCTTATGGTCAGACCTATTCATCATTACGAAAAGAAAATTTTTAGGTAAATAAGACCAGTGAATATTACCTGCATCTTAACAATGTTTTTACAGGGGTTTAAAATTATTCCTATAAATGAGTGAGCTTCATGTGTTAAATTTTCATGTCATAAATATAACTGATTTTAAGTAAGCATTTCTTATTGTTCTGGGTAAGTATCCTAATTCCTGTTTCCTTTGGTCTTCTAAAGTTTTTTTTTTTTAAAGTTGCCAATTTATTTTTTAAAACTATGCTCTATTGTTGTGTCTCAGCATGTATATACTAGTTAGGTTTTTATCAAAGAACGGCGGTAGCTTTGTCTGGAAGTGAAGCTAAATTAAGTTCAGATATTGGCTTAAGTGCTATACCTATTTTTATAGCAAAAAAGGAAAAATCAAAATGAAAACAAAAGACCAAAAACCCATTAGATGTATTTATTTCTTTTAAAGTTTTCTGATACTTGTGTAGACACAGTTCAGAAAAAACAAAGCAATCACGCAGGTTAAAAAGTAAGATCTTGTGCCTGGTGTGGAGGCACATGCCTGAAATCTCAGCAACTCAGGAGGCTAAGGCAGAAGGGTTATAAGTTGGAGGCCAACCTCAGCAACTCAGTGAGGTCCTGAGCAACTTAGTGAGTCTTGTTTCACAATTAACAAAAGGACTGGGGATGTGGCTCAGGGGCAAAGTGCCTCTGGGTTCAATCTCCAGAAGAAAGAAAGAAAGAAAGAAAGAAAGAAAGAAAGGAAGGAAGGAAGGAAGGAAGGAAGGAAGGAAGGAAGGAAGGAAG
>JAJEJO010002759.1:350978-395958 GCA_020662805.1 Glaucomys volans
TTCCTTCCTTCCTTCCTTCCTTCCTTCCTTCCTTCCTTCCTTCCTTCTCTTTCTGGTACTGGGGATAGAACCCAGGGGTACTCTACCACTGAACTACATGTACAGCCATTTGGTTATTTTATTTTGACACAAGGTCTGGCTAAATTGCCCCCGGCTGTCCTTGAGTTTTCAGCCTTCCTGCTTCAGCCTCCCTGCTTCAGCCTCCCGAGCGGCTGAGATTGCAGGTGATCACCAAGAGCCACTCTCCTTGGTACCTGAGGGCCCTGTAACTTTGAATGGTTAAGCAGTGTTCCCAAGGGGTCAGCCAGTGGTGGAGCCGATGTTAAACTCCCATCCTCAGCACCTTTAAGTTACAGCTGTTGTCATTGCCCATGGTTCTTGAACTTCTAGACTCATGAACCAATAAAACTTCAAAAAGCAAAATCAGACTGAAAAGCCTGGCCAATTTTTATGTGTCCAAATAATTAAAAAATAAAAATAAAAGGAACAACCATCATCTACTTTTAATTTTGTAAAAAGAGGGGGTGTGCAATTATATTTATTCTATTTAAAAAGGCTAACATGAAACATGATTTCACATTACTTTGTGTTTTGTGAGGGCTGGAGGTTATCTGACTCTTGGAGAGAAAGTTTACTTTGAGCATGTGTGTAGTGAATATGTGCCCAGACTTTTCAACCACAAAAAAGCAAGAAAGTCACATCTTAGAACAAAGAACAGTCCTTCCTGAGAAAGGACAGTTGGTGACCTTATATCAACAGACTAACATAAACACTGTGTTGATCTTTCTCATTTGGTGAAAACTTTTCCATGAACCAGAGTGTCTCTGAGCATAAGCATTTGGCAAACATATAGGATGCAAGTTTTCATCTGTGTTTTTGAGGTAGGGAGACAGATGAAAAGGTGTGGACTTCAGTACTCCCTTGTAGATCTCTAAGGTAAAAACTGGCTCCTTCCAGGCCCAGTGGCACTGTAGGGGTCTCTTGGAATTGTCCCTGAGTTTCTCTTTTTTATCACAAAACACAGCCTTTTCCCTATTCCCTAAGGCAATGACTGAATTGGGTTTTCCTGTCCACTTTATTGTTTCAGTGTTTGCCAGCTCTCTGCTGACCATTTTCTTTCAGTGATAAAGTTGAAGGAAATTACAGTCGCTGCACACAGAAGACTAGAAGGGTCCCCTCAAGCCTCTAGATAACAGAAAAGGACTGTTTCAACTCTAGGATCAACTAAGCCATTTGAAACAGGAGCTTAGGTGATAACTGCATTGCTAGGAACAGCCATGGTCAATGCAATAAATAGTTTTCAAAGCTCATGTGAACATGAGGAACAATTTTCCTCATTGCTACTGTTAAATAGTTTAAACTAATTTAATGACAATGTTACTTACATAAGTGCAAACATAAAACTAGGTATAAACTCAAAAGCTTTTAACTCCTCTAATTATGAAACTGGAACAAATTTACAAACTAAAGAATAAAACTCTAAAACCAATAAAACTCAAATTAACAACATTAATTTGATGTGACAGAGGAAGTTTTGTTGAAATTAAAGCGCTGCTTAGTATGAACAAGCTGTTGGTTGTCATGGTGCAGGTTCTAAAATTTGGTGTGTCTTCACTGTTGTACCAGGCCCTGGGGTGGCCCCGGTATTCTACCATTTCTCCCCTTGGAAACTGTCCTTGGACTTCATTTGCTTTCATTTGGCATAAATTCATGTTTTATTTCATAAGTCTACATCTTGTGTGTGTGTGTGTTCCTCATTAGCCTAAGTCCATCAAAATACGGCTTTAGAGTAAAGTGGTCTTGAACCCAAACAAGCAATGAAGTTAGGCTGTAGTTCTCAAACTTCAGCACAAGGGTCATTTCCTTTTTCTATTTTTCCTGTTGGCTGACCTGAGAACTGGAGGGGTCTGTGTTTGCTTTGTCTTTCTACCCCTACTACGCACAACAGCACAGAATAAGCCTTCAACAGCAGTTGTTGAGTCAATAGACAAGTGACTCTCATCTCCAGGGAGGAAGTTAGGGTGATGGTAATGGACAGAACTGGAGGAGAACTCAACAGGAAACAGGAGAGGATCACCAAGTGCTGCAGTAGCAGAAGAACAAGGGAAGAGAATTAGAAAAGGACCATGAGAAATTTCCTTAGCAACATGTGGATTTTACTCATGTCCCCCTGAGAAGGAAATGAAAGAGACTATCACTGTCAAACTCTGATAATTGTTCTATATTATCTGCAACTTTTACCTATAAATTTATGATTATATTATTTACTTAGTAAATATTGAAATATTATTTCTATAATACAGGCTTCATCATTATGAATGATTCCTTCTGATGTCCTTGTAAAATCTCCCGGCAAAGATAGTTAATCAGAGGCAAATGAATTGGGCACACTAAACTGATACTGACAACCTCTTGTTTCCCAAAATATAGCAATCGAAGCTATGTTTTGGGGGTGGGTATCATGGTTTGAATGTTGGTGTCCCTCTAAAATTCATGTTGAAATTTAATCTCCATTGTGGTAGTACTAAGAGACCAGCATTTAGAAGGTGATTAAAGCCCTTATGAAAGAGGCTTCAGAGAGCTGCTTGGTCCTTCCATCCCTTCCTCCATATGAAGACAGAGCATAAAGGTACCATTGGAAAGCAGAAGAGAGTTCTCACCAGACACTGAGTCTACCCCTCTTCCCAACTTCCACAACTGTGAGAAATTAATTTGTATTGTTTGTAAGGTACCCAGCCTAAGGTTTTGTTATAGCAGCAGAAGTAGACTAAGACGGCCAGGAGAGAGAAAGAAGGTTGTGTGGTCCTCCAGATCTCCCCAGGTTGTGTGGGGGAGAAGATATTTTCATGGACAAGAGAATCTGGCAGAAAGCTTGAACCAATACATTGCCCTGCTTCTAGAACAAAGAAGAGATGTGGAGCAACTCATGGTGCTTCTCTTCTAGATTGTCTACTGGCCTGGTTCCTCTGGGCCTGTGCTTGCATCTTGAACAGTGAAGAGCATGAGGCAGCATTAGTTTGATAACTATGCCAAGGAGGAAAAGGAAATTCTCTTTTCCTTAAAGAAGATAAAATCATTGCATTAGCATGTCCAGACTTCTCTAAATCATTGCTCCCCAAAGTAGCCAGTGTTGACCGCTCAAGCCCAAGAACCTGTGTCAGGACGTCAACACACCAATTCCTTTCTTGAGGAAGTCTTGCCATGGTCTTGCTGATCTGAACAATGGATTTGGTGTAGTCAGTTTATGCTGGGAAGTTCCACAACTCATCTTGGGTGGTAACAGCCTGTGGATCCAAATCAGTTTCTATGCCACCCTGAGGGGAATATTCCAAACCATTCTATCCCCCTCCTTAGTTTGTTCTTCCATTTCCAAATCTGGGAAAAGGGCGGTTTTCCATATATATCCACTTGTCTACTTGAAAATATCTTTCTGTGAATCTCCACAAGTTTCTGTAGCAACTGTTCTTCCACAGTTTTTGGTGTCCCCGTCAATGAGTGATTATGCTGTAAGACAGACAATTATATAATATTGAAGCTGGGATGTGAGCAGTTGTATTGCTAGAAACTTCATTTCATAGACGTTTTCAAAAGAGAACATCCTTGACATTAGATTGCTTATTGTGCACAAAGAAACGTGACTTAACGGCACGTCTGGAGAAATAATAAATGCTATTTACGAGTAGTAACAAATCCGTGTTTCGATGGGTAGAGGACTGTTCTCTTAAAATCGTAACGACAAATCAAAATAACAGCAGATGAATGTTGTGAAGCATTCCAGAGATGTTTGGTAATTTCCTTATCCTGCATTGTAAAAGGATTAAGTTTGGTTAATTCTGCTAACATCAACTTAAAATCAGTGAATGTTTTAGCAGATCAGCCCTTCTGTTTATAGGTCACACCAGCCTTCCACATCCCTTTACGACATCCCCCAAGGGAGTAGAAATTGGCTCTGGGGAGACAAAAGCGTCTTAGATGTTAAAATTATTTGTGTCTTCAAAGCTCAACCTTACTGAATGAAATCTTATTCTTTAGAAGCTGATTTATCTCTTTAGAGACTTATTTATTTATTTTATTTTGGTGCTGGGGATTGAACCCAGGGCTTAACTGGGCTAAGCACACATGCTCTCCCACTCGACTGAGCCCAGAATTTCAAATAATATCTCTCTTTTTTTTTTTTTAACTTCGATGGGTAATAATGAAAAAAAGGTTAGGAAGCACTCTCCCACGAGTAGTGCAACAAATACAGGCAGTGGGCAGTGCCCCAGGAAGCAATAGCACATCTGCTCATGTGGTCGTTCCAATCAGAACTGCTGACAGGTTCACCTTGCCTGTCATTCTGGCTTCATCCCCTGTGCCAGGAATCAGGACTCTCACAGGTCATTTCCTTGTTCCTACACTGGGTGAGCTGCTGACCTCCAGGCTTTGGCCAGAAGTGTAGAGGTGTGCCTGCCTCCCTTCTGTCCAGCTCAGGTCACAGCTGGGATTGTCACATGTGTCCCCTTGGTTGGTACCTCTCTGGGTTGTCCCTTTCCGGCCTGGTGGCTGCACTTTTCAGCTAGCTCTCCTGAGCTTCAATAGCAGTCAGTTGGGTCTTCTTTCTGATTCTATTGCATGCTTTGGTTCTGCTGATAATATGCTTGAATATTTGAAAAAAAGTAGCTTTGATTTCCTCTTAATTTAGCTTTTTTATCAATTAATAATTGAAAATTCATCTTCCCTCCATGAGTATTGGTACTGGCTGGTTTCTTTTTCCCTGTTCAGTGGGGCTGATATGTCTCTGGTCTGCAGTTGCTATTTTTAGTCTTTGTTTGGTCTAGATGTGTTAATTTATAACTCTAGCTTCTGAGAAATTACTGTTGATAAAAATTTTGAAATTGCTCAAAGATCTAATGAACTGTTGAGCTCAAATCATCTCCAAAAAGAGGGGGTGGGGAGAAGCTTTTGGACTGATGCCTTGGGTGTCCTCAGATGCCCTGATTAGCAGGGAAGAATGGATGCCAGCTGCCCCTTGCACATTATGGCCTTGCAGCCTGGACTGTCTGGTGAATGGTTGGCCTGCTCAGATGGTCAGCGCGGGTCAACCAAGCAATGGTCTGGAGTCAGGGAAATCGATGGTTGCCATCCAGCTGGGAAGCTTCTGCCATTACGTAGTGAAGTTGCTGGGTGGCTGCTTCTGCAGGGGAAGCCTGGGGCCTTGTTTTAAGCCCCTGAAATGGTGTGAGGCTTTTCTCTATTTCCAAAGCCAATTATTTGAAGAGATGGAGAGCTCCCACTTATAGACAGGTTCGGTTTCAACAGTTTGTTTTGAAGTCAGTTGTTTTGAACTTGAAAATAATTTTTCAACCAAAAATAACAAAAGAAACAAAAGGGACTGGGGAGGTGGCTCAGTGGCAGAGTGCTTGCCTAGTGTGTGCCAACCCTGTATTCAAACCCCAGTACTGAAAAAAAAGGAAAAAACTCCAAAAACAAAAAAATGCTGTCACGTATAAATCTACTTAAATTCAAGCCTTGAATTTAAGTAATGTAGATTTGAAATGAAAAGCAGAATAATTAAATGCTATATAGTTTGGAGATGAAGATTGTGTTCACAAATCTATTAATTAGAACAGTAACTAACCACATTAATAAAGTTAGTTCCTTATTTATGTAACATGACTTTGACAATGGTACTTTTAATCAGAAGAAGATGAGATGAAATTTAGAGGCTTGTGCAGATACTGAGGGAAATTCTTAAGACCCTGGCAGTTTTAGCAGTTAAGGAAACATTTTACTTTAAAACCACATTGACACCAATGCTTACCTAGCACCAAACACCCACTGCAAGGTTTGCTTTTTAATCACAAAGAAGCAATGAAGAGAAAAAAGAGCGAGGGTGTCTTAGGTCAGATTTCCTGGAATTCAGACTGAAATAGAGTATCTGGGGGCACACCCTGGGTTGGCCCCTCTGGGGGAGTGAGGGAGGCAACACCTGGGAAAGGGAGACACTGAACTGAGAGGCAGCTTCAAGAAAGGACACAGCCAATGCCATCTGGAGCAGGCACGGTACTTCAGAGTTGTCCCATCTTGAGACAGGGAGCCTATACTGATATCTCCTTACTGATCCATGCCTGGTGTTATGGTTTGGATGGGAGGTGTCCCCCAAAAGCTCACATGTGAGACAATGCAGGAAGGTTCAGAGGAGAAATGATTGGGTTGGAAGAGTCTTAACCCACTCAATGAATTAATCCCAGATAGGATTAATTGCAGTGATAGGGTGTGGCTGGAGGAGGTGGGAACTGAGGCGTGGCTTTGGGGTATATGTTTTGTATCTGGAGAGTGGAGTTCCTCTCTCTCTCTGCTTCTTGATGATGCCATCTGCTTCCCTCTGCCACACTCTTCTGCCATGATGTTCTTCCTGACCTTGAGCCTGAGGAATGGGGCGGCCTTCTATGGACTAAGACCTCTGAAACTGTGAGCCCTCAAATAAACCTTTCCTCCTTTACAGTTGTGCTGGTCAGATCATTTAGTCACAGCAGCAAAGTTGACTAAGAATAGTTGACTAAGACACCTGGATAGAGGCCACTCCCAGGAGAACCATGATCTTGAATAAGCTACACTCTACCAAGAGCAGTTCCTAGGGAAGCACTGCCACCAGGCCACCAACCCTCCCAGCCATGGGGGAAGTGGTCCTTGGTCCTGATGTCACAGAACCCACCACAGACCCTGGTTTCTTTTCTCTCAGTTAACTGGGAAAGAATGAAAGAAAAGAAGAAAAAGTGTTGTTACTGGAAACTCCCACCAGAGGCTTGATTCTGGGGGTCCTTATAGACAGATTTGATTGCCCACCCACATAGAGAGTTTGGTTAACAAAGATAGAAAAGATGTTGAAGCAAGAAATGAATTTATTCTTGGTTTGGTAAAAAGGACAACTAGTCTAGGAACCTGTCTTCCCCATAGACAACAGCTTTAGAATTAGAAGGCAGAAGAGAGCAGAGAGACAAGGCATACATCTAATGGTGTGGTATGGCAGGCAATTATTTTCTATATCAAAGTAGAACTGGTTGCATTTATTAATTTTTAAATTAACTGTGTTTTTAAGATTTTGAGATACCTTCTGAGACATCCTGTGTATTGTTGCAAAACTGATTCTTCCACAACGCATGATCATTGGGGATATGAGAATGATTCCTGCTCAATTTTGAAAAGTAAGAATCAAAATACACTGCTGTTTCTAATACCAAAGAGTATTTTATCTTCTAGAAAATCTCTTAAATGTGGAGAACACTTAAGGGGAGCTAGAAAAGAGAGGAACTGGACCATGGTGCCCACATGTAATCCCAGTGACCCAGAGGTCAGCCTCAGAAACTTAGTGAGACCCTACTTCAGAATAAAAGTAAAAAAGCTAGAGATGTAGTTCAGTGGTCGAGTGCCCCTGGGTTCATCCACAATCCAAAAAAATAAATGAGTAAATAAATAAATAAACTGCCCATGCCTTCCAGTGTGAGCTAGCATGCTATTTTACAGAAATCTTGAGAAATTTCAAATTTTTAAGTATAGTATTGCTTTTCTTATTTAACTTAGTCCTTTTGGTCCTTTGGAATGTCCATGTCTCAGATATTTGAGAGGCATGCTGGAACCTGGATTTCAGGCATTATCCCTTACTCATCTTTGGGGCTAGCAGGTCTGTGTTTGACTGTTGTACGTTTCTGCAATCCAGGTGGATCTTTGTTTAGAAAATCACTCATTGATTGACACGGGGAGTCCTACTCTGTGTTTTTTGGTTCTATTTTGTGAAATAACCAATTTCTTCTTGTACCACTTGGATAGTTTATTGTTGTTTTTTGTTTTGTTTTGTTTTGTTCTGCTGTACTTTGGGGTGCTGGAGATCACACCCAGGGCCTCACACCAGATTGTGTCTAAGTTTGCCTTAGGTTTTATTACCTGACAAATAGCATGTTGACCTCCTGTGCAAATCAGTGCTTGGTGGGAGGGAACGTCGTCGGGAGGACAGCTGAGAGTGGCTGAGAAGGAGTCTGCTTATCTCCTGTCCACTCTTCGTTCACTGCAGCGATTATGCTTGAAGCAGATGTTTACGTTTTCATTCCTAGTGATATGGGCAAGGGCGCTTTTGGTAAACATAAGATGTGGGAAAAATTTATCTCTGGGTTCTCCATTCCTCTTGCAGAAATCTTTCTCAACAGAACCGTCAAACTCTAGGCTTGCCATCTCTTTGGACCATAACGCTTCCCTTTGCTCTGCCATCTAGACCACCTATTGCACTGAGCCAGCTCCTTACCTGCTTTCTTGCACCTCTGCTGCATAAACTAGCTCTGCGCCTTGTTAGAAGACAGATCAGTTCCCCCAAGGAATCAGTTTGTGCCAAGCTGTTAATAACTGACAAAAAAAATCAACCTAAAAGATGTGTCTCCCAACAAGAACCATTTCCATTTTAATCTGTTTAGAGTCTTTGATGCTTTAATTCCAGGTTTCCCAGTCTGGCCTGGGTTTAGTGAAAAATGCATAGCACAGTCTCCTGGAGTTTCAAATTTACTTGATGATTATTTCAATCCCCCATTATTTTCATATTAAAACAAATAGAGAAATATGTTATAGTAGAAATAAAAATTCCCCGTATCTTAAAAATAAAACATGAGAAAACAAGAAATTTTTTACTTTTGGTAAACTATTCTGGGTTAGGTCTTTTGATACCCTGGGATTCTTGGATGAAAGACTTCTGAGAGGCAGTGGCCTCAGCTAGGCCTTTTTGGAGTCCAGTGGGAATTTATTTTTTATTTTCCTCACTTTTCTGATCACTTGCCCAGACATGGGATGTATTTAGTGGGCCAGTATGTGGGAAGAAATGCATTTTTCAGGCCTGAATATTTTTTTAATCTCTCTACAGAGTTGTGCTTGGATCAGTCTGTGCTTCTGCCCAAATGTCTTGGTTAGTGACTTAGAGATTCAGTGATGACATTTAGCAAAAAAGAGGACATGGAGCTGCTTTTGAGTTCTGCATTTTGGGCTAAGATGAAGCCTGTTAGGTACTCCTCCATAAAGGACATTTCCAAAATTGTTGATATATTGTAGTAGACAAGTCAATGTCAAACACAAGAATGAACTTCAGGGAACTTTGAAGATGGATTTAAATTTTTAAGTATGCACATTTGTTTTACTGTATAATAAATTACATTCTTTGAAAAAAACTGCAATGAGAAACTGAAAAATTAATGGGGCTTTGTTTTTTAAGTCTGAGGATTCCCTAGAGAGGAATTATTATGGATTTGGACAATGGCACAAATTATTCATACTTTCTAGCTTTAATACCCATTGTGTCTAACTGTGACTTCATAGCTCATGTGCTTTCTTTACAAAGGGCATTAAATTAATAGTAAAGTAAAAACATTACAAAGTCATTTCCTTTGAAGAAAAATTTCCATTTTGACAGTATTTTCAGCGAATAACTTGCTGTAAGTATTGATAGAAATACACTCACCATTTTTTGCTGGAGATGTTGGGGGAAGTGTATATTTTACGTTAATAGAAGGCTGGAGAGTGAGCCTTTCTCTGGAGATAATGGAGCTTCTCTCTCAAAGTGGGTCTCCTATGTCCCTGCTACTTCAAGGAGTCTACTAAGAGGGATTTATTATTCCCATTTAAGTGACATTCTGGGAGAACAATCCCTAAAATCGTTTATTGGTCCCTTAAAACTGAGTGTTAATCTATCAGCAGCTTTACCATTTCCAGTTCAGTGCTGTTGTCAAGAATATGTACTGTCAAGAACACTGCTATTCAGACATTAGAGGAAATGAAAAAAATTAATAAATAACTTATGCCAATCTAAAATAGCAAATCCGCCTCTGTGCTTTCCTTCCTGTCTTTGTCCATTTCTACACACGTTTTCGGCATTGATGGAATCACAGATTCAACTGTGCACCTTCCTGGAGTGGGCTGGGGGGCGGGGCCTGTCTGGTGGGGGATCAGGGCCCAAAGGGAGAAGATGAAGTCACAGAGGGGACTGCCACAATTTTCTACCTAAACTGCTCTCCAGTGCCTTCTGTGGCTCTGATCTCCACTTCCCTTCACCTCCTCTTCCTCCCCACCTACCTTGTTTTTGGGTGAAACCGAGTTTGTTATCATTGTTTTGAACTTAAGTATATTTATAGTGATTGGAGTTTTCAAATTGGAGTTGCATATCATGCCACCAAAACTAACAGCTGGCTGTCATTTCCTTCTGCTTTCTCCCTGTGACTCCTGGACCTAGCTCACACACATAGGTGAAACTACCTGGTATGTTCCAGCAGCTTGCAGGACTGGGGAATACAGAGAGGAGTAGTTTTCTGTCTCTATCTTCCAGTAGCACAGTAACTGGGAAAGATATTACTATGATGCTACATAATATTGAATTGGAAGACAGCAAAAAAAAAAAAAAAAAAATGTGGGGGCTGACATTTTCAATAACAATAAGGTGTAACGAAGACTGGGATAGTATGATGTAGTAGCTCATGAGAACACATGGTAGGAGCCTGACCTAGCTTTGCCGTGAGAGGTTCAGAGAAGGAACAATCCAACTGGCTTTGGGAGAATAAAAAGGCAGGTGAGAGGGGAAAGGTGTTTCAGTGGGAAGCTCCCTGGATCTAGTTCAGGCTTCAGGTGGAAAGGCAAGTGGGGAGACGGAATCAGGTGGTGCCAAGGGCATGGTATTCTAGTTAAGCAGTTTGGATGTTGCTCTGTGGGCATCAGGATACCAAATGGGGATATCAGGGCACAGAAGGGACATGATCAATTTCATGCTTTTGATTGAAAGGAACTAATTCTGGTGGGAAAGGGAGGGGCAGGATGAGGGTAGATGGGGTGCCTAATGGTGCTTCAGCTCTTTCCTACGTAATAAATGCTCCTGTCCGCATGTTGTGTGGCACATGCAAAATCCTTAGTAAATGCAGATGCTCCTTGACTCACAATGAGGTTATGCTGGTGGAGCCATTGTAAATTGTAAATAGCTTATGCGGGAAATGCATTTAGTACCAACCATTGCAGCTCAGCATACATTACCGACCTTGGACGTGCTCAGAACATTTACATGAGCCCAGTTGGGCAAAATCATCTAATAGAAAGCCTGTTTTATACTAAAGTGTTGAATGACATATAATTTGTTGAATACGCGTATCCAAAACAACACTGGCCACACAGTCCACCGTGGACTATTGGTCGTTCACTCTCATGATCATGTGACTGACAGGAAGCTGCAGCCCCTGTCCTGTGCAGCATCAGGAGAGAGCACTCACAACTTATCACTAGTTCCAGAAAAGATCAAAATTCAAAATTTGAAGTATGTTAGATTTCTACTGAGTGCATATCACTTTGCACCACGGCAAGGCTGAAGAATCCTAAGTTGGATCATGGTAAGTGGGGGGCAGGCTGTGTTTGCTGAAAAAATGAATGAGTCATCGTAGCTCTTGAGTTTAAGGAGGACTGCTTTAAACCCTGGTCTTGAGTGCTGCCCTGCGGTCCACAAGCCCCAAGGCTTAGGTCAAGATAACTTGTATCAAAGACACTAGATGGATCAGCTCAATCCGGCCCTCGTGCCTGCATCATGTGAGGGCAGGTCATAAAGTCAAAGACTACGTTCAATTCCATGAGTGGCAATTACCAGGGAACTCTCTTTAATTCTAGTCTAATCATCCTAGTCTTTAGCTTCCACTATGAGTCCTGATTCTGTCCTACGGACTAAAAAACTGAAGGTAACTTCCTTGGACTGACTGTAGAATGTCGGAAGACTTTGGCTAACACCACTGCGGAGCATCTTCCGTGACTTCCATGACTCAGGTCAGAGCTCAGATGCACAGCCTCATCTTGGGGCAGCCACACACTGGCACCGCATTCTTCTGCCACACACTTACAGGCCCGTCTTTTCTCCCACTAATTTGAGATGTTGACTTAATCATGTGTTGAATTTTCATCTGCAATTTCATTCCTTGCAGGACTTTCTGCTCCACTGAAGATATTGCTCAGGCTTATGAGCAAAGTTTGAGTCCTGTGTTGCCCAGAGAACAGGAAAGGTTAGGCATTGACTGCAAAGGATACAGAATCTGAAACAAGCTGGGCATGGTGGCGCATGCGGGTAACCTCAGTGACTTGGGAGGCTGAGGCAGGAGGATCACAAGTTGAAAGGCAGCCTCTGCAACTTAGCGAGGTTCTAAGCAACTCAGTGAGACCCTGTCCCTAAATAAAATATAAAACGGGCTGGGGAAATGAATCCATGGTTGAGTGCCCCTGAGTTCAATCCCTGGTACTAAAATAATAATAATAATAATAATAATAATAATAATAATAATAACAACAACAACAACAACAACAAAACCCTGAAACATAATTGTTCAATGAATATTTAGTTGTGTGAATGACTCAAAATAGCTAGTACTTGATTAAAGAAGTCTGTAAAAATGTAAAAAATATGTAAAAAATACATGTAAAAATGTATGTAAAATACATGTAAAAAATACATGTAAAAATACTATGTAAAAAATACATATTTTGATCAGAATAAAGTTTCTATGAAATATCAATTACTACCAATGTAGTAGTAGACAGTATAGAGAGAAAACTGACAATTGTAATTTTATTCCTAGAAAAAGAACACATTTGTATATTTTAAAATGCAAAACTCTGTAAAGTTGTGTGTAAATTTTAAAATATAATCAGATAAGTTTGACGATAGCGAAAAACTTCACTGTTGTATTTAAAAGAAAACAATCATGAATTTTTTTGTGAAGAGAACAATCCTTTTGGATTGTGAATAATCGTGCTTTAAATTAGATGTCTGCTTGGCTCAGATTTTGTGTGTGTGATTTCCTAGTGAGGCACATGGACATATTTTGTAAACAGTGACTGTTTCTCCTTTTGGTAGTGAAAGTAAGGACAGGAAAAAAATCAGTCTAGATTTTCTTTACACTGAGAAGACAATTCCTAGATCCTTTTGTCCAGAGGTCTTTGATATAAAGCCTGACTAGTGTTTCCAACCCAGTTTAGAAGTAAGAGCCAGAACTCTGAAGGTGTCTCCCTAACTCTTGAGGGATTTTCACATGGAAAGCAGCATCGGGTTTGTCTGTGTGCCGGGCCTTTACTTTGCATTTCAACACACTGCAAAGGAAGTTAGTTAACAGTTTTGTAAATAAATTACGTTAGGAGGTGCACTGGCAAATTAAGGAACAGGAAAGGAAGGAAAAGCATTAAGTGAGAAGCAAAACTGAAAAGGTTGAGAAGACTTCTCCATCTGGCTAGAGCTTTAGGGCTCAAAATTCTCTTTGCAGCCCTGGCTTCAAGTGTGTGGAAGTCAGTCCTCACTAAGCACTTGGGGGAGGAGAGCGACCTTCATATGGTGTAGCTTTCCGATAGGTCTCTGTTTTTTCTTGCTCTGGGATGTTTAATCAGGAAGTATTGAAAGTGTATTTTCTTTTTTTTTTTTCTTTTGAAAATAATCTCACACTCTGGAAAACAGCAGTAAGGATAAAATAGCTTAGGAAGAGTCACCTGCTTTATTTTCTTCTAAAGCTTAAAAATATTTTTGTTTTATTGAGAGGCCAAGGTTTGAATGGGACCAATAATATTCATGTGGTTTTATCACACTTACTAAGCATATTTAACCTCTTTTTTGAACATTTTTCCACCTCCATCCAATCTTTTCCCTTTGAACCAGCCTTTGGGTTCAGAACATTGGCTACCTACCCTTTGGGCACAACAGTAACTTGAATTAAGTTTAACTTTAGAACACACAGTAAACCTTTTAGATTTGACCACATGTGCCTCTGGGGCACTGTTAATGTGACTCTAATAGGCCCAAAAATATTCCAAAGAGTATATTTTACTCTTTTAATCCTCTTGTATCAAATGGATAAGTGACTTTGTTGCATATTGCTGTTCACATCTTGTTCTAGTTTGAACTGTAAATTCAACTGTAAATTCAGCTCTTGAAAAATGGAAAATTTCTTCCAACTTCTTTGCAAATTATTTCTCATATTTATGAAACAGTATCATAGTAAAATACGGGGAACTTTGATGGCTTGGGGATCAGGTAAAGCTTTTGGTGCTGAAACTAGAGGAGATGAATGGCAGAGAGGTCAAATGAAGGCCAAGGAAGCTAAGAGGGAAAAGGGAAAATGTTTTTAGTCCTCTTTTGCACCACTTAAACTTGTTAGAGTGGCTTTATAAAACTGCAGATGGGAAAGCAGTGTGGTGGGGCTTTTTCTGGGTCTGTGAATTTTACCTTGAATTACTGGTCTCATCTAAAAAAAATCTTTACTGAACTTGGTGCCCTGAACTTCTCACATGTTGTCTACTTCAGAGGGTGAGAGAATAGGTATGTCCCCTCGCTGGCTCCCAGAGGAGCAAGCATTGCTATTTTGAAAGGGGTATGTGTTCCAGGGCCACCTACCATGTGCTCCTTCTTCTCTAATGTATTTTTTAATTCAATGTAAAATAAGCTTAAAAACCAAATGCTAGGAACAGCTTTAAGGAGTGAGGATTTTGAAAGAGGAAAACCTTGGGGCTAGAATGAGGTATAGTGACAAATTTTAAAAATTATTTTATTCACTTATTATGCAGATAATTATTAAACACTTATTTCACGCCAGGCACTGTTTTAAGTGCTGGAAATTAAACAATGACAAATACAGTTATGGTTTCTGACTTTTAAAAGGCTGAATGTGTATCATCTGCATGCAGACACTCACTTGTTCCAGCACCATTTGTTGAGTCAAGCAATTAATCAAGTAATAACAGAGAACAGGAAAGTTTTGGATTTTTAAGATGGTTATCTAGTTTATCATCCAAACTGAGAGATGGGAGTGAAAGGGAAGTTCTTAATAGTTATGCTTTATGCTGGGCCACTGTCAAGCATGGTGGTGTTCACCTAAAATCCCAGTGACTCAGAAGGCTGAAGCAGATAGATCATAAGTTCAAGTCCAGCCGGGGCAACTTAGTAGGACTCTATCTCAAAATGAAAAAATAAGGACTGAGGTGACAGCTCAGTGGTAGAGCACCCCTGGGTTCAGTCAGCAGAACCATACACATACCTGTACATGGACACTTGTACACACACACACACGCACACACACACACACACACAATTATGCCAACAGGCTAAACTGAGACCACCCTGGACAAATAGGGATATATCTACCCTTAGGGTTGAGATCTAGGGGTAGTTATGGGATTGTGAATTGGGAGCCAGTCTGTGTGTGAAGGGGGAAAATCTTCCACCATTCACCTTCACACTCTTAGTCTGTTAACTGTGCAATTACTTCTTCTGGTGGCTAATGGCCCTCTGATGACTGCCAGACCCTCTGGAGGCCAAATGCTTGTTTTATTACCACTTGAAAGGAGGGTGTCTGCTTCCCGAACAGTTCAACCCATGTCTGGGAACAGTCTTCCTGACTCTAACTGGCCAGATACTCAAGTGCCCATCTCTGAATTCACCACTGTGGACAAGGAGACAGAATATGAAAATTGACCTGTTCTCATGGTGGGGGAACTCAGGTTATTAGGAAGGTGAATGGGTTAACAAAGAAGCAATATTTATATAGCACTTACTTTATGCTAGTCACTAAACATTTTATGTGTGTTTTTAATTCCTTTAAAAATCCTTTGAGCCAGAAATGGTTATTACCTTCATTTTATACTAAGGGGACTGAAGCACAGAGAGGTTGGGGAGCAGTCCTGAGATCCACACCTGGCAAGTGAGTAAGCAAGGAGTCCAACACAGCACTGGCCCTCAGCCATTGCATTACATATCCTGGACACCATGCAAGTAGGTCTGAGTGAACTGAAGGGAGTGGAGGTGAATGGTGAGAAATGCCGCTCTGTGGTAATGATGGATCTGCTTTCCCAAGGCAGAAAAAGCAACTGTGATCCCTTTAAGAAATAGCAGCTTTATTGAAAGATGATTCACATACCATATGCTTCACCCATTTACAGTGTACAGCTCAATAGCTTTTAATATATTCATTGAGCTGCGCAGCCACCCACCCAATCAATTTTACCACATCTTCATTCCTCGTCAAAAGAAACCATTAGCAGTCATTCCTTGTTTTCCCTAACCCCTTCCAGCTCTGGGTGGCCACTAATCTCCTTTTTGTTGCTAAATATTTGCCCATTCTGAGTAGGTGGAATCTTATAGTAAATATGTGGTCCTTTACCACGTGTGGTGGTGCATGCCTGTAATTCCAGCTACCAGGAGGCTGAAGCAGTTCAAGGTCAGCCTGGGCAACTCAGCAGGACACTGTCTCAAAAAAATATTTTAAAAAGTTTGAGGATATAGCTTCACAGTAGTGTGTTTCCATCCCCAATACTGAGAAAACCTTATATTATAGCCAAATAGTAGCTGCAAAGTTGTATATTGCTGTGGTTTTGATTTGCATTCTAATAACTAATGATGTCAGGCACCATTTAATGTGTTTTTGGGTCAATTTGCATATTACTTTAGAGAACTGTCTGTTCAGATACTTTGTTCATTTTTATTGTACTCTTTTTTATTAATGAGTTAAAATTATTCTCTTCTAAATAAAAGTACCTCATCATTTATATGATTTTCAGATATTTTTCTCCAATTCTATAGTTTCTTTAAAAAATAAACTTTCTAGATGGTGTCCTTCCTAGTAAAGTTTTAAATTTGGTAATTTCCAACTTTTTAATGTTTTCTTTCTTTCTTTCTTTTTTTGCCTGTGCTTTTGGTTTTATATCTAAGCAAATATTGTTAAGTTCAAGGTCACAAAGATTTACAGCTATGTGTCCTTCAAGAGCTTTACAGGTTTAGACCTTACCTTTAGGTTTTAGATTAATAAAAAGCTAATTTTTGCACATAGTGTGAGGTGGTGATCCAACTTCATTCTTCCACATGTAGATATCCACATGTCCCAGCACCATTGTTGAAAAGATCATTATTTCCCCATTAAAATAACTTGACACCTTTGCCGAAGATCAATTGGCTCTATGAGGGTGTGTTTCCTGACTTCAGTTCTGTTCCATTGATCTGTGTATCTAGCTTGATGGCAGGACCATACTTTCTTAATTGCAGTAGCTTTATAGTAAGTTTTAAAGCCAGAAAGTATGAGTTCTCCTACTTTTTTCTTTTTTGAAATTGTTCAGGATATTCTGGATCCCTTGAATTTCCATTGGAATTTTAAGATCAGTTTGTCAATTTCTGCAAGGACGTCCGTGACTTTGATTGTGAATCTGTCAGTCAATTGGGGGAGTGTTGCCATCTTAATAGTATTAATTCTTCCAGTTCATGAACATGGGGTACCTTTCTATTTATTTAAGTACACACTAGTTTTTTCCAATAATGTTTTGTAGTTTTCAGAGTGTAAGTTTTACATTTCTCTTAAGTGTATTTCTAAGTATTTTGTTCCCTTTTGATGGTATCACAAATGGAATTGTTTAATTTTCAGATTGCTCATTGTGTGCATATGGGCATATAATTAATTTTTGTATGATGATCTTGGGATCCTATAACCTTGCCAAACTCATTCATTAGTTCTAATAGTTTGTTTTTTGTTTATTTTTTAGTGGATTCCTTAGGATTTTCTGTATACATGATTTTGTCATCTGCAGATAGAGTTAGTTTTACATTTTCCTTTCCAATCTGTATTTTGGACTGGAACTTCTGATACAGCGTTAATAAAGGTGCCAATGGTGGACATTCTTGTCCCTGATCTCAGGAGGAGAACATTTTTTTTTTTTTTCCACCATTAAGTATGATGTTAACTCTAGGTTATTTACATATTTTCTTTATTAAACAGAAGAAGTTTCCATTTATTCTTAGTTTGTTGAGTGTTTTTATAATCAAGGGATATAGATTTTGTCTTTTTCTGTATCTGTTGAGATAATCATATAGTTAAAGTTCCTTATCGACTTGGGGAATTACATTATTTAATTATAAGATCTTAAACTAACTTTGCATTCCTCGTATGAATTTCACTGGGACATGGTATGCAGTCCTTTTATATGCTGCTGGATTCAGTTTACTAATATTTTATTGAGAATATTTAAATCCATATTAATAAGAGCTAATAGTCTGTAGTTTTCTTTTGTGTGATGTCTTTATTAGTTTCAGTATCAGAATAATACTGATCTCAGGGAATGAGTCAGGAAGTGCCCCTTCTCTTACATTTTGGGATTCTCTTTTTAGATATATATACCAGTAGGTTTCCAATTTTAATATCTTACTAATGGACTGATCTTTTACTTATAAGGTATCCTTCATTATCTGTAGTAATATTTTGTTTGATTTAAAGTCCATTTTGTCTACACTAGTCTAACTACTCCAGTTTTCTTACGGTTGCCATTGTGTGCTATATCTTCTTTCTTTTTCTTTTTTTTCTTTCAACCTATTTGTGTCTTTGAATCTAAAGGGTATCTCCTATAGACAACATATAGTTAGATCTTGTTGTTTAATCCAGTTTGAAAATCTCTATTGATTTGATCACTTAATTCATTCACATTTTATGCTATAATTTGTACAATTAGATTGATATTGGCCATTTGAATTTTGAATCTCTCTTTCCCTGAGTTCTCTGCCTTATTCAGGATTACACTAAATTGTTAGACCTTACCAATTCACTGTCAATACCTCTGTTGTTTTGACAATGCCTGAGACTTGATTTGTTCCACATTCTGACCCAATTAAATTCAGACAGGAATAGTTTTTATTTATTCACTTATTTTGTGATGCTGGGGGTCAATCCCAGGACCTTGCATGCGGGAGGCATGCACTCCACCACTGTGCTGTACCCCCAAGCCAGTAAGGCTAATATTTGAGGTCAGTCTTTGATGTTTGCTTGGGCACCAGAAGTGTTCTTAGCTGTCTCCTTTCCTGGTTATCTGTGCCAAACTAACTGACCTATTGTTTGCTTGCTACTCTTACAAAAGTGCCACCTTCCTTTTTGTTATTTGCCACTGACAAATCCATTGTTTTTGAGAGCATTCTTAGGCTTGACTTCTGTTTATAATAAAGTCAGTTCTTTCACAGAGAGCTTCTGTGCCCTCTGATTTTATAGATTACCCCATTTCCTTTAACGAAATCTCAGAGCCACTGCTTTGGATGCTGAGCAAGGGCTGGTAGCTCTGACCTTCTTGACCTCCTTCATCTAGTGTGAAACCTCTGCCCAGTCAGAAACTGGCAGGAGGCAGGATGATGATTGGGCCTCTAGAATTTGCACCTACCTCATGTGGTGTAGAGCCTCTACCCTGGTGGGAGCTGGTGGGGTAAGGATGCTTCCATCCTCTCACCGACTCATTAGGAGTTTAACCTTTCCAACTTGAAGTTGGAGAGGATGAGAAATACTGGTGCCCTACTCCTCCCAGTGAGATACTGTATCCCTTAACTGAGAGGTAAGGGAAGAGGACTCCTCTGCCTTCAGCCAAACCCACTCAGAGTGGAGTTCCCCTCAAGTCACACTGAGGGGTAGAGGGAGCTAGCAGGTCAAGGCTCAAGTGCCAGAGGCTCCCTGTTCCTACCAAGATTTAGTAGATTTTCTTGAATAGATTTTTCTGTATTTTTGTGTGGCCTTAGGACAACTTCTGGAGACTTTTAAATGATTTTCTTCAGTTACAATTGCATCACTGGAGAATGGGTCTTCAGCAATGTTCTCATTGCAGAAAGTGGAACCTGTAGTCACTTCTTTGCCACCTAAAAATGCTCTTAATTATAATGCCATTTAAAAATGCTCTTAAATATGAATAAATACATCTTAGTGTAGCTGTGTTTTGGAAAATTGTGTTTGATTTAAAATCTTGATGCTGAATGAAGAGGTATGTAGGGTTAAGGTCCCACTAGGAAACAGCATACTCAAAAGATGAAATAGAGAATACTTTTAGAAGAGGGAATGGGGAATGTCAAGGAATGGCAACAGAAGCCATCACAGGCAGGAAGTGGCAGCAGGAAGTGGTTGTCAGAAATTAATGCAGCTGGAGCTTTCTGCTGAGAGAGGTCCCACCCGATAGGAGGAGCAGCCTTACACTCAAGATTGCAGTCACTGAGCCTGGGAGAGGAGGAGGGTGGGGTCTATAGTGGGAGGACATTCCCTTCCAGAAGGGCTTATTCCTCTCCACCTCTGACCTGCTGCCAAGGTGCTCACGGCCAAAGAAGCCAGAGGATAGTGAGCCAGAGTGACAATATGCTCAAAGTGCAGCCTCCCCGAGATCAGTTGGGCAAAGTGGAGTGTAGATCTACGGTGCCAATGGGCACACCCCACCCATGGCTTCCCTGAATGCTGTGACCTTCCATGGTTTGAAGAATAGATCCTTTCAGAGAGGAGTAGAAAGAAGGGACTGACTGAGTTCTCTGCCATAGTCTCACATCTCCCTTTTTAGAGTCTGGAATGCTCACCTTCATGTTCTTCAGGAATCAGATGTTCCTGCCCTGAGAAAGTCAAAAGCAACTTCCGGTGCCATTCTAAGCCAAGGAAGTGGATGCAAAGATGTTAGTTAGCCAGGTTTGTAGAGCTCTGGAAAACCAGGTAGGAAAGACACCTTTTGTTTAATGTGTGGGATGAAAAAAGGAAATTTGCTTTTGGTTTTTGGACCAGATGTCTGACGTACAGTCTGATGTACAGACGTACATGTAACAATTACATGTACTTAGAAGGCAGAGAAAAAAATGTACAAAAGATCTCCTTACATTTAGTGATAGTGGAATAAAATTTGTCAATAAATTGCTTCATATCTCACCATAGGTGGTAGTCATACCTGAGTAACATTCCGTAAAATAAGCTGGAATAACTAACAGGTTCTGACATTGTATGCGAGCACCCCAGAGACGAGGCAGGGTGCTGCCTTTAGGGTTGCTCTTCCATAAGCTTGCAGAGCAGCCTTGGCCTTTGGAAGAGGATGAGGAATGGTGGCACCCTCAGGTGAGCATGCTCTTGAGCAGGTTTTTGCTGGAGTTCTGCCAGAAACCACCCTGAGGCTTAGTACTCTCACTTCCTCTTCTTACATCCAGAATTTATTTTTCTTATGTATTTTTTCCTCTTGACTCTTCCTCAGGCTTTCTTCTACTCTCTGCCCCCAAAGGCTCAGAAAGTTTACTCTTATCCATTTTTCTTTCCAGGGACCATTAAGTCTCATCCTGGTGCCTGATGGTACTTTCTTGGCACCACCCATTCACAACAATACCTTCTACCTGAGGCAGGTGCTGCAAAACTCTCATTTACGTTTTTGTGTCCCAAGTGGAGCTGCTGCCCCCATCCCCATGTTTCCAGTCCCACTTCTCTGGAATGTTGTCATGCTAACAGCAGTTTTAAGGAAGTCACAGCTTTCTATTCCCAGAAAGGTAGAAGAGGGGCATGGTAGGGAGATGGATTCAGTGCAACTGCAATAAGGACTTCTGAGCCTTTAGGCCCCAGGGACTAGGTCATATTTTTAATACCTGTAGCTGATACCTAATTATAAAACTTGGAGAAGATGAAAGTGTTTCATTTTACAATGCACAAGTACTGTAGCCTGCTTATTGTTAAAGAAAAAATTATTCCAATATTTCTTAAACTAAAGAAGGGAGGCTTAATTCTGGACTGCTACAATAGGACTATCGCAATAGGGGAGAGAGATTGGGCTCAGTGCTGAATAGAGCAAAGACATCTGAGGATTTATTTATTTACTTGTTTTTGGTACCGGGGATTGAACCCAGGGACACTCAACCACTGAGCCACATCCCCAATGCTTTTTTGTATTTTGTTCAGAGATAGGGTCTCACAGGGTTGCTTGGGGCCTTGCTAAATTGCTGAGGCTGGCTTTGAACTTGTGATCTTCCTGCCTCAGCTTCCCAAGCTGCTGGGATTACAGGCATGTGCCACCGCATCTGGCTACACCTGAGAATTTATAATCAGTGAAGGGGTGAGTAGATGGAAAATGACTAGAGAAGCCCTCCAGGGTAAGGGGTTCTTGCTACTAGACTTCACAGTGTCCTTGCTGAAGGCAGACCAGTGTGATCAGGTATCAAGGGTGGGTAATCAAGGGCGATTCTTGCTAAATTGACTTAGCAGGATTCTTGTTAAAACTGGGTGAGGAAGACCAAAGTCAAGGCCCAAAGATGAGGCCTAGTGGAAAAGATGAAAAGAGGGCTCAGGGGAGCATCTTTAAAGTTTGGTTGCAGAGGGAGTCTTTGTCGATACCCACTATGGTGTTAACTTGCTAAGCTTAACCTGGGCTGACCCCAACACACAAGTAACCAGTCTTCCCTAAAAGAAAGCAAAAAACAAGAAAAACCACCTCCTCTTGATTAGGCAAGCTGACTGATGGGGACTTATAGTTGTTTGTTTTTCTGTTGCTGGGGATTAAATCCAAAGCTTTGTACATGCTAAGGGGCCATTTACCACTGAGAGGGACCCCTAATCCCAGAACTTCTAGTTCTTTTTGGTTTTTTTTGGTACTGGGGTTTGACCCAGGGGCCCTCTACCATCAAGCTACATTTTCAATCCCCTTTATTTTGTATTTTGAGATAGAGTCTCACTAAGTTGCTCAGGGTGGCCTTGAACTTGTGTTTTTCCTGCCTTGGGCCCCCTGAGCCTCTAGGATAAGAAGCGTGGACCATCACATCTTTTTCAAAACGTCTAGTTTTAACCAGCTGTATTTACCTCTGTGCCTTTTTTACTTTGCTGAAAGTAAGTGCACTCTTGCTGTGAGCTTCTGAGGAGTGTACAGTATGATACCAAAGTATTATTTGACCAAGGGATCTAAGGAATAAAGTAGAATCTTGGGAGATGCTTGCTAGGTGACAGAGAAAGCAAACTGGAGATTTTCTTTCAAACACAAATACAATGGTACAGTGTGACTCAAGCTTCCCATGTGTGGTTTGGAGTTAAGCCAAACCATGATTGACACGAACAGGGAGAATTCCCATTATGAACTCATTTGCTGCTCAATCAATACCCAAGTAACCATCTCCATGAATCAGGGATGCCTTGGTTTCAGCAGGAAGAGATAAGCACGTTCAGTCAGCCCTCCAAATCTGAGGGTTCCGCATCTGTGGATTCAATCTGCCATGGATTGAAAACATTTGGGAAAAGATTATATCTGTACTGAACACTTTTTTTTTTCATATCATTATTTTAAGAACAATGCATATAACAACTGTTAACATGACTTCTATGTTGTATTAAGTACCATAAGAAATACAGAGATGATTTAAAGTATATGGGAAGGTAAGTGTAGGTTATATGCAAATCAATGCCATTTTGTATAAGAGACTTGAGTATCCATGAATTTTGGTATTTGTGAGGAGTCCTAGAACCAATCCCCCTAGATATCAAGGGATGACTCTGCACAAGCTGGTCTTCCCTCAGTCACTTTTCTGAAGAAAATAATTTAAATGGCAAAGCTTCTGTTAAAAAACAAACAAAAAAAAAAAAACAAGTCTTTGAGTATTTGACTTTTTAGGTGAGTATGTGGGTTTATAGAAAAAGAAAGAAAAGGAAAGGAATTATTGGGGTTTGGGTATATCTCCTCCCAAATATGGCAGCTGGACAATCAAGAAAACCACAAAGGAAGAACTCACTCTGACTTCCTCTTCACTTTCTCCTCTGAAATACATTGTTCAACCTGAGAACTGCAACCGCCCCAGTATCCTGCTTATTTGGAGGACTGAATGGAGAAGAAGGTTGGGTTGTTTTATCCCTCACTGGCTCCGTGGCTGAGGCAGGCTGGGACACAGTGGAGGGCCAGGCCTGGCCTACAGCATGGCGGAGACATGGGGTAGGTTACAGGTTCACCGTGCAAGACGGATTTCTCCAGATGTTTATGAGAACATTCTTTGACTTTGCAACCAAGGATCCCCACCTAAAGACTGGAGACAAGGGAAGCCACCAGTTTGGGTTTCCTTCATTCCCACATTTCTTGCGGTCCTTCTTATCTCACTGCCAGGAGAAGCGAGCTGTCCAGGCACTGATCAGTGTTCACTCTGACCAATGGTCATAAAGGATTCTGACTGGCCTTGTCTGAAAGTTGGTCATAAGACCCTCATTCCAGGGGGGTCATACCCTGCCTGCAGCCCACCAGGCCTTGCTAAGCCATCCCAGTCCATCACCCTTAGGTCGTATTCCTGCCCTACTTCTGTGTGCCTGGCCATTCTTTGTGGAATGCAAGCATGAAGGTATCGTTTTCCCTGAGACTCTGCATCTTTGATCTTGAAGGCTCCCATGTCTTGTGAAACTCTGATAAAATAAATTTGTTATGTGTTCCTCTTGTTCATTGTCTTTTGTCATGGAGATGACAGCCATAAACCTGGCCAAAATACATTCATTTCAACAAACCTGGCATAATATTTTAGCAAAAAGGAAAAAAGAACCCACAATTTTCTTATTATTGCTATGGTGAAAATATTAATTTTAAATCATTAAAAAATTAATTTTAAGAAAAAACTAATTTTCAGAGCTTTGGGAGAAGTAAACTGCATAATCATAGATTCGTAAATCACCAGAGTTGGAAGGAAACATTCATACCATTTTGTCCACCTCTCTAATTTTCAAATAAACAGATCAAAAGTGAAGAAAAAGATTCTAAATGAACTTTTAATAAGTACCAACCATATAGACATTTTTCTCAAGCTCTGAAAATTCTGTTGCTGATATTGATAATCGATCTCACATTGTGTTTTCTTGCAGTGATTCTAATGTAACCGAAGAATGTTAGTCTAGGAAAAATGTTCATTTTGGTACAAATAGTAGTAGAGCAAAGGATGGATTCCAGGAGACTTGAGATTAGGGGTCCCACAAGGAATTCCACCAAGAATCATCTCACTGCTCAGAATGTTTAAATTTAATTATAAAAATAGCTCTCCTAAGCTTAAGGAAAGGAGGTAGTAAATCATGCCTTGCACCTCAGCTGGGTCTCAGGGCACATTAGCAAGTGGTTCATTTCTCTGGAGAGGAATTGAGAATAGGGTTGGTGATTGCTTGTGGAAATGTGACATTTTGGTCATGAGTTTTTATTTTAATAAATGGTTTCTAATGTTTGATAGAGGACTTCCAGGGGGAGGATAAGCCCCAAACTAGAGTTCAGATACAACAAAGGAGAGTCTATTTAGCACAGATCTTGTAAACAGACTGAAGCAGAAGAGAATTGCTTAGATGGCAAGAAAAAAGAAAACTGTTATGGTCTCACCTCTAATTCTTCAGCTTTGTTCTTCAGTGAATATAAACTTAACCTCAGGCAGGGGAGCCACAGATGTGATAAAGCACTAAAGAAAACAGGAAGTCCTGAGAGGCTGGGAGCTGATTAGCTTTATTTGTTTTCCAGGAGAGTTAGGGGTAAATAAAAACCCTGGTTTCACACACATCAGTCTGGCTGGTTCAAAGCTGCCCAAGGGGTGTGAGGCTGCAGAACTGACAGGTTTTTGTTGCTGTATCTTGGTGCTTTGGGCTCAGGAAAGACCCTGAAGTCAGCCTGGATGCAGGCCAGGTCTCAGGACCCATCTGGGGTTATCTCATGCTTCTCCAAGAATGTCTTGCTGGGTCTGCAATGCAGTTAACCTGATAGTGAGCCAGAAAGCAAAATTCCTTTCATAATGGGTTCACTTACTCACGCTGCCTTGGGGTGCAAAGGAGTGACGAACTGAATAGGAATGACTACCAGGGATCAGGTCGACTCCACCTCTTTCTAGCTGCGAGAACAGGGCCAAATGGCTTAACCTCATTTGGCATCTTGTAACAAAAATACCATTACCTTGCAGGATGGTTGTGAAGATGAACTGAGCTGATGCACAGTGTGTGGGCCCTGTGCGGATCCCCCCTACACAGTCTCTGGCTCCTCAGCTCTGGAATGGCCAGACACCCTGCTCTTCTAAAGAGATGACTTATTGTCACTTATTCATTCAACACACTTTCGGGACACACCTTCCCCCATTTAAAACTCTGCTGGTGTATACAATTTTGAATGGCTTAGAAGAAAATCCATGGAAAGGAAGTCGCTCCCAGCTCTCATAGGCATGGAGGCTGGTGTTAAGTAGAAAAATCTCTGTGGAAAGTGAAATGACTTTTTCTCTGACACTGAAGACAAATGATTAATTGGTTATAGTACACATGTTTCAAATCCATGACAAAATCATTATTGGAAGATAATGTATCGTCTCACTGTGGTTTTTAAATTTCATAATGAGAAAAACAACAAAAGCAGTCTCCACCATTTTGGGGAGGCATCTCTGCTTGGAGCCCCCAGGTCCTGCAAGATGAAGCCTTTAGATCTACCTGCTCCAGGAAGTTAGGCAAAGTCATAGCCTTGGCAATGCAAAACAGCAGGTTTTAACTAAGGAACATTTTCCCTGGAAATGTATGTATTTAGGTTGTTTCAGCAGAACTGCCTCCATCCCAGGGCAGGACAGGAAGTCTCTGTGGAGTCAGAGAAATATACTATACTGTCCTCCCATGGTGAGAGGGGAATCCTCATGGATACAGGCTCAGTTTGCACCCTCAAATCCAGTTGAGGACAGATCATTCTAGAGCAGGAGCCCATGTGCATGTTTGAGCCACCTAACTCTTCTCTTATGTAGAGGAGGGGGAGGTTGCATAGTTGGTGGAAAGAGCTTATTCTTTGGAGTTAGACAAACATGAGCTAATCTTCTGTGAGGAAGAGAGGAACCAATATATGCACAGCACTGGTCACAAAAGAGGTGCTCAGTGAATAATTTGGGTAAGTGTGTGGGAAGCACCAAAGCCCAAGGGGTGCATAATGTACGGGAGGCTTTACAGCATAATATGGTCCACAAAACATTTGCCTTAGTGTGGGCACTGAATGTCCAGGCAGGATGGAGCCAGGGCTCCCTGGCTATCTTTAGATTGAATGCATCTTTCCAGTTTAGCATAGACTTGGGTACTGAATTTTTGGCACAAAGTTTAGTCTTGAGAATACAGAGATTTAAGGGCTGCTGTAAGGACTCCCTTAACAATCATAGTTTTGCATTCTAATAATTTCTTGAGCTTTGGAAACTTTCAAGGGTCTCAGATTAAACTCTAATGCTCTTCTGCTGTAAGGCAAAATATGGCATAAGAAGTCCAGAGGATACCTCCAGGAGAACCAAAGAGCTATTCAGCTGAAATCACTCCTTTATGAATTTTAGAGGATGATCCCTGGCCCTTGGCAAAAGGTTTGAAGAACACTTTGGAGTCCTGGGAGGAGGAAGATTTTGATTCTTTGAAAGGTCTAGACTAAGGAGCTTCCACTTACAACTCTAGGAAACCACCTCTGACCTTAGAGAAGCTAAGTTGAGAAGCCAGCACTGGGTTGGAGCAGTGTCTGGTAACATGTGGCCCTGCTAAGTGGGGCCACATGTTATGAGACAGACTTGTTGGAGAGGCTGCTGGGAGCCCTTAGTTTCAGATTCTGTAGAAACAAAGCTGAGAACACACTCCTGTCCTCAAAAAGATTTCAATCTCTACCTAACCCAGATACCACTGCCTTAAAGACACAGATTAGTTTTTCTAATCTTAACCAAGGATGAACCTCTTTTAAAAACTTTTTTTTTAATGTTGCTTGGATTTTTTTTTTAATTCCATTTGTACTTTTTAGTTATACATGACAGTGGAATGTATTTTGACGTATTATACACACAGGGAGTGTGACTTCCCATTCTTTCAGCTGTACATGATGAGGAGTTACACTGGTCATGTATTCATATGTCTGGTTCATTCTACTGTCTTTCTACTCCCATCCCCCCTTCCTGTCATTCCCCTTTGTCTAATCCAAAGTTCTTCTTTTCTTCCCTTCTCCCCTTATTGTGTGCTAGCATCCAAATATCAGAGAATATTTGGCCTTTGTTTTTTTAGGATTGGCTTATTTCTTTTAGCATGATAGTCTCTAGTTCCATCCATTTACCAACAAATGCCATAATTTCATTCTTCATTAATATTCATAATGGAATATTATTCCATTGTGTAAATATGCCACATTTTCTTTATCCATTCATGTGTTGAAGGGCACCTAGGTCAGTTCCATAGCTTAGCTATTGTGAATTGAGCTGCTATAAACATTGATGTGGCTGTGTCCCTGTAGTATGCTAATTTTAAGTCCTTTGGGTATATACTGAGGAGTGGGATAACTGGTCAAATGGTGGGGTGAACCTTTTTTTGCTGCTCTGTTTCTTGAAAATAACTTCCATAAGAGAGAAGGGTGGTGTGTGTGTTAGAAACAGGAGAGATCTGATTCCAGATCTTGGCTTTCCACTAAATCATATCTCTCTGAACTTAATTTGCTTTCCTGATAAATCCAGTGAGTTGTTGGGTTTTCATCTCTATTGCTCATCAAGATAACCTGAAGGTGATTTGTGAATACCTCCTGTGGATTCCTGAGGTCCCCTGGAGCTCTGTTTAATCTCTTTGAGGGGAGGGCTGGTCTTCTCCCAGGAGTATTGATGGATATTGAGGAAGGGGGATAAGTAAGTTTCCCACCCAAGATCCTTTAGAGATCTTAACACTGGAGCAGAAAGAAAGAACTCCTTTATAATCTCAAGAAGTCTCCTGTCAGTGTGAGGGAGAGGGTTTGAGGACATTTAATTCTGCTGCTCTCCAAAATCCTTCAGAGAGCTGAGAAGAAAGCATGCTGCCGTGATTAGAGTTGAGTAAGTCAACAGAAATGCTGTCAGCCAGACCTGTAGGAACTGGAGGGCGACTGTTGCTAAGGAGGCGATTCCAACCTTGCTCTTACCTGACTTATCTCTCCCACTGTCTTCCACCCTGTTCCAAAGGAGGAGACAGACACACAAAAAGTTGAGTGTGCTCTAAGTACCCAAGGCTGGGTGGAAGGGCATGTCTCAATGGCCTCAGTCCATGCTCCCTTCTGCTAGTCTGTGTCAGGCTGTAGGACCTCCCAGGAGGCTCTACCTTCTCCCGGCCAGCTGGTGGGCAACCCTGGTTTATCCCCACCCTGCACTTCTAGTCAAGCTTCCTGTTGCCTTCCAGCCCAAGCAAGCTTGCAGATGTTGGCTTGGGATCTATGACTGAGGTCACAGGTGAAGGTCATAGTTTCACTCATTTGTTCAACATTTATTTATTAAATCAATGAGTCCGTCATTGACAGAGCAGATACCATCACAGGACCCTAATAGAGTGATACGAGAGGGGTAACACAGTCATGTAAAAAAGAAAGGGTAAGAAGCCACCTAGAAATGACATCTTAAAAATAGCAAAATTATTTTAATTCTAAAATGGGCACTAAAAGGATCCTGATGGTGCATAATTTATGCAAATCTATGCAAATTTAGGTGCCAATTACACAGAAGCGGATTGGGTAGCATTTGTAAAGACCAGCCATGCTCTAAGCTGTCACCTGCCAGGCTGCTTATCCCCAGAGTCAGATTCAGACCAGATGGCAGGAATTAGCGACAAGAAACATCCTTCCTTGAACTTCACCTTCCAGTCCAATTTCAGCATCTGTGAGCTCTGAAGTGGTGACACTGCTTTGGTGAGCATTCAAGGGCTCTGTTAGGGATTACAGCAGGACTCTGATTCCAGAAAGAAGAATACCTGACCATGCAGACTTTGCCAGACTCTTGCATGGCCTGTTGAGCTTATGTCTGTAGGATGCTTTGACCTTTTTAGAATAAGACAGGTTTATTGTATGTGGCTAGGAACAGAGCAAAATGCCTCACAAGAGAAGAGATACCTTTGCTTCTAAGGGGACAAAGGCCAAATGGGCACCTGCACACACACGTATACATTTCTCATTACCTTACAATGGAGCTGGTGCAATTTCTCTAGTGAGCTGATGTCCTGCCCCATTCAGGGCTTGCAGCTGATCATATGCGTGGTGTTGACTGCAGCTTCTTTCCCCATATGAGCGATCCCTTTAGACTACTGAGTCAGCATCATTATCCAAATAAACATCTGCTCTATTTTGTTGTTAGTAATGATAATGACTAGCTGGGGTCACTAAGGATGGGCTTAACACATACCATCCAAATGGAAAATTTGAGAAAATTGGAAGCTTTAGAAAAACTGCAATTGTGTTTCCCTATTTACTTTCAAAAACAAGACTCTGCCTTATATTAAACTCACTCTGTTTTGCTAGAAGTCTCAGGGTACCAGCCTTAGGATTTAGAGTCCATGGATTATGAAGCATTGTTGGATAGAGGAGAGGGGTTAGGAGACTGAGTCGTGGACGCCTGAAGGCATTTCAAGGCCAGTAAGCTTGGAGGTGCAAGGTCCCAGTGGATAACCTTTGGTTAGATGAGGTATGCTAGAATTTAGTGCTTTTTCTTACAGGTCTGGGGAGCAGAGCTTGACCAGATCAATGCCGGAGGTCTCCCAGGTGCAGGATGCCCATGGTGTTGCATGCTGGAATGAAAGGCTGAGGGAATGGGGACCAGATACTCTGGGCTGCATCTCACCATGGATCTGGCACAAGCCAAAAGCTGACCCTCACTAAGTTAATACCGGAAACTCCCCTGCAGGAGGGTCCTGTGGGGTGAGGTCCAAGCAGGAGTTAAAGTGTACATGGGGATAAAAAAATCACATTATCTGGGGGGAAGCAGAAGCTTCTCTAAGAACAGTCCCTACATTTTTCTATTATTGTGACCAGAGAGCTCAAAGCATTCCATATGTCCCAGAGGCCCAAGCTATATATTGGAACTTTATTAAACTCTAGAACAATTTAGATATAAGTCCTATCAGATCCAGAATCCGCTGCTGGAGACTGACCCTGGAAAGCTCTTCTCTGAAAGACGAGCTAATTCACTATCCTGAATATTATTTTCATGCAAAATAGGCACAAGCAGTAAAGGCATTGTGCTACACTCCATGAGTTGAGTACTCAGGTTGGTGAGCTCAGGAAACAGCTCTTGAAAGTGGGTGTGGTGGTGCACACCTATAATCCCAGTTGCTTGGGAGGCTGAGGCAGGAGGAGCACAAGTTTCAGGCCAGCCTCAGCAACTTAGTGAGATCTCATTTCAAAATAAATCAGAAAGGGCTGGGGATGTAGCTCTGTGGTAGGATGCTTGTCTAGCATGTGCGATGCCCTGGGTTCAGTCTCCAGTACTGCAAACAAACGAACAAACAACACAGAATGACTCTTGGAGCAAACCAGGAATGTGTGAGGGTTTTGTATTTCTCAGTTTCCTCATCTGGACAGCAGGTAGGAATGTGTCCCACTGTAGGAAGAAGTAGGAGCCCATTGCCTTTGGGCTTGTTCTCAAGTTTTCATTTGGAGGAGTACTTTTCTTTAGTCTTCTGGAATCCCTGGGACCTCTTCCAGGATTTGTTTGCTAAGGGTATAATTTCTTGGTTGAGGCCAATGTCTTCATTTCCTACACTGTGGTCAGTTGACACTGAATGGGAAGAAGAGTATAAATCACCTATTCCAATGAAGGGGCTGAAGACCAGGAAGTGCTTTGTAGTCATTAAGTGCTCTACCAATTTTTAAGAATCATGCATTTTTTCATGTCAGTTTTATGCCCAAAATTTATGTCAGTAAGTTACAAATAAGCTTCACTCTGAAATTCTTTGAGGCTTAGCCAGAGCTGATGAAAACTCAAAGGCTATAACGAAAGTCCCAAATGCATTCATCTGACTTTCTTAATTTTGCCCTTCTAGGCTTCCTCCAGGTTCAGATCTAATAATGCCATTCTGAGTCAGAACTGCCTTATCTCTGAAGGTGGTACAATGGTAGAAAGCCTGTTGCCTTCAAATGTCAAAAGAATCTAAGAATGTCTTAAACAAATAGGAGCTAATTTTTCTCATAATATCAAAAGTCTGGAGGTGGCAGTGTTCTCATTGGTTCATTAGCTCAATAGCAGAGCTGGTGTCTCTGTGATTCTCTGGATCTCTCCCTTCTGGTTGGAAAATGGCTACTGTAGCTCCAGATATCAGGTCCCCTATTCAAAACAAAAAGTTGTTGAGTATGTTGGTCTTGAACATGTGACCTCAAATTCTTTGACTTTTTTCCCCATTGGGAAGTGGGATCAAGGCCTCTCCTTCTCTGCTTTGAGTGGGTCTATGACTGCTTCTGCCAACAGAGTGTGGCAGAAGTAAACACTGTACTTCCAAGGCTGGATCATAAAATGCTGGCTCTCTTAGAGCACTTAGTCTCTGGATGCTCCCATGAGAAATCTTTCTCTTGGGATTCTTCCTCCCAAAACCCAGATCAGATACCCACAGGAAGGACAGAGGCTGCTAGAAGTCTCACAAAATGGAAGACATCTGTGGAGCTCAAGAACATGAGTCAGCAGCTGCGGATAATAGCTTTATATTAACCGAGCAGCAGTGCTCTGCTGACCACAAGATACACAGCAAGACGTTCTCGAGCTCTGTTTACTCTGACTGTACATGTTTTTTTAATCAGCCTGAAGGTTCAGCTTTACTCCCGAGGCAGGCACTCAGCCTTCCCCGAAACAGCTGGACTTTCTCAGTCGGTGCAGACTAGTTGGGCACCCTTTTTCTTTGCCCTCAGCAACATAAGAATGAGTTGGCAGCCTTCTTTTTCCTCACTGCTGAGGATCTGCTTTATAACTCCCAGTTTTCTAGAATGTCTTTCCTAGGATTTTTTTTTTTTCTTTTGCTTTGGCATCGCCCTTCCTTTTTAATCACTTGAAAGACATTCCTTTCTCCCTGGAGCATACCTCTAGACCTCCCTCTGACAGCTACTATTCATTGTTTAGCTTTGCCCTTGTTTAATTTTGTGTTGCAGGGGAAGCGCTTGCTGTGGTGTCCTCAGTGCGTCAAGCTTCCGCCCTTGGTGTCCCTGTGCACAGCACAACACCTCCCACAGGGTGGGCACTCAAGGAAGCCACTTAACACTAGTGAATGAGCAAGAGATGGTTCAGTGTTCCTATGGGAGGCTGGGGGGGGGTGGCTTGGCAGGAGAGCGCTTGCCAGCCTGTACCAGGGCTGGGGCCTGGGGAGTTCACATGGAAGATAGGAGCTCACTCAAAAGTGCAGCACAGCAATTAAATTAATGCCTCCAAACAACAGGTGGGAAGTTTGGAGGAGAATCTGCTCCTCTTCCATTGAGAGATGCCTTGGGAATTTTCCCTTCATTCACTTCCTCTGAGGGTGGGCTTGTCCCAGCTCCTGCACAGGCTCAGGGGGAGACAGGCCTACATGGTGCTGTGATAGAGGTGGCCGGGTAGGCGGTGGGAGCCCAGAAGTGGACACAGATTTTTGAGTAGATGGGGTTTAGCATCAGGATATCCTACAGATGGTATAGTCCATGGTTGTATTTTTAATGTGAATATTCAGCTCTTTTTTTCCTTCCCTTCTAATACCTCCAACTCTGCCTTGGGAAGGAAAAATTTTTCCCTTCCCATCTCGGGAAAGACAATAGGGCACAGTGTCTCTCAACACTAAGTACTCCCTACACCCTTGGTTGGTGGGATCTGGGCCCTTCCCATGGCTTGGGCCTAGGTTACTAGGACCTTAAACTCTTGTTATTGAAGCATCCCATCGATAACAAGATATAAAGAGCATATGAGGAGAGGTCCTGGACCAGCAGGAAAGGCACTGAGGCCCAGAGGGTCCTGATCGTAAAACTCACGAAAGGGTCGGCACGGGGCCCCCAAAGGCGGTGGCGGGCGAAAAGGAGTGCACTCGCCAGAATCAGACAAAAGTGGTAGCTTGATTTTATTGAAATGTGTGCCCCGGGCGAAATCTCCAGCACCCCCGGGGGTGAAAGTCGGGGTGGGAGAGCCAGGAGAAATCGCACGTGGCTTTGGCTGCTCAGGGTTTTTATACAGAGGAAGGGGGTCAAGGGGTTCTGCCCAGGAAAAGGTGGACCCAAGGTGGACGTCAGGGTCAGCAGGTGTGCCTCATTGGTCACTTCTGGCACAGTGTGTTGCTAGGTGACCGTGCTCCCTCCCCCTGCAGCTGCCCAATTAGACCTAACACTGATACCTGAAGTTTGAAGCTGATTCTAAATAGTTGTCCAAAAATGAGCACAGGTTGGTGCTCCAGTTCTTGGGGGTTTCTACTGTGATGGACACTATTTGAATACTTGAGAGAGGTGCTGAATCCAGAAGCTCCCAGATGACCCTCTGGTCTATATGTGCGAGAACTTTGCATACCTACATTGAAACTCTTTCACGTTGACCAACTGGGTCCATAGCTTGGTGGTTTTAGTGCCAGCCATGCCTCAAGCTGCATTACCCAGGACTCAGAGGATACCTCCCTATGATGCTCAGGACAGTTATAAATCTAACAGGACTCTTGGCTACTCCTGGGGAAGATTCCTTACAGATATTTTTGGGCCAAATAAATAATTCAAGTGATCTCTGTCTGAGACTATGGGAAGGAGGGACCCCCATTATAACGCAAGTATGTTGTGGAGTCCTAGGCCAGGGATCCCTGACTTTAGGGAGTCCAAATATACCAGATCCAACCACTCTCTCCAAAGAAAACCAAATGGCAAGAGTCATGGTGAATTAGGAAAGGAATTTAATATTCAGTAGAGGCATACTGGGAAGATGAGGGAACTAATGTTCTCTGCCTTGTCTTAGAAGTGCTAATGAGATCTCTCAGATTATGTAGGGAAGGGGGCCCAGAAGTCTATATAGTCAAACAGTCTTGGTCAAATTGTGGATCAGTCAGATGGAACCGTGTGACAATAAGAAAGTCACTGTTGTGTGTGTGTGTGGGTGGGGGGGGGAGTTTTGACACGTCACAGACATTTATCCATCAGACCTGTCTTGAAATTCAGGGTGACTATAGATGAGAGTAACTCAGAGAAAGTACTAGTGAGAAAGTCAAGATGGAGTTAGGAAGGCCTTCAGGTTTAGAACAATGACAGGAGACTTCTAGTGCTGCCTGGGGGTGGACCAGGATGTCCTAAAAGCTGAAATTGGACTATCTGCTTATTATGATGTCCCCGTAAATTTTGAAAACATCTTATTTGCCCTTGTGGTAGTACCTTCAGCTTTGAAGGGAGATGAGGAAGGTTAAGTGAATGAGGTTTAATCAACCTTGCACTAGCAGTTTTAAGACAGATGATCCTAAATGATTAACTTGCCCATGTGTAGAGTGGAGCCTGAGTCTGACCCAGAGCGAAGGTAGCAAAAGGACACAGACAGAAAACAAAGGCAGAGGTGACAAGCTTTATCTTGCTTTGAGTTATCCAATGGACATCTGTGGGCCCAAGAGAAAAGTCAGTGCTTTAGCAAAAGCAACCTGTACATCCCTGTTAACAAAAATATTCTGAAATTCCAAAATTTGCATTTAGATCTTGCCTTCATCACTCTCTGTCTAAACCTTAATCTTGAGCAAGTTACTTAACCTCTCTGAACCTTCATGATCTCATCTGTAAAGTGAGGCCCTAGTATCCATAACACTGAGTGGCTGGAAGGATTCAACAGCTCCAATGGGAGGTGATTGCCACAGTGCCTAGACATTCTGTTCTTCTGTCCTACACTCCTGCTGATCCTGGTCAAATGGGTCAGGGGTCTGGTTTGAGGGGAAGGGATTCAGGTATTGTTGGCATAGGATGGAGACCCTGCTTTTGCTTCTGGAAGCCACAGTAACAAAAAGGAAGTTTGCTTTTATCCTTGGCTAGATTCTCACTCAGAAGTGGTTATCTCTTAATAATATGAGAAATCGAGTTGAAAAATTATTTTCAAATTTCCTGTTGGATTCAATAGACACTACTGATAGTTTTCTGTGGGTCAAATGCTTTTCTTTCATGTACTATTACCTCCCTACCCCCAAATCCACAGGCTGCAGTTTTATATTTTTATTACTTAGGAAAATGCCTCAGATCTCTAGTTCCTCAATTAACAAAGCAAAGGAAGAAGACATCCTATAAAATGTCACTGATAGACCAAAGCAGAAATTACTAAGTGATTTTACATTTTCAATTTTGCCCTAATATTTTTTTCTTTTTTTCTTCTTGGTACTGGAATTGATCCAAAGAGTGCTCTATCACTCAGCTTATCCCAAGCCCTCTTTATTTTTTAAATTTCAAGACAAGGTCTTGCAGAGCCTGGCCTTGAACTCATAATCCTCCTGTCTCCTGCTTCCCAAGTCTCTGGGATTATAGGTGTGCTCCACCATGCGCAGTTTAATTTTTACTATTTCTATTCTAAAACCCCTTGCTTTAATTAGCCTTGAGCTTCAATTTTTGAAAACAATAAATATTGCCCTAAAATGATAGATAATAACTGAAAAACACCAAGAAATTTCAGCATTACTGAATTGGTTGGCAGTATGTGTTCAATAAAGTAACAATAGGCCTCTCATTTCTATAATGGTGACAGTTCATGAGGTGTCTTTGGCATGACAGGAACATTTCTACTTCATCTTCAGCTCTAATTGATCTTGTGCAAGGAATTGGATATTGGAAAAGCTGTAGTAACTTCAACACAGAATCATCCTTGTAGATTACCCAAAAGCATTGTTTTTCCAAAAGTAGTTGAACAGTTTTGTTTCTAAGGGAACTCTAAACCCAGTACCAAAGCCAGAAAAGTAAAGACTTGGACAAAATTAAACTTTCTATTAAGCACAAAACAGCTTTCTAGCCGCCAATTACTTCATTGGGATAAAATGAAAACTTAAAAGTAAAGAGAGACAAAAACGAGACATGTTTGAATAGCATTAAGCTTGAGGGAAATACATTTTGATTTGTGACTCAGAAACCCTCTCAAGTTTGCCACAGTTTTTGTCTGTAAAAATAACAAGGAGAATGATAGCATGTCAGAACTGAAGAGGGAAAATAATTATGTATTTTCATGAAGGAACTTTGATCTAGAAATTTGCTTGGATATAAAGAAGCAAAGAATTTCATGCCAAAGCTGCTCGTTTGAAGGCAGTCAGGAGAAAGCTGGGTTACCCGAATCAAATGTCCATCCTGCCCCGCCGCTGAAGAGGCCCAAGTTTGGGCCATGAGAGTTGGTGAGGGGGAAGCAGGTCCAGGCACAGCCAGCCCTGAACAAGACGGATGGCCAGCTCCTCAGAGATCCATCTTGGGCAGCTCAGGGGCACAAATGGCTTTCATCCCGGAGGAAAATGAAGTACAAAGAGGCTGCTGGCTGAGCAGGATCTTCTCTACTAGAGCCTGGGTCTCCTCCAGAACAAGACTGTAGACTTCACCTCCTGGGCTAGTTGTAAGGAAGGGTGTTACACAGACCATCTGAATTTTGTGAATATAAGGAAAGATTTAGCAGGTAGCAACCATCTAGGGGGCTTTCTCTCTAGTCAAAGCGTTATGGTTGGGCAGAAGGGCAAAGGGGAGGGGGAGCAAAGGACAATTTCAAAGGAGCCCCTATTACAATCTGGCTGAAGCAGAAGGGACAGGCTAGACATGGGGACGTGTGTTTTTTCCTTTGCCTTCCATAGTTTGAAGAAAACATTAATGCATGCACAGGATAAGAAATCAAATAATGTACAAGGGCAACTGGCAAAAGTCCCCCTCCACCGAATTTTCCATTTTCCTCCCCTAACAGTGATCATCATAGCTGGTTTCTAGAGTGTCTTTCCAGAGACATTATGCCTAGGCAGGTAGGCTTGTATGTCTCTCTATATTTCTGCATGTCTACCAGCCTATGTCTTTTAAATTTTTTTTATTTTGATTCATCTTACACCAGTGGAGTACAATTGCATCTCTGGTTGTACTTGAAGTAGGGTCACCTCATTTGCATAATCATACATGCACATAGGGTAATGATGTTTGTCTCATTCTTTTATTTTTCTTCCCCCACCCTGTTGCCACCCCTCTTTTTCCTCTATGCAATTCATCCTTCCTCCATTCTTGCCTCCCTCCCATCCAGCATTATGTATCGTCATCCACTTATCAGAGAGATCATTTGACCTTTGGTTTTCTGAAATTGGCTTATCTCACTTAGCATGATATTCTCCAACTCCATCCATTTACCTGCAAATGCCATAATTTTATTCTTTATGGCTGAGAAACATTCCATTGTGTATATATACCATAGTTTCTTTATCCATTCATCTGTTGAAGGGTATCTAGGTTGGTTCCACAATCTAGCTATTGTGAATTGAGCAACTATGAACATGGATGTGGCTGCATCACTGTAGTATGCTGATTTTAAGTCCTTTGGGTATAGGCCAAGGAGTGGGAGAGCTGGGTCAAATGGTGGATCCATTCTAAGTTTTTTAAGGAATCTCCATACCCCTTTCCAGAGTGGCTGCACCAACTTGCACTCCCACCAGCAATGTATGAGTGTACCATTTTCCCCCCATCCTCGCCAACACTTGTTGTTGCTTATATTCTTGATAACAGACATTCTAATTGGGGTGAGATGAAATCTTAGGATAGTTTTGATTTCCATTTCTCTTATTACTAGGGATGTTGAACATTTTTTCATATATCTGTTGATTGCTTGCAGATCTTTTCCTGTGAAGTGTCTGTTCATTTCCTTAGCCCATTTATTGATTGGGTTATTTATATTCTTGGGGTAAAGTTTTTTGAGTTCTTTATAGATTCTAGAGATTAGTGCTTTATCTGAAGTGTGTGTGGCAAAGATTTTCTCCCACTCTGTGGACTCTCTTCACGTTGCTGATCAATTCCTTTGCTGAAAAAAACTTTTTAATTTGAATCTATCCCAATTATTGATCCCTGCTTTTATTTCTTGTGGTTTGGGAGTCATGTTAAGGAAGTCTGGTTCTAAGCAGACATGATGCATATTTGGACTTACTTTTTCTACGATTAGGTGTAGGATTTCTGGTCTAATTCCTAGGTCCTTGATTCATTTTGAGTTGAGCTTTGTGCAAGGTGAGAGAAAGGGGTTTAGTTTCAATTTGCTGAATATGGATTTCCAGTTTTCCCAGCACCATTTGTTGAAGAGGCTATCTTTTCTCCATTTATGCTTTTGGCATCTTTGTCTAGTATGAGAAAACTATTTATGTGGATTTGTCTCTGTGTCCTCTATTCTGTACTATTGATCTGTCTATTTTGGTGCCAATACCATGCTGTTTTTGTTACTATTGCTCTGTAGTATAGTCTGGTATTGTGATACCACCTGCTTCGCTCTTCCTGCTAAGGATTGCCTTAGCTATTCAGGGTCTCTTATTTCTCCAAATGAATTTCATGATTACTTGCTCTATTTCTATGAGGTATGTCATTGGGATTTTAATTGGAATTGCATTGAATTTGCATAGCACTTTTGGTAGTATGGCCATTTTGACAATATTAATTCTGCCTATTCAAGAACATGGGAGATTTTTCCATCTAAGGTTTTCTTTAATTTCTTTCTTTAGTGTTCCATAGTTCTCATTGTAGAGGTCTTTCACCTTTTTTGTTAGATTGATTCCCAAGTATTTTATTTTTTTTTTTTTAAATATTGTGAATGGGGTAGTTTTCCTAATTTCTCTTTCAGAGGATTCATCACTTATGAATAAGAATGCATTAGATGTATGAGCATTCATTTTATATCCTGCTACTTAATTGAATTCATTTATGAGTCCTAGAAGTTTTCTACTACCAGCCTATTTCTGTCCCCCATCCATTTCTTGATCTCCAGTCCACTTCTGTCTACATGAACAGTAGCATACATTGCTTTACTTTCATTTTTCCATAACTTGTTTTACTTTCTTCCTAACTAAACCATTATATTCTGGAAATCACTTCACATTATGATCCTAGTTGTTTACATCAAAACTAGGATACAGGATGTGAAAGGATTGTTTCTGATTTACAGATTCAACTTTATAAAAAAGACTTGTAAAAGAATAATGGATGTATTGCATTTGAGCATTGGACTGAATGTGTTAATGGTCTTTAGTAACTTGATGTTCACAGGATCAGCCTGACAAGTCTGTATGCATAGCTGGCCTGGAAGCAGGGAGGTCCTTGAAATGGCTGCGTCAGTAACTCAGGTACAGAGGTGATGAGAATGGAATGTAACCGCATACATACAAAGCTGGCTTGAGCCCTGCCCTAGCCCTCAGGTTAGAAAAAAGCATCCATTGGATGCTATCAACTGAAGCCAAGTATTTGAAGGACTTACAAACCTCTTGTTACTATAGACTTGGATGCTCAAAACTTCAGTAGACTTCAGCAGATGTCAGAGTCCTGCTCACATTCCCCCACCCATTTTCTCAGTGTATGTGGATAACAGCATCCGCATATGGGGCAGATGGGAATTGCCAGGAGTTAATGCACTGGGAGTGGCCATCATCAATGACGGAAGGTATTAGAAGATAAATATACCACTTCCTCACTTCAGGAGGACCACTCAGATTCTGAGATGCAATCCACCCTGCATCCTAGAGGTACCCGGAGGAGTTGAACCTCAGATACCCAGCATCTGTACTGTGCACTAATTACTATGCACCATGTGCCATACACTGTACCAAGTATTGTGCACTAGGTACTGGGCATCATGATCTATGCACTATGTACTAAGTATTGTGTAGTGTGTGCTGTGCACTGTGTGCTATGTAATGACTTTCCCCCTTGCTCATGTTCCCACTATTTTTTTTAAGGTGGTATTGAGGTTGGTAATGGGCGAGGCAAGCACTCTACCTCAGAGCTATATTTCCAGCCCTTTTTTATTTTGAGACAGAGTCTCACTAAATCACCCAGGCTGGCCTCAAACTACCTCAGCTTCCCAGGTAACTGGGCTTGCAAGCCTGCAGCACTGTGCACACCCACCACTTCCTTTCTGGTGCTTCCTAAGACCTCCTTTCATTTAGCTACTTGCATTCAAATCATTGCTTTGGGATCTGTCTCTTGGTGGAGCCAGTCTTAGATAATGGATCTTTCCCAACCCATCTTTCCCCTACTATTGAAACAAAGAAAGAAAAAAGCGAGAAAGAAGCAAATGCCCTCATTTGGCAGAAAAGAACCAGATGGGGCCTGGTCTTATTGACTTTCAGAGTCATTTGTCCCTCTTTCATCCTCACCCCCTCCCCATTCTCATTTCCAGGGAGAGAACAATGTGCAGAGGAGCTGACGGGGCCTGCACACCACTCTCTGTTTTCCGTTTTCCATTTGTGCAGCCTTCCGAGGGAGCTGGCTCACCAAGTTGACATAAAGCAGCACCTTGCTGGGCTAAGGGGAGGAAGCAAGAGAGATACGTCCAGCTCCATTTTCTGGCAATACTCCCTCCATGCATATCCTGTGGATTCGCAGCCAAGGTCTCTGCCCTTTTGTAGTTATTTTATAGCTTTCTTGATGGGGATGTTTTCACCTTTTCTTTGAGGAACTTTTGAAGGCTTAAATTAGTGAGCAAGTTGGAAAACTCTGGCAGGATTTTGGTATACAATTAACTCCTCAGTGGGGTTCTCAGAGTTCTGCTTGTGGCCAACCCAAAAACAAGGCTTTGTGAGTCCTATGGGGAAGAAAAGGGGGAATTCAGCAAACCAGATCAAAGCAGCTTGACCAGAGCCTTTTGTTGACCATTCCAAGGGAAATGCATGACCCTGGGGGGCAGTCATTACCTGTTCCGGGACCAATTGCTGCCAATGAACAAAGGCTAGAGAGGCGTGATTGAGATTTAGGCATTTAACAACGCATTCAGTCTCCATTGCCTCGAAGATTCATAGGAAAGCACATCATGATTGCTCAGGAAAGTCCAGTTCATCTAGTAAATGTCAATGGTGCTTCAAAATTCCTTTTGTGTTAGACGAAACGCAGTTGTTGGTTGCAACCTGTCACCCGCCATTCCATGTGGCTTGGCCAATGAGCCCTGGCTTACAGGCCTGGAACCCGGATTAAACCTTGAATTTGAGCCTGAGAACGATGAGAGTCTTCACATCCGTGAATTTCTGCTCTGCTGGAAAAGAGGTAGGAAAGGCCAGAAAGCAGCTTATTCCAAAGACATTTAACTTCAGCCAAAGATCTGTCATTTGGTACTGATTATAAGAATTATAGAATTTACTGCCTCAAGTGAACTTCTTAAGTCATCTTTTCCATTTTGAAGATGAGAGATCAGAGCTTAAAAACTTGATGGAATTGACTCAAGGTCTTTTGGTTTGGGACTAGAATCCCAGGCATAGTTTCCTTGACCTTTAAGCAAGTGGTTCTCAAATGAGCCTGAGAATAAAGACCTACCTCCCTTTCTTTTTTGTACCAGGGATTGAACCAGAGGTGCTTAACCACTGAGCCACATCCCCAGCCCTTTCATATATTTTATTTAAAGACAGGGTCTCACTAAGTTGCTGAGATTGGCTTTGAACAACCCCCCCTTTAAAAAAAATTTTTTTTTGGTTGTTGATGTTCATTTTGTTTATTTAAATGTGGTGCTGACAATTGAACCCAGTGCCTCACACTCTGTAGACAAACCCCCCTTTTTAAAAGAAAATTTTTGAGCCTCTGAAGGATAGTCACTGTGGCTTTTCACAGTCACTGCTCATGGCAACACACGTGTGCACCTGTGTGTGGCTTCTCTGAGGCATCGTCCCCAAGGTGCAGCATGGAAACCGGCAGACAATCGAACCCACTTGTTCCGTCCCATGCAGTTCAGTGACTGTTCTAGTAGCTCATGTTGGCATCTTACTTTAGGGTGAAGAGGGGCAACAAAGGAGTGTTAACCCACTTCAGGCTCTTGCCTCTCCTTTACCAGCTGCCCTCCTGCCTTCTATCAGTTACCGTGCGGCAAATCCTCCTTGGAGGCACTGGACTCCATTCTGGGGTCAGCAGCCCTCCCGCCTCGCACACATCCTGCCTTCTGGTCAACTCTTCACGTCCAAGTGATTGCAACAACCTCCAATCGGCATCTCAGATTCCATTTCTTCCTCCTTTAATTTGTTCAGAGAACCATCACTGACTGTATCTTCTGGCTTCACATCAATCCCCTGAGAATTTCCCAGTGTTCACAAACCTGTACTGGTCCCAATTAAAAAAAAAAAATTTAGACCCCTGGGTGAAAATAGCATTGTAATTTGACAAACCTGGGTTGACACCTTGGCTTATTTACCTGTTCTTAGATCTTGGGCAAACTTCTTACTCTCTCCATGCTTCACTTTCCTCATCTGTAAAATGGTTTCAGTGATGCATATTTTTCAGAGTTATGAGAATTAGAAAAATCATCTAACCCAGTCCTCTGTGTGCCTTTATAATTTTTACATTGTCATTCTCCAACACGAACTGTTCTCTCTAGGAAGACTCTTCCCTTCGCTGATTTCTAAATGTTCTATGTTCACTTCTGACTAAATCTTCGTGCCTTTGTGCCATCTCTCATAAGAAATCTCTGTCGTCCGCCCCTAGCCTGGGCCTTCCAAATTCTTTTCTTATCTGAGGATTCAGCTCAGGGTTCAGTTTAAATTCAATCTTCTCTGGAAATCCTGTCCAAACATTCTAACTTCTTTCTTCTCTGAATTTCCCAAGTACCCAAGAGAATAGAACAGACAGCAAGCTGTTCATCACTTAACCCAATGTTTCTCCAAGTGCAATTAGTGAGAAACGATGCACATAAAAGGGAGTTCAGGATCAAATGACACAGGAAGTGCTACATCTTGCTTCCTCACGCAGAGCTTCCCAAATCACACTAGCCCAAATCAAGGGCCTGAGAAAGATTACACAAAATGAAAATTATTAACATTGTTCAACCTTGCAGTTCTCAAATATACTTGGCTGTGGGATGGTTTTTGTGTTTTTTCCATATAAAAACTATGAAATCAAGGACTGTGTTTCTCAGAACTCACTGTGAAAAACTAAATTAGGGTTTTGTAATTTTCCTCTCTGGTATACTAGTCTCCTAAGAGCTGATGTCGGCCTCTTACATTTTTGTGTTTCTGTCCACATTTAGCTCTTTGCTGTGCATCTTCTAGGTGCTCAACAAATATTTGTGAAGTGACATGAAGTTTGGAGTGTGGAGAGGTAGAGGAAGCTTAGCAGTATTCTTAGGGATTCTTGTCAAAGTAAAATAAAAATGAATATTGAAACTGGTGCTACTGAATGAGGTTTGGGAGCTCCCATTATGTATGACATCCTTCAGTTCCTCTGGTTTACAGGTGAGAGGTTATGCCAAAGCCACACCCATGCCCACACCCATTCCCACTTTTTCTCAGTATGGGGACCAGCAGCGTACATCTCTTTCAAATGTGCACATATAGGGTCTATTTGTGTAGCTCACACACAACTTTAAAGCAGGGTTTCTTTCAAAAGGAACTTGAATATTATCTTGATTTTAAAACCATAATTTTGGGGAAACATCTAGAAATAATGAGGCCAAAATGATATAATGCTATAAAGGTACAACCTTACAGGGATGCTTTCCCCGAGTGAGCAGAGCAAAGTTTGATTTATTGGAATGAGTTTTAAATCTTACTCTTGATTCACTGTAGACATTTGGATCTTAGGTTTTGCTTGATTCTCAGTTGAAATAGGGCCCAAATGCCTTGTGTATGCTTGGATGTCCATGTGATTTTGGAGAGAACTCTCTCATTAAAAACTCTGAGGGGGTAAAAATGAGAACATGATCTTCGAAGAGGAGAAGAAAGAGAGACGTGACATTACCCACCAAATGAAGAACCTCTAAAGAAAGCTGGATCTGTTGAGAAGAATCTCTGTGTTCCTGAGAGGGGTTGGCTGGAACAAAGATCTTCAGTTTTGTGTCCCAGTTGGCCTTACCTTGTTTAGAGAGGAGAGGTGGCTCCTGGGGAAGCTGTGGCAGATGTTGGCAGGCTTGAGGTTCATGACTCGTTCAGCCCATGGACCTTGGGCTGACCTCTCTGGCCAGTGCCTCATCTCATGGCCCATGGGAGGGTGGTGCCCTCTCTGAGGTTCATGCTTGGATGAGTTACCAACCACAGTGAAGCATCCTCTTGAATCAGCCCTCTGGACTGTGCAGCAGAATAAGAAAAGGTCCTTCATTCACATGTTTTCGGCCTCGCTTGCCTGGGTGTGGTGCCTTCACTTCCTCAGAGGAGGGACCTGGGCTCTACCACTCGTTCAGCATTTTAAAATAGAAGACATGGCGAGGGTAAGTCTGAGCATGGGACTCCTTCAGGAGCACTGCATACGTGTGTTTAATACATAATGAGCAGTGCACTGATCTTTTAAGGCACCCTTCATTTTCACAACCATTGTGCGCATTGGCCTTTGTAACTTCGTTGAACTGTGAGTGTGTTGCTTTATGTATTGG
>JAJEJO010002759.1:396058-420838 GCA_020662805.1 Glaucomys volans
GCTTGATCACTTGAGACTAACAAAAAAATGACAACAATTTCATCTGGTTCAATCTTGTATAAGTGAAGAGCAGAATTTTCCCTGGACTTCTTTCCTTTAATGTGTCTTTATTATCCTGCTGGCGCAGAGCGCCTGAATTTGCAACTGTACATCAGGAAGGAGGAGGACTTAGCCAAGGAGTTGCCGACTGGGTGGCGGTAGCTGCCCAAGCTCGGGAGTGAGGAGGGTCAGTGTCAGGACCAGTTAGCTCATCCAGAGAAGGAAGAGGACATTGATCAAGCCAAATATCTCCATGAGGTAATGGATTTAGATGGTGTCAGGGACACAGCAACTTCTACATCAAACATGACATTTGGCCTTGAGGGTAACTTTACAGAGTCAGAGCGAAACTCAGGTCAGGGTCTGACACTGTGTCAAAACATTCTGACCTGTGGCTCATGCTTTATGATGAGGCCAGCTGCACAGGACCCCTCTAGACATCAGGGGAATGAAAATAGAAGGAAGCACAGATCCTCATGGGAAAAGATGCAAGCCGAATGACGCCTATCGAGTGGGTAGGTGGAGATGGAGGTGGGGGTATGGAGACAGAAAAGGAATTGCAACGAGATTAATGGAAGAAAGGAGTGAGGATAACTGCCAAGGAATTTAGTCTCATCCAAGCTCAGTGTGTTCTTGGACAGTGCTCGTGGCCACGGCAGGAGTTAAGGATTCGAGGAGCTGATGTCTTTTCCCAGCAAACACTTGGCCAACAGAAGTTAGAATTTGAGTGACTTTGGGCAGAAAAACATTATTTGTGTGTGTGAAAAATTGTTCCACTTCTCAATTCATAACTGGCATATAATCTAATGTAAAAAGTCAAACTAAAAGAACATTCATCTACGTTTATTTACAGGACTTAGTCTTTCCCAATTTTGAATTGGTTTTCAGTATTAACTAAGGACAGGACATTTTATTAAATAGAGTGGCTTTTATTTTAAAAGTAGTCTCAGGCCTATTTCTGATCTGTTCTTTTCTGCAACTTTTATTATTTAAAAGCTAATAATATCTGTTTAGAATGCTCTATTTCTGTTAAGTAGTCTTCATGAAGGAATGCTGTGACTATACCTAACAATTCTGGTTATGGAACGAAGAAGTGAGTATTGTGAACCATTAACGTATAATGGTCAACTTTTCCCTGGAAAGGCCTAGGTCAGATATGCTCAGTCGGCTAGGGAGCCCTGGATTCCTGTACTGTCCTTGTGTGGGTTGTGCTTACTGACCTCTCTCTCTCTCTCAGGTAAGGCACCCCGTCTCTCCACCCCGACCCTGCCTCACCCCTTACGTTGTTTCCTGCCCCCTCTGCGGAATGCAGGCCAAGCCTGTGGAGAAGAGAACCTCCCTGATCTTTATCTTTATCCTCTTCTCCCAGGCTGACTATCACATCTTCGCTTCTGGATCTATCTCATTTGTGCAGCAAATCTTCCTGAGCTGATAATACAAGTTCTGATTGACAGTGCTTTATAACAAAGCATCCAAGATTGATGTCAACGCACTAGCCTTCTAAAGTCCTGACAGTGTAAGGACAAAGGGAAATAAGCTGACAGAGGAATAAATAGGAGAAAGGTGAATGACTTCATCAGTGCAAAAAGGGGCGGGGGAACATCACAGGAACATGATTCCCCACCAGCTCCAGTATCATCCAGAAGCTTCTATATCTTGTTTTCTCTAGGGGAGGAGGAGAATGGGGCATGGAGACCATCTGGAAGGGGTGCAAGTGATTACTGTGGGGGGCAAATTAACTTATAAAAAGATTCTCTTTGGACTCTGGTTCAAAGGGACGTCTTACCATGGAAGGCCATCCAGGTGTGGGTACATTTCTCAGTCTTTCCTTCTGAGATAGATGAGATTTCAGGGTGGGGTTGGAAGGCAATTATGTTCTCCTTTGCAGTTTGGTTTTAAGGCTGATAAGGGGGTTTCCTGAGGGAAGCTCTGTCTTGGGTTGGACAGAAGTAACCTGACAAGGGTAAAGGACCTTGATTCTGAACCCGTTTTAAAGGCCTTTCGATTTCCTTTAGAAAAATTGCCCTGTGTGCCAAAAATTACCATATTTGGGGGGTATCATTCTCTAAGTCTCAATAACATGCAGTCTCAATCCAAAGGGGGAAAGACTATTTTTGGTCAGGAAGCTAAATCAGATTCCTTGCATCTTACTTTACAAATGAGTTTCCATTTTTTGCATAGGGCTATAGAATAAGAGTCACTGTGCCCAATATAGAGAACAGATCAAAGTGTTAAAAGGAAGTGATGTGACTTATTGTGGAGAGTAGACTGTGTCCTGCTCTGAGTTCCTCCGTGGTGTATAGAACAGCAGTTTTCAGGCTGTGATTAATCTTGAGTTACTCTCTTCTGCGAAGCAGTAGTTTGCCATGAGCTACTCCATTTTGAGTATAAGGGCCAAGGTAGAATGACTCTACGCTTTGTTTGTACAAGTAAACAACCATCCCCTGCCTGGCACAGCCGTAAGTCACAAACTGACAAATTGTGCTCATAAATAATGACCACCTGGAAACTTACTGAATTAAATCAGAAGCACATGGATACCTGGGTGCATAAAAACCTTTAAGTGGTTTTTATCAGAAAACCAGGCCCATGAGCTTATCAAACATATCAGAAAAACCAGGCTCATGAGCTTGTAAACATACTGGACCACTGAATGAAGAAACCCCCTCACATGAGACCCATAAAAGGAGACACACCCAAAGACTGGCTGTGTTGTAGTGGCACACCCCTACCCGTCATCAGACATCTGGTGAATTGCAAGGTCAACAAGAAACAGATCTCCAGCTCTCTGTCCCTGGGCTTCAGCTCAGCTTGATCTTCCTTTCCACATGGCCATTTCAAAATTGCCTGCCATCTAGCTCCTGGCCTAGAATAACTTCTGGTCTCTGACAGCTCTGTGCCCTGTTCTTTGACTGGTTCATAATTGTATCTGACCACTCAGAGTGACCCTTTTGCATTTGTATCTGCTCTTTACCTTGGCTCTGAGGGCAAGGTAAAACCTAACCCTTTCTAACCATATGCATATAGTACTGAAAGGTTAAAATAAAGTGTGACTTGGGTGTTATAGATACTAGAACTTCAGATTGGAATAAAATGACCCATGATTGCCTGGCTTATGACTACCAGGTGAACCATGAATACTCTGAATTACAACCAATGTGGTGTATCTTCTGAGTTTATTGTTATTCAATAAACTATGACATTGCAGAATGACAATGGTCTTTGGTCTAAGTTAATGGCATAGCTTACACATGGCAATGATGGAGACCCTGCTTAGATTGTAGCCTTCCTGCCCTCTTCTTTCCTTACCTATAACAACCCCCCCTCTCCTCTGGGTCCCCCAAAAATGGAGCTTTTAGGAGATGACTCCTCCTTCTTCATCTTCAGGGTTGGCCCTTGAGCAAATCCAATTCCTTCCCACCAACTCCCATCTCTCAGGAATTGCCCTTCAAGTGGTGGGAAGCTCAGACTTATTCTAATAACACTCTGAAAGAAACTGTTAGGAAGGAAGCTATGGAAGAACCAAGTGTTATGGTGACCAGGAAGTTCACTAGGTAAGGCTCAGCATGATCAGGAAGTTGAAAGAAGGGCTGTCCTGTGTCTCTGTTGGCAACCATAGTTCATGAATGGAGATTCTAGAGCTCATCATAAATGTGACTCAGCCTTGGGTTTAACCTTCCAAGTTGTCTGCTGGATGCACATGTCTGTCTGCCGCCCACACTCACAGGCTAATCATTTTAGAGACTGGCTGGTCTTTGTGAGAGGCTCACCCTGGCTCAATCAGCGTGGCAGATTCACATGTTAGCTGCTAAGCATGGCAGGCACCTGTAGGGGCAAGCTCCTATTCTTAGGGGGAGAAAGCTAGTTCTCTAGAAATGCATATGCAAATCCAATGCAAATGCCCTTCATAAAACTATTATCTTGCCTTCAAAGTTGTTTTCCCATTTTGTTTTTCATTAAGGCTCTCTGGAGAAACTTACAAGAAATGTATTTACCATCTTCCTTTTTGAACATGTGATTTATGATGGACAACTGAGCCTGCTTGGGAATGTGTACCTCAAACTGAGCATGCTCAGGATTGTGCCCACACCTACATGTGCTTTCCTGTGTGAATATGTGTAAGTTCCCCAATAAAATCCCTTCACTTTCTTTGATTAAGGAGAGCAGTGCTTTGAAACTAACTCTAGTACTCCGCTTGCTTGTTACATGTGACAGACCTCTCTCCATTCTTTTATCTTCTGGTGGGGCTCAGTGGCTCAGAGGAGAAACCATTACATTAAGTCACACACAGAGTATGGACATAGAAATTTGTGCGTCACCAACTCTTAAGGTATTTCTTTCCTCAGGGAACTTTTGCTGGAATTCCTCTAACAGGCCCTGCAGTCATGGTGCTGATTTTAGTGACAGAAATGAGAGTTGTCAAAATCAAAATGGAGTCATTTTTGTCAACCCCAACAACAACAACACAAAGGTAAATAAATCTGGGAGGCTGTGAAGGAAGGGTTCTTGTGCTTGATTTTCTGGTAGTATCTATCATAAAAGTCTGTCAGAACCACAAGCTTGCACAAAGGCCAACACAAGCTCATATCAGAAGCACTTCTGCAAGGACATCTGCCCAGCAACTGTCGGTTCAACCTTGGATGGATGCCATTCTTGTTATCATTGTAGTCAAAGATTGTTTTTTGAAATGTCTGATGTAATCCTCCTCATGTTGCCTTTAAAACTCCCCCTTGCTTCAACCTCATTGAATATGCTCAGGGGTCACCATGGCATGGACATGCCCCTTGCAATGCTCTGCTATTCCAAATAAATATTAGTACCCTTTAGAGAATATTTTTCTCAGATTGTTTTAAAGGATTTAGGTTGACATGCCGTATCCATTGTGTGAAATTTATTTTATCTTAAATATCACCTTTATTCACATCGGAATCAAAGATCACCCAGGACCTTTTTTCTCTAGAAATGCATATGCAAATACAATGCAAATACACACACATCAATGCCATTTTAAAATATATAGCTGTCATGATTTATTATAAGACAATTGATTTTATTCACATGCTAATGCAAGTGATCTGCCTGTCTTGCGTTCTTGAAAGATCTAGAAGTAACACAAAAGAGGAAGACTACTATTTCTTCCCAAATGGCAAATCATTATTAAATTAGAAAAGCATTCACTGAGGGTGTCAGAAAGTTCGTGGAGAAAAATGAGCATAATAATACTACTAGGAGAATAGTAAATTCTTAAAAATGGTCACCACCCCTCAAAGTCATCTGTCTCCAAACCAGAAAGAGTTCATAAAAATCACCCACTGCTGCCTTGAAGGTTAAGACTGTCAAGGACTCCTGAGCAGAAATTCAGAGAGTCTGGCTTATTTTGGGAAGTGAGAGAAGAGCATTCTACTGAGGAGACTGCACGGTGGGACACTGTGGCTAAGGAGAGGTTAATTTCCTTACAAGACAATGGCCAGGAGACAAAGAGAAAGTGGTGGGCAGAAGTCCTTGCTTCTGACCCTTCAGCATTAGCTGCTCTGAGTTTTGCTCTCTTACAATTTCTTGTCACGTGTTTTCCTTAGCTCCTGTGAAATTACCCCCTTTTGGTTTGCTGTGTTTGTGTGTGTGTGTGTGTGTGTGTTTCAGTACCAGGAATTGAACCCAGGGGAGCTTAACCACTGAGCAACATCCCCAGACCTTTTTTTTAAATACTTTATTAGATACAGGATCTCTCTGAGTTGCCAAATGCCTCACTAAGTTGCTGAGGCTGGCTTTGAACTCGCCATCCTCCTGTCTCAGCCTCCTGAACTGCTGGGATTACAGGTATGTGCCACCATGCCCGGCTTTTTGCCTTGTGTTTTGAACTTCTCTGCATATTTTCTAATGTCAGCGTCCTAGTTACTTTGAAATAATTCTCAGACTAAAGCATGTTAGGAATCAGAGTCTTTTTAGTCTCTTCAACTCTCTTTCCCGCCCCTCACACCCAGTGAAATTGTTTCTTCATTCGGTTATTTTACTTGATGTGGTCTGTGTTTGTGATACTAAGGATTCAGCATAAAAAAAATAATTGCTAAGTTGATATGATGAAGTGATGACTTGGACCTCAATCACTTCTGCTCCTAATCCTCATCCCATCTTTTTGCTTTGAAGTGTTTCCTTTTCCAAAATGTTTTCAATCGTTATCTTATCCTAACATGAAGTATAGTTGGTCCCTGGATTCATAGGTTCTGCTTCTGAAGCTCAACCAACCATGGAGGGAAAATATTTGGAGGGGGGGAAAAAAAACCCAAAACTACATCTGTACTGAAAACATACTATTGTTGTCTTCTCGCCTGCAACAAAGACCCGATCCCAGGGAATGCGCATGCAGCTCTTCATTTTGCGCGCATGTTTCTTTCCCTCCCTTCCTTCCTCCCCTTTTTCCCTTTTTCCCCCCTCAGTCCCCTTCATGTGGCCCGCCAGTCTTCCTTCATTTTTGATGGTGCTCCCTCCACCCCTTCCATTTCTCCATCTCCCTCCCTCTCCTCTCTCTCTCTCTTATACCCTCAGTCGACCAATCGCAGAACTTTCACGTGAAGCATCCACGGGCAAGCATAGACAAAGACTTAAAGCATGAACCGGCCACACGTGTGGCCAATAGGAATAATTTTCGCAAAGATACACTTGTTTCCTCCCTGGCGGCAGCAAAGCTGGCGTACCGCCAGGCGCCGTCTTAAGAGACCATAGGGAATGTCCGGACCACCCCAACAGCTCCCCCTTTTTTCTTTTGTTGGATAACACCTCTAGCTTTTTCTCCAGTATATAGGGAAGCCATAACAATTCCTGAATATGTGTCTACTGAAACATGTAGTCCTACCCATTCAAGTCTTTGATCACCCCTATCTGGAGGATGTAAGTTCTCTAATTTTAGGTCCTTAAACTTTGCCTCCAATTCCTCCCCGTGAGTTCTTCCTCATCCTCACTTCCTGTTCCTGAGGACTTTACAAACCGCAAAGATCGTTTTTCCTTAACTTCCTCTACAATGGCGTTTCCCTCCTCTATAGAATAGGCCCTCATCTAAAAACCAGGGGGCTTGATGTTTTATTGTCTTTAAGAATGCCCTTGCTGTTTGAGATTTTAAAGGAGTCCCATTTTTACTGTTTAAGCCGTTTTTTCCGCGGATCTGATTGAGCCACTTCACCGTGGACCTTCTTTAAGCCACTCAACCGTGGACTTGTGGATCGTCGCCTCCGCGAACCTTAGTTGCCCTTTGGCAAACTTTTAACTTAATTTCCCAGGTTTCGGCACCATTTATCGTCGTCTTCTCGCCCGCAACAAAGACGTGATCCTGGGAATGCGCATGCAGCTCTTCATTTTGCGCGCATGTTTCTTTCCCTCCCTTCCTTCCTCCCCTTTTTCCCTTTTCTCCCCCCTCAGTCCCCTTCATATGGCCGCCAGTCTTCCTTCATTTTTGATGGTGCTCCCTCCACCCCTTCCATTTCTCCATCTCCCTCCCTCTCCTCTCTCTCTCTCTCTTATACCCTCAGTCGACCAATCGCAGAACTTTCACGTGAAGCATCCACGGGCAAGCACAGACAAAGACTTAAAGCACAAACCGGCCACACGTGTGACCAATAGGAATAACTTTCACAAAGATACACTTGTTTCCTCCCTGGCGGCAGCAAAGCTGGCATACCGCCAGGCGCCATCTTAAGAGACCATAGGGAATGTCCGGACCACCCCAACAACATACAGATTTTTTCTTGGTATTATTCTCTAACCAATAGAGTTTAACAGCTATTTACATAGCATTTGCATGATTTTAGGTATTTTAAGCAATCTAGAGATGATTTAAAGAATACAGGAAGAGGTATGTAATATGTGTAGGTTATATGCAAATACCATGCTATTTTATATTAGGAACTTAAGATCTGCAAATTTTTAGTACCCATGGGAAGCAATCCCCCAAGATACAGAAGAATGATAGTATTTGTTTTATTTTCATATATATCATTTAGAAAGGTAATGAGGTGTGGTGGAGAATTTGAATTATGTGCTTTGTGCTTTTTATACTTTCTCTCATTTAGTTTTCCCATAACTGTATGAGGCAGGTCTTCTCATCTCTATTGTACAGATGAGGAAACTGAGTCTCAGAAAGTTTAGTGGCACTTCCAGTTGCACACAGTTGTTAAGGGCCTCTGCATTGTTTGGGCTGCCATAACAAAACGCCACAGGCTAGGTGATTTAAAAAGCAGAAATTTATTTTCTCATAGTTCTGGAGGATGAAGGTTTGAGACCAGGTGCCAGCATGTCTGGGTTCTTGCAAAAACTCCCTTCCTAGCTTGCAGATGCCACCTTTTTTGCTGTGTCCTTGTAAGTCAGGGGAAGAGGAGTGTGGGGAAAGAGACAGAGGGAGAAAGAGCACTGTGGCCAACTCTCTCCTCCTTCTTTTAAGGACGCAAAGTCATCATGGGTCCCTACTCTCATGATACATCTATTCCTAATGGCCTCCTCAAGTTCCCACCTTTAAACACTATCACATGGAGGGCTAGGACTTCAATATATGAATTTTAGAGACACAAATATCGAGTTCATAACATTCTACACCTAGCCAGCCAAAATTTGTGCTCTCCCATGTGAAATATATTAATTCCATCCTGACATCCCTAAATGTCTTAAAATCCATCCTAACCTTAACCTGAAAGTTAGACTTCATCTAATATTATCTAAGTCAGATATGGGTAAGACTTGAGGTATGATTAATTCTGAGACAAAATTTTCCCTGGTTATCAACCCATGAAACCAGATAAGCTATGTGCATCCAAAATACAATGATTGAATAAGCATAGGATAGACATTCCCATTTCAAAAGGGAGAAATCAGGAGGAAGAAAGGGATTGTGAGTCCCCAGCAAGTCTAAAGTAAAAAGCATTCGATCTTTGTAGATGGTGCCTCTCTAAATTGCCCAGTCTGGCCTTGAACTTGCAATCTTCCTACCTCAGTCTCCCAAGTAGCTGTGATTACGGGTGTGTGCCACCATGCCTGGTGACCATTAGATCTTAAGGATTGGGAATAATGTCCTTTAGCTTTAGCTCTGCCTTTGGGATTCACTGGAATAGCCCTACCTTCAGGATCTGCTGGGTTCTCCTCCTTGGCTCTGCTGGACAGTTGTGGGGGTTGTGCCAACAACTCTCTTTTGGCATGAGTTGTAGCCCTAAGTCTCTGACAGGTGGGTTTATGTCCCGTGGCTCCATCTAACCTAATGATGCCCAGGCAATGGTCCTTCCTCCCTCTGAATCCTAGGAGGCAGCCCTGATGATCTTTGAATTGCCTTTAAGGTCGTTCTTTCTTTGTCTTGAAGACTAGTGTTTGCTCACAGACAAACAGCTCTCTGATCTGATGCAATATGAATTCCAACAGCCTTTCTTTATTTTATCCTCTCTCCATCCCTTTTAGCTCAAATCAATAGTATTTCTGCTCGGGTGGCTGATTAGATCCATGGTTCATAACTATATTAATTTCCTTCTCAAACAATTGTTCAGCCATACCCATTGTGTTATTTTCAGGATAAGCAACTTTATTTTTTAGCAATACTAATTAGCTGAGAATTTTCCAAAGATTTAAATTCTGGTTCCTTTTTGCTTAACCATTCCATATTTATTCCATCTTGCTCTTGACAAATTTACTAAAAGCAGTTGGCAGGGACAAAGCCACACCTTCAACACTTTACTTAGAAACTACTTAGTTGAATATCCAATTTCATCACTTGCAAATCTACATTCCACAACACACAAAAATCTAGTATGCTAAATGATCTGCCACTTACAACAAGAACAACCCTTTTCCCATTGTCCAATAATGAGTTTCTTATTGATGTCTGAAGCCTCACCAGAATGGCCTTTACCTTACATATCTCTATCAACATCCTATTCATGATTGCTTATATGTTCTCTAAAAAGATGGGAGATTTCTTTATAGCTGTCAAGTTTTCTTTCTGTGCCTTCACCAGAATTGCCTATAACTGGCCTTTCATAACACTCTTAGATTTTTCTGGCATGCATCTCAAAACTCTTCCAGCCACTATACATTACCAAATTCCAAAACCACTTCCACATTTTTAGGTATTTGTTACAGTAGCCTTCCCCTTTTTGGTACTAACATCAATATTAGTGTGGGTTCTCTAGATATTTATTTCTTTTATCGGTTATCTCAGGGCGGGTGTGTGTAAGAAGGAGCTGGCACATATGATTAGAGAGACTGAGAAGTCTAAGATCAAGTTGAAGATTTAAAACAGCCCGTGGTATAGTTCCATTTTGAGCTGAGTCTAAAGGTGGGAGAAAACCTATGTCCCAGCTCAAAAATAGACAGAAGAATTCTTACTTTGCTTTTGTCTACTTAGACCTTCAGCAAATTGGATAAGGCCCATCTACATTGGGAAGGCGATCTTCTTTATTCAGTCTACTGATTCACATGCTAATCTCATCTGAAAACATCCTGATGCACATACCCAGAAATGATGTTTAATCGAATACATGCACACTCTGTGGACCAGGAGAGTTGACACATAAAATCAACTTTCACAATAAGTGGCAGAGCCTGAATATGAAACTCAAAGCCTATGACTTAATGACTATGCTCTATTGCCTGTCCATGTGACTATTTATGGGGTGCTTACTATATGCCAGGAAATTTTAGATATATTCTCCTCTAAGTTATCTAACAACTCTTTGAGGGTTTAGATACCTGTATGACCTACTAGCTATGAGACTGCCTACTTACCGTGCCTCACCTGTAACACAACAATAATGCTGTTCCACCTCTGTCCAACAGAGACTGTGAAGACTTCACAGAGAACGCATACGAAAATAATTTTAAGCCATGATGTAATGGTATGCATCACAAGTATGGAAACTATTTTCTCAATTAGTTAGTTTTTCATCGGAGAAATCCTGGGAACAGAGAAGTGGATGTAAACATAGCCAATATTTATCAAGTGTCTACTGTGTGCCAGATATTGTCTTCAGCACTTGGTGAACTGATCTGCTCAAGGTTTGTTGCTTCATTAGGCGATAGAACGGAATTAGAATCAGTGTATTGACTCCAGATGAAGGGAAGAATACACTGAGTGTCACTCCTTATCCCAGAGGTGAGAACTAGTTACAGGCAATGTTGATGCTGAGTTTAATAAAGGAATTTACGTCTTGCTGACTCTCCCTCCTGGATTTTTGTATTAGTCTTGATACCTCTTGCTAGGCATTGCCCTGGTCCTGTATTATCGAATCCTTTGCTAGTATAATAGATGATATCCAGATTTTATTCTCTTTTACAGTTTTTCTGCTATAGATCACCAGACCTGGAGCTTTTTATTATTCATTCATTTGTGTTTTAGAAATAGAAGCAGGATGTTTGGTTTGTAAGCATTCACAGTTTTCCATACTAGCTCTGCAGATGCCCAAATGCCACATAAGTTTTCTTGGGGATGTAGCTTCATCCTTGGCCACCAGTTCTTTATCTGCAGTGTGTACTGTAGGAGAAGGAAAGTCCCTTTCTCTTCCAGATAATGAGGTGGGATGCCCCAGGGCACTAGTCAGGGGTGAGGAGCACTGCATTTTCATCCCTCTTTTTCCCCTGGCTCTCACTGTGCCCTGGGATGGGGCAGTTTCCTTATACTGCATTGAACTGATGAAGCTTGAAAGACTGCAGGCTGCAGTTTCTAAGTGAGGATGTGTTCAAGATAATGAGAAACAGAAATGAAGCTTTTCCTAGCTGGCCTCTGAGGCCCCTGCCAAACAAACTTGAGGCTGGGCTAATCAGAGCCAATTTTTAAAACTGTTGATCACATAACAATTTAAGAGTGTACAAAGCTTATTTTATAAAAAGGCAGTGCTGGGAATAGAGGTGAATGATTTCATGGATTAATGCAAAACCATTAGCAATAACATGAATGCAAATTCCTATTATAGAATTCTATTGCCAAGTTACAGAAAATTCATGACTTCCTTAGATGGAAAATTAACTCATGTTTTATTTATATTGAAGCCAATCACATTGAAGATTTCTTTGCCGGTGGTATGTATGTATATGTGTGTGTGTGCACTTGTAATATGGTTTAATTCATTCATTCATCTCAAATTATAAGGAAGTCTATGGCATAAGTGGAATATGGTTTCAATCAGTCCTGATCTGTCTTTTAGAAGTCTTATTCTTTCTTTTGAATAGATAAGAGAAGAAAAGATGGTAATAATAATAACAGAAACAATAATAATATTTACATGGTGCTTTGGAAAGTTTCCTGGCAAAGCTGGGCCAAGTGGTGCATGCCTGTAATTCCCACAGCTCAGGAGGCCGAGGCAGGAGGATCCCAAGTTCAAAGCTAGTCTCAGCAACTTAACGAGGCCCTATGCAACTAAGTGAGACACTGTATCAAAATGGAAAATAAAAAGGGCTGGGGATGTGGCTCAGTGGTTAAGTGCCCCTGGGTTCAATCCCCAGTACCGAAAGAAAAAAAAAATTTGCTTGTGAAATGTTTATCTTTTAACCTTGAAAACTCTTAAGAGAGGGTTTTATGACCTGTGAGTCAGGTGAACATTATTATTGTTATTTTCTTATGATAAATGGGGTAGTACCACCATAAGACAGTTAAGGGAAATTAATTATTTTTCTTATCATAGTCATATTCAAAAAGCTCAAAATAAATTATTTTTAAATCAATAAAGTTAGTAGGATTTTATTTCCAGAACATAATAGGTATCTGAAAAAATACCACTCTAATCTATGATATGGATTGGGTCAGTAAGGTATTCAACACTTACAGCTGTATGAAAAACCTTACGCATGGTCTGTGCTCAGTACACATCTATTTTTTTCCTCACCTGGACATGATGATGTCATTTGTGCCCAGCACTGTGCTGGGTCATCTGGAGGATAACTGTTTGTGGAGGGCATGCTACCTGCATGTGCAGTGCATGTGATCTCACTGGAAAGGCAGGGTGTGGCCATCTCTGAGCTGATCATTGTGGTCAGTACTGCCTGAGTTATGTACCCACCCTAAGGTCAATGGTGTAGCAGGGGCAAGTCCAGCCTGGTCACAGAACACTGAGATAGGGCAGAGGTAGTTTCCTGAAATTAAATCAGGTGAAGACTGAGTGAATCATTCACAGAAGTCCACCTGATTGTTTCTTCTGACCTCCAGGGAGTTAAAAAGTCCCAAGTATCCTCACTATCCAAAGTCCTCCCTCGTAGACCTCCTCAGCTCTCCTCTCTCAGGCAATCCTGACATCTCCAGTTGTAAAATGGAATGCATCTCTCCCTGAAAGTACAGTTATAAGTGTAACTCTGGTAGCAGAGTTAATATGGTACTATTTTCATATATATTTCAAATATATTAACTTTAAAGAGCCTTTTGTGGGCAGTTTTGTGGGTTTAACCATAATTTATACTACAGTGTCTTTGGGAACATGTGTGCCGGGAAACCAAACACTCAAACCAACAGACACATTCTTGAAACATAAACTGGGGTTGTATGAGATGGGATGTACAATCGACTTCCAAAGTGTGTGGTGGAATTTGGATGAGCTAAGACCACTCAGAGGAGAGACCACAATCTCTCTGGATCTGGGAAAAAGGCAGGTAGCATAACATCCACCTATCAATGTCTTGTTGGCATCAAAACCTGGCTGTGTTCCCCAGGACATGAAGGTGATCTAGGTCTTATGTCTCAGGGCAATGAACATAGTGCCAACTAGATTGTGTCTTCGTTTCTCATTGCTCCAAATACATCCCTCTTGAAATTTTATCCTTGCTTGAAAACAAGAGGAGGAATGTATTTTAATCAAGAACTTTTTCCATTTATTTTAAACATTTTAAACACACAAATATAAGAATATATGAAAAATGTTTTATAGAGAGTATAAAAGGGAAAGTCCTCACACCTACCTAAAACCCTCCAATATGATTCCCTTAACCAAGATACCCACTTTGCTTGAGTTAATTTTGTAAAATTAATTTCTTAATATTGAAATGAACTGTATTTCCCAGTTTTATCCCCATTAGACAATATGGGAGGGAAAATTGTCTAAAATGTTAAAGTTCTTTTCTATCCTGATCCAGTGGTTTATTAGCATTCCAGTGGAGCTGGGGTGGGTGTTAGGGAAGGACAAGTGGAATTTGAGAAGCTCAATGTGTTGTCTAATAGTTGTCTCCCTGAAATGGACTGAGTACTTGTGTCACATTTATATTCTAAAATCCTAACCCCCAGTGTGATGTATTGAGATGAGGCCTTTGGGCAGTAATTGGGCCTTGAAGATGGAGCCCTCAGGAATGGGGTTAGTATCTTATAAAAGGAATCACAGAGAGCTCTCTTACTGTCTTTGTGTCATTGGAGGAAAGATAAGAGGATATGGGTGTAAAATTTGGAAGAAGGCCCTTACCAGAGCTCAGCCATGCTGACCCTGGTTTGGGACCTCCAGCCTCCAGAACTGTGAGAAATTCATGTCTGTTATTCCCACATGCCAGTGCATGGCATTTTGTTACAATATCCTAAAGTAAGATATTCCCCTTTCTTTGAAAATCATTGCTTCCCATGTCAAAGCCTGTCACAACTAATCTTTCTGTGATTTGCAACATGCATCTTTAACTTATCATTGCCAGTTTAAAACAACATTTTACTACTTATTACAAGAAAATTGTAATAGTATACTTTCTTCTTCTCTTTTTAACAGTTTTGTTACTGTTTTCTAGCAATTTTCTTCTCCATATAAAAATCCACAATACACTTTTGGCTTTAAAAAGTAACTTATCTTTTGGAGAAATTAAGAATCAATATATATTTTCTATTTACCCACATATATTCCATTTCTAGCAGTTCTTCTGTTTCAAGGTGAGGAAGGTGAGCCTCAGAGAGTGTCATGGCAGCAGGATGATTGCAGAGAAGCAACCACAAGTTTCAGGGCCTCAGGTGACAGCTGGTACAGATGTGCTGAGAGGATCAGTGAACTGCAAGAGTTCTGGAGCGTAGACTGGAAGGTCATGGATGGTGGGGACACTGACATGAGTGAGTGGTTATAGCTGTGCCCTGACTACAGTGCCTATCTACTATAAAATAAAGAATGTGTCTGGTCTTTGTCTCTGGTTCTGGGAGGGAACCTCTACACCTTTGGGATTTCCTAAGTGATGAGAATATCTTTGCTATTCATGGTGGACTCTGATAGCTAAAGAGGTGACTCAGCATGGGGAGGCCATGTTGAAGACCAACCACATGATCTGAGGGTTGGGGCTTCGGGCCACATGACATCAGCCCACCTGCCCAGCCTCTGGGCTGGGAGGGAGAAGCTGGAGAGTGAGTTCACTCTTATGGCCACGGTTCCATTAGTCATGTCTACATGCAAAATCCCATCATAAACTTAGGACTCTGAAGCTCAGTGTTTTCCTGGTTGGAGAACACGTTCATTTCCTGGGATGACTCTTCTATAGGAAGAGTACACAGAAGCACTATGTTTGGGACCCTCTCAGATGCTCCTGACTGGTATTCTTTATGGTGAAAGCATGATTATAATTGTAGTGCTTTCCTGAGTTCTGTAAGTCATTCCAGCCAATTATCAAGCTTGAGGGAGGCCTTGGGAGCTCCCTGGATTTGCAGCTGGTCAGTCAAAAGTGCCACAGCTGAGGATTCCTGAACTTGTACCTGGCATCTGAGTGAGGGCAGTCTCACTGGGGACTGTGCTCTTAGATCTCTGGAGTCAGACACCAACTCCAGAAGTTAGCATTGGAATTGAGCCACAGTACTGACTTATCTCATACCAAAAGTACTTGTAGGATTAGGCACTCTGTAGGATGTGATACAGCGTGACACTGAATACCAGGACTAGATCAGACCAGCGACTGCAGAAGAAATCATCCATGCCATTCCCAGGCAATTCAGAGACAACCTTGTGGCTGGAGGTCCTTTAACCATCATGTCCAGACGCCATATTGAAAAGGAAGAGAAGAGGGAAGACAGTGTTCCAGTAGGATGTTTGAAGGGATTCTAAGTTTATCTGCTTCAAGCTAGAAGTGACAGTGTTGACTCTTTTTTTTCAAATCTCTTTAAACATCTTTTGTTAACAAATTTGTAGCTCTGAATCAGTAGGATTGTCCTTTCTTCACCCTCACCCCCCATGTCTCCCACATGGATGTGTTGTGGGGTCTAAAATTGGACTCTGGTTTATTTCACTCTCCCCTGGCATTTCTCCAGGAGTTTCCTGTTTGGTTCAGAACTATCTTGCATATCCACAGGGACACCTTTTCCTTTCCAGTTGTCAAATTACATATCAGGTGGGCTGGAATAGAACCAGGTTGTTTCCACAAAGCAGATGGACTGCATTCTGGGGGTTCATCAGTTTCCAGATTGTGTTTTGGGACCCTGGCCTGGTGTGTGGCCATTGTGAGATTGTGAGTCACAAGATTCATTTAATCTCTTACTGGTTCCTAAGGTTCTGAGAAGGAAATGATGGATAAGAATCTGGTTGAATTTTGAGTTGAGTAGGAAGATAGGAAAATAAATAACGGACAGATTCTTTTTTTCTGTCCTGGGGATTGAACTTGGGCCTAAGCACTTCTCCACTGAGCTACCTCCCCAGTCATTTTAAAATTTTCTTTTGAGGCAAGGTCTCACTAAATTGTCCAATCTGTCCTTTAACTCATGACCTGCCTCAGCCTCCAGAGTTGGTAGGATTATAGACATGTGTTTTGACAGAATTTTTAATAAGCTAGTACTGGTAAAAATTAGTCATTGGTTCAATTATTTTGTATACTCTTGACCTCCCTTGTGTCCCTGATCAAGTGTCTTGAAATGCCTGAGACTGACAAGTGTAGAGGAGGAAGTCACAGCCAGATGTTCACAGGGTCAGCTAACAAAAATTAATGAAATGGGCTGGTGTCAATGGGGAATGATCCTGGTATTGCTATACTTTCTGATTTTTTTTTACCAAAAAAATGCCCTAAAAGTCTGATTTTTTAAAAAAGCAAAGGTGGCAAAATTTAAATGTTGGCAAAAAGGGTAAGTATAAAATCATCCTGCAGGACATAACAGCCTACTATTATTCACCATCTGTAACTGTTACTGTGAGTATGGGGGTTCAATGCAGAACCACACATGTGAGCAATGAGAAAACCTCACCATTGTACATTTTAAGTCTATCTCTGAGGCTTACTGAATATGGGTTTTCTTCTTTTTATTTTATTCCTTGGGACATTGTCACTTGATAATAATGACTAATTGTCACTTGATAACATTGACTAATGTTCTTTCAACCAGTCACTTAATTGTTCCTTGTGAGTCCTTTCTATTACTATAAGAAAATCTCAGAGGCAGACTGCTTTATAAAGGAAAAAGGTTGATTTAACTCACAGTTTTGAAGGCTGAATGTCTAAGATTGGGTAACTGAATGTTTGGTCTCAGGTGAAGGCTGAAGGGCAGATGGTATCATGGTGGAGCACATTCAGGAGAAAGCACAAATGGAGAGAGAGGCAGGAGCGGCCAGGTTGGCTCCTTTTATAACAACCCTCTGTGGGATGCTAACTAAGAGAACTCCTTTAATTCCTTCAGAAAGCAGCAGCTGGTGCTCATGACCTGAACGCCTCTGCGCCAGGCTCCCCCTTAAAGGTCCATGCCACCTCCCAACATCACCAAACCTGGAGACTAAGCCAGGCAAATCTTTGTGGGACAAACCACATCCAAATGAGAGCATCCCCTGATTTTTTTTTGGTTTCCTCCCCCTCCTCTTTTCTCCCCTCCTGGTGCTGAAGATTGAACTCGGGGCTTCACACATAGCAAGCAGATGCACCGCCACTGAGCTCTAAGCCCAGCCCCCACCCTCACTTCTCCCAGATGAGGCCACCATCACTCACTCACCCAGCTCAGCACACCTGCTGCTTCCTGAGGCCAAGCACTCCCCTCTGCTTCTGCTCGGTGGGCTCCACTGCTCCCATCCCGCTTTGTGCTGTAGTTCATGCTTCTTGCCTTCACCTTTGTGTCACTCGATGTAGCTTACTCTCTGGAAACATTTTTTAAACTAGACAAGAGTCCAAACTCTGTAGCGGGTTCACATCTGTTAACTTGTCTGTATTTCCTTATTTAAGCTTAAGGGATGGTATTCTAGAGAAACGTGTGGTTCTCTGTCCTAAATATTTTTTGCATTTTCTTTTCTTTCCATATCTATGTATGTCTACTTAAAAAAAAAAAAATCCAGTTGTCTGTATACCATGCATCTGCCAATAATCACTATCAAGTTCTTTTGGGGACGAATAGTTTTAATTAGTTTTTTTTCCCTTTAAACCATAGGTGTACTTGTTGGTGATTAGTTTTATTGTCACTAAATTATTTAGTCAAAACTCATCTTTTTATTATGCTTATTATGACATCTAGAACTCTCATAAATGATTTTACTTCTTATTAATGTTACACTTTCCCCCCTCTGTATCCATATCGCTGTTTAGGTTTTCCAGTTTTCTTTCCATTTGAAGGAGAAAACTCATAAAAATGTTAAAAACATGAACTTAACTCGTGACTACACTGAACTACTGTGATTCTTTTCCTGTGACCTTTTCCAGTAGCTCCTGAGAGATTCCCATGGATTTTACGAGGCAACTCTGCAAATTAGGACAAAATGATGAAATCTAAAAGCGGAGGAGGTGGCCCAGAGATATGCAAGCCCAAGAGACCTGTTTGGGCCAACTGTCCCGCCCTGCGCCTGCCAGAGACAGACTCACTCCTCTCCAGCTTTTTGCCTTGGGCTTGTTGCTGTGGGTCTCTGGGGATCCTTTGTGTGATTATATGACTATAAGGAGGAGGACTTGGCCAGCAGACCACACGGGTAGGCCAGCTCACTGTTTGAGAGGTACTGTGCATCATGCAAAACTCAAAAATGGATCCTTTTGCTTAGATCATCTGGGCTCATTTCAGATGAAACCGACCATGGCCATCAAAAGTATCATCAAACCGCAGAGTAAAAATAAACCTGCATCTCAGAACATTGTCTCCAAGAAAGGTCGGGCAGCGCCTGATATTTCATTTACCAGACTTCGTCCCTGTTGGTTCTCGTTGTTTTGGTTAACTTTTCTTTCAGGGTGTCTGTTTTTCAGTACACACTCTGCCTTTTTATAATTGTAGGAAAATGTGTAGCTATCTCAGATAACAGAACCTGGCATTGGTAGGTATAAATGGGCACTATTTTTTATTTCTCCTGCTTCTTCTCAAAAAGGATTACAATATAGGTTTCCAGAAAAAGCTTGGCAGATCACACGCAAATATGGTTTTAAATGTATATCAGCCCCACACCATGCCTAACACACACGCACACACACACACACACACCACATTCAATAGTTATTGTCAGCAAATTTTTACACACCACATTCAACAGTTATTGTCAGCAAATTTTTAAGTAAGGCCCAAACTCCCTTCCACCATTAGGGAGTCATTGGTTCAAGTCTCTCTATATTCCTATTGCATCCCTAATTTCTTGCGTTATGATATGGGTTACACCTTATTTCCTTTTTTGTAGCTTATATCCCTAGGCAAACTGAAATTTCTAACAGTAGGTATTCTGTGTGTTTTTTTTTTTCCCTATAGTAATCTTTGCGCTCAGCATGAATGCTATATGCTGAGGGTTAGCTGTTGAAGGGACAAATAAATATGTCCCAAATACCAATGTAGCAAAGATTATTGATATTATTCTTGTTAACCTACTTGAGTTACTAATCTAAGTGGTATTGGGTCAACATTGTACATACATACATACATACACATCCTCAATCTCAGGTGTGTGTGTGTGTGTATGGTGTGTATGTGTGTTTGTGTGTTAGGAAGTATACCTAGTATACTTCTGTAGTTCATCAAATTTAAAATAACATCAATTTTACAGCATGCTATTATTTCACATACCAGTAGGAAAGAAAAAATTTTGCCAATTACAGTGTGATCCAATGCTTTCTTATTTCAACATAAAAACCTCAAGTCAGGTAATAACCCATTTAAAAATTTATTAAAGTCAGGACTTTCCAGTTAAATTAGAAAATGCTCCAAAATTCAGGAGATTAAAACCAAATATTGATACTGGTAAGCATTGAAATAATCTAAAAAAAGAAAGCCCAAATCATTTTCAGTTTGTTTCATATCCATTATCAATTTAAGAAGCAAAAATTATTTTTATTGAGAATGAATTTTGGAAAAGTTATAATACATTTTGATCTTCTCATTTAATACGTGCAAGAGCAATGCAGTTACCCTCTCAAATATATCCATTTTCTTATTTTGCGATGAAACATGAAAGATCCAATATAATTTTACACATTAATTGTATATTACAAAATGTTCTTTTCTTCTACTAATCTTCCCCAGAAGAAATGGTAAGTGGTGCTAGGTCTTTTTTCCCTAATTGTATGCACAAAACTTGGAAAGGAGGAAATTTTGGTGTGGAGTGAGGAGAAGGTCTAGGATAAATGTATTTTGTGTTTAATTAGGTCACAATCCCAAGGTTCAGCAATCTTTAATTGATTAATAGCGAGAATGTTGTGGCTGTTCATTGGCAAGTTCAAGGAATTGGCAGGAGACACAAAGAATTGAAACTGGAGAGGAAGAGGAGGGCCAGGAAAGGGGGCAAAAGAAAGGGAAGGAAGAGAAGGAGAAGATGCAGCGTTAGTGTTGACTTCTTTTATTTTTCTTCACCAAGATATTTCCAATGCAGCTATCACACAGCAAATGAAAAGTCCTTGCACCCTCTAGAATTTAAAAGTGTTGCATGAGAATGTGTTGGTATGAAATCCATGCTTTGGATTTTGTAATTGAATTCTTCTTGCATTAATCACTTTTTACAAAGCCTCTCACTGATTAGTTACATCATTTGCTGCAGTTGCTTATTCTCATAGGAATCTTCTGCATTTGGATCCTGAGTTTCCCTCCCACCTTGCGGGTGATTTAATAATTCCATTTGGATGTCTATTTTGAGATGTCAAACTTATCCTGCCAGATGCATGATTTCTACTTTCCCCTTCCATCAACTTGCTCATCCTGCCTTCTTACCCATCTCAATGAATGGCAACTCCATACGGAGATGAAGATGCTGGGGGTCCTTGGTTCCTCTTGCTCATCCCACTTCCAATCTGAGAACAGATCTTGATAGCCCCATCTTCAGGACACAGTAATTCCCCCTTAGCTGTGAGGGATACCTTCACAGACCCTTAGTGGATGTCTGAAACTGAAGATAGTACCATCCCCTTACACAAGCACTGTGATATTTTGACAGTTGATCTGGTAACTGGGATAGCTGCTAAGAGACTAACCAGTGGGCAGTGTTTTCAGCATGGATTCAGTGAACAAGGGATGACTCACATCCTGGGTGGGACAGAGTAGGAGGAGCAGAATGTGTGAGATTTCATCATGCTCTGTGGAATTTTCCATTTAAAAATTTTGGATCACAGTTGACCATGGGTGACTGAAACAATGGCAAGTCAAACTGTGGACAGCATATCCAGAACCTGAGCATCTTTCACTACTTCCACTGATACCACCCAAGACCAAGCTACCATCATCTTTCACTGGGTCACTGCAATGGCCCCAACAGAAATCTCTGTTTCCATGTTTGCTTCTACCCAACCTACTCTCAAAACTTAAGTCAGACTGAATAAGTCTTCTGAGAAAGAACCTCCAATGACTCCCATCTCAATAATGATGACTTATAAGACCTGGACTAATCTGATCCCCTTGCCTCTTTGAACTCTGTTTCTGATACTCTTCCCTGGTTCACTTGACTCATGTTCCACTGGTGACCTTTCTGCTCCTTGAAGAAGCCTGACCACTCCAACCCCAAGCTCTCTATTCTTGCTTTCTCTGCTAGGAACACTGCCCACCAGGATGATCATGGGGCTCTTGTATATACTTCACTTAGCTCTCAGTGAGCTCTTCTCTGATTACTGTCTTTCATTTAACAATACTACTTGCTATTCTCTACCCCCCTTTTCTGTTCTAGTATGAAGCTGAATTGCTTATTTTGTTTATGTCTGTCTGTTATTAGTGTAAAAGCTTTATGTGGATTCATTTTTTACTTAAAGCACAAGTCATAATATTGTGGGTTGGTTTTTCCCAAGAAGCAGATGCAGAGGCGGAGGTTAGCAGAGGGGATGTTTACTGGGGAGTGCTCTCAGGTTCGACTTCTGTGGAGGATGTGAAGGGAGCAGGACTGGATAGAGAGAGAAACTGGGCTGCAGTGCTGCCTTCCACAAAGCTTCAGCTGATCCCACAGGGCTCTGGAGCTGGCATGACTGTGCCAAGTCATCCCTAATTGAAGCCAAGGGAGTGAAGGCTTTATATCTGAGCACTGCCAATCATTCCATGTGGGCTGCCCTCAGGAAGACGTGTGATCTTTGACTACTAGGTTGTTTTCAGCCAAGGATAATCCCGAGGGGGGACTTACATTCTGAACTGGCATTGCTCAACACTGGGCAGCTGGGGGAACAAACTCTCCATTCCCAAAAGCAATGGACCAGGATTTGGATCTAGATGGCACAGCAGAGTCTACTCCATGTGGTCTATAAAGCCCTCCAGGATCTGGCTGTGTCTGCCTCTGTAAATGAGCCTTATCCACTCACCGCGCATTGTACACTAGTCCCATTTGGCCTCCAGTGATTTACAGTTTAGAAAGAACACCATGGTTCCTGACCAAAGAATGGATTATAAATGGCCAAGAGTGGAGATCCTCCCAAAACTTTAAAAAATTGTCATATGTTCAAAGGGAGAAACTTCTGTTTATTTTAGCTGCTTCTCAGAATATTGTGGGCTCCCAAGGACATGTAGGTTGGAAGGACGTACAGAGCTGTCATTTACATTAGAGGAATACTGCTCAAAGCTAGAAGAGTACAGCCTTCACTGACCCATTCCAGCAGACCCGTGGATGTCTTACATGGACTTAGAGAACATCTAGCAGTAAGAAACTGGACTTTGGGAAATGTATACTACTGTTGTGTTTCAATGTTATGCTCAGTTGGGACAAGAAGGAAACCATAAAAGTGGTTATAAAAGAGTGGATATAGAAGACTCTTCCTGGGGAAAGGAAATGGGACCCTTGATAGGAGATGTCAGACCACAGGAAAGGGTGGGCTTCCTCAAGATAGTTTACAATGGAGAGAGCCACAGACAGTTTAGCCCCATTTTCTTCCCATCCTCTGAAGACAGAGGGAAAGGATGTTCTGTTGATGTGGTCCAATAGGGGTCAACATTGTGGGCAGAGAACAAGGTGGAGACAGGTAGAGAGGGTCCAGCAGGGCAAATGGGAGATGACTGGCATGCAGATGGAAGCTCTTCTGTGCTGAAATTTATGTTTCTTAAACTTTAATGCATACATTAAATATGCACACATATTCCCTGAGGATCTTCTTAACGTGCAGATTATGTTCTAGGAGGCCCGGAATTAGATCTGAGATTCTATATTATTATCAAACTTCCTTGTGATGCTGAGGATGCTGGTGTATGGATCACATTTGGAATAACAAGGATTCCACTCCTTTCTATAATCTCAGGACTTTAAACTGAGTCTCCTCAGAAGCAACAGCCTGGTCAGGGCTGGGTAAACATCTCTTGCACACCTGCGGGAGGGAAGGAGTAAATTCCTTTCCTCCCTTTCCTCCCTTTCCTCCCCAACCAAGAGCAGCCTAGAAAGATGGCCAAATTTGCCCAAGGCAGGTCAGCAGTTCTAGACAGTAAATGGCAGCTGGCAGTTGGCCTAAGTGGCCCGTGGACAGGGCAGAAATTGATGGCCTGAGCCCATGGAAGCAGAGATCAACTGACTCAGGAAAGTACATAAAACACCACCACCTTTGAGGATTCCCTGGGAAGGGGACAAAGTCCCAGCTCATTTGATAAATGGAGTCTTGAAATTGTTGTAAATAATAAGAAAATGACCTTTCTTATTTATGTTTACAGGCTAGGGAAACCTGGACTTCTGGGGAATGAATCAAGTTTGATAGTTCCGGCTCTGAAGCCATTGCCAAATACCTTTGTGCCTTGCTTTGTACTTGCTTCAGTGCTAACGCTGCCTCTCACATGTGTTTGTATTTAGTCCATGACTATTGGGAACAGACCCTCCTGAATGGAGAGGACCTCTCCAGCAGTGTCCAATGGACCCATGAATCAACAAAGCACAAAAACATGTTTACTACTTCGAGCTGGTCGCCCCTGCTCCTGCTCCATGGTGTTCCTGGAAATGCTCGTAAAGCAGAAGAATGGTAAGGGATGGGTCATTTTTGTCACCCACTGCCATGGGAGAGTCAGCACCTACCTTCCTTTTCTTCCCATATTCCTGAGTCAGTCCAGCAAAGTGTTGACAAGTTGACTTTGAGACCCATGAGTCAGCCAGGAAACTGAATGAGTGAATCTACAAGGTAAAAACTGAAATATAGGGTTGGCCAGCCCCATTGCGACAGCAGATGGATGGAGTTTCAGAGGGACAGCAGTGCTCACTGGCTGTACATTTTTCTTTTCTTAGTATTAATAATTGAGAGCAGTTTAATCTTCAAGTTCCCTTTCCAAAGGCTACATAAAGAGGAGAATCCTTTTAACTTTCCTGATCGTGGGAAAATGATTTTAATTAAAATGTGGTGAATTCATTTCTGGAGGTCCCAAACCTCTGGAGAGTATGAGGGTGGGACGTGGGAGAAGATGGCATTGGGTGCGGAAGGGAGAAGGTGGCATTGGGTGTAGAAGGGAGAAGGTGGCACTGGGTGTGGAAGGGAGGAGAT
>JAJEJO010002759.1:420848-435848 GCA_020662805.1 Glaucomys volans
TGGCACTGGGTGTGGAAGGGAGGAGATGGCACTGGGTGTGGAAGGGAGGAGATGGCACTGGGTGTGGAAAGGAGAAGGTGGCACTGGGTGTGGAAGGGAGAAGGTGACATTGGGTGTGGAAGGGAGAAGATGGCACTGGGTGTGGAAGGAAATTCTCTATTAAAGACAAATGCAAATGCGAATGCTGCTGCTAATGGCCCATGCTAACCCAGTCCCTCTGTGAGTGGGCACTGTTTTGTGGACTCCCCGTGAGGAAGCCCAGGATCCAAGCCACAGACACACCCTCCTGGGAGCTTGGAGGGTGCCAGTTACATTAGCTTGGTGGCTTTGTCCCCACCCTGCTCTGAGCATAAAAATGCAGTTAGTCAGGGGGTAAAAGGATGGGGAAAGTTATTTTTGTTTTCTCTCTTTCTTCTGACTACTCACGACTTTACCAAATATAGGTTAATTTTCCTTCCCTTCTCTTCCCTTCTTTTGATGGGTTCTTGCTATATTGTCCAGGCTGACCTTGATCTCCCATGCTCAAATGATCTTCCTGTCTCTGCCTCCCCAGTAGCTGAGACTACAGGTGCTTGTCATCACACCTGACTCAGGTTAAATTGAAAAACTGTGAGTTTACAAACTTCACAGTCAGTAAAAGTAGATTATTAAAAAAGCAAGAGAGGAGAAGTTTTGGTTTTCTTTGGTGAAGTTGGGTGACAAATTCTTTTGAGTTTTATATTGAGCGCCCTGACAAGTTCTGATATGAATTCCCCCTCCTCTAAAATTGCCCCATCTGCTTTAATTGCCTGCCACCCCAACCAGTTTCTTCAAGCACAACTGAAATTCAGCATCTTTCTTATTTATTTATTTATTTATTTATTTATTTATTTATTTATTTTTTAGTAGAGCTTTATAGTTATACATAGTAGCTGGGTTCATCCTGACAAACTCTTACATGTATGGAAATCAGTTTCAGATCAGGATCCCCCATTTTCCATCATGTCCTCCCTCTCCTCTCTCATTCTTCTTCCTGTAGTAGACTTCCTTTTACTCATCTATTAATTTATATTTGATTGTTTCTTTATATCATCCTATCCTTTTCTCCTTGTTTTTCCTTTATCTTACTTTAGCTTCTGTATATGAGAGGAAACATTTGACCTTTGAGTTTCTGAGTTTGGCTAATTTCACTTATCATGATATTGTTCATTTCTGTCCATTTACCAGCAAAAGCCATAACTTAATTTTTCTGACTGAGTAGAACTCCATTGTATGTATATCACAATTTCTTAATCCATTTATCTATCGATGGGCAACTGGATTGATTCCACAATTTAGCTATTGTGAATTGTGCTGCTATAAACATTGATGTGGCTATGTTGCTGTAGTGTGCTGATTTTAGATTTGGGGAGAGAATACCAAGGAGTGGGATAGCAGGGTCATATGGAGGTTCCGTCCCTAGCTTTTTGAGGACTCTCCATACTGCTTTCCAGAGTGGTTGTACTGGTCTGCAGTCCCACCGTCAAAGTACAGGGGTACCTTTTCCCCTGCAACCTCACCAACATTTATTGTTGTCCATATTTTTGATCATTGCCATTCTGATTGGAGTGAAATAAAATTTAGTGTAGTTTTGATTTGCATTTCTCTGGTTACTAGAGATGTTAAACATTTTTTTCATGTATTTGTTGACCATTTGTGTTTCTTCTTTTGAGAGTTTCTGTTTAGGTTTTTTTGCCCATTTATTGATTGGTTTATTTGTGTTTTGTTTCTTTTTTTGGTGTTAAGTTCTTTTGGATTCTTTGATATTCTGGGTATTAATCCTGTATCAGAGGAACAGCTGTCCATGATTTTATTTCCCATTTATAGGCTCTCTCGTCATGCTCTTAATCATTTCCTTAGCTGTGCAGAAGCTTTTTAGCTTGATGGCATTCTACTTATTGATTTTTGGTTTTCTTTCTTGTTAAGGAAGTCAGTGCCAGCACCTATATGATAGAAGTTGTGAGGTTTCTGGTCTAATTCCTAAGTCTTTGATGCATTTCAATTTGAGTTTTGTGCAGGGTGACAGAGAGGTGTCTCATTGCACTTTTCAGCAGATAGCTGTCCACTTTTTCCAGCACCATTTGTTGAAAAGGTTGTCTTTTATCCAAGATATATTTTTGGTATCATGGTCAAATATCAGAGGGCCATAGGATGTGGACTTGTCTCTGTGTCTTCTATTCTGTAGGAACAAGCATCTTTATAAACCTATTTCTGAACTGTCATTGAAATATTCATTAAGAATTCATTACACCACCCTTTGCTAACTAATGAAACAGTCTCATCTGGTGGTGTACATTAAAACTAGATAACTTCGAAAGATCCTCAAAATCTATTTTGGAATGCATGATCAATCCTATTCCTCACCTACCCACACAATCTGCTAAATCTTGGTCTCAGCCCATCAGAAGCATGCACCCCACAGGAATTGTAGCATTATGTTCAGCCCTGTGAAACCCCAGTCATGTCCTGCCACAGGAGCAAGTGAGAAGTGGGGTGGGAGAGAGAACTAAAGAGAGAAGTGGGAGGAGCTGTCAATCTATCATAAATTTTAACCACCTATCTTCAGGTGTGCTTGGCTCCTTTGAGCTTAAGAGATAAGAGGAAAGTAAATAGCAGATTTCCATTTGGATCATGTTAGTACTGAGCAATAGAGCAAGCTCATCCCTGTGATCTCTGGGAGATCGTTCTCCATGGAAGGGCACAGGGCAAGCAGTGTTTGAGGATCATTAGGTGGGATTTGGGATTCTGCCTACATCTGATCCATATATTTAACATTTTTGAGTCAGGAAGTTAGGAAAGTTTTCATGCACTTCATTTTTATCTGTATTTGGCTAAGTATGTGAGTTGCCATGAGGAAATAAACAAACAAATGCAGCTTTCCCTTCTCTTCACCCCTATGTGTCACTCCGCAGGACCAATGTTCCAGGCCAATGACAGTGGCACCCTTCCCCTAACTTACTTCATCCTTCCCTGCTGCCCTTTCTCATGGCAGTTTGGCCTGAGCAGAGGCCCAGGACTGTTCATTGTGGAGAAGAAGTTGGGAGATGGCATCATGAACACTGGATTCCTGTCCTTAGATCCCTCCTTGCTTTTATGTGACCCCTGCTTGCAGCCTCAGCTCTGTTTCACACTCAGGGACCAGACTTGTCCTTTGTTGGAAAATAAAGGAGTCCTGCAATGCAGGTCACACACTGATGAACTGCCCTACTCTGATGTTTAGCTCCAATTCTGGTAACTGGGATTTTGCTTTGATCTGTGATTCAACTGGGTCATTGTCTTGTTATCCTGGATTTGTGTCCTTGCCCTGAATTTCAGTTTATCTAGGCCTAAGGTCATTCCTTTGAACTTTAGCCCTTTAGCTTGGCTTTGTTCCTAGCTATCGGAACACCCCATTTTTATCATTAGTTGATCCCTGTTTAACACTGTGTTTGTTTTCTCCCTGGTGCTTCTGCTTGTCCATCATGGTTCCTGCATCCCTGAGGCTAGCTCTCCCCAGACCCTGACCTCAGAGATCTACCCAGATCACTTGGCAAGCATATACCTATTGACTTATGATTCTCTATTGATCACTGAAAGGTAAAGCCAAATACAGGGAGAGTCCTCAGGAGAGGACTAGGAGAGCTAGGGGCTCTCATACTTACCTGCCACCATTTGCCTTGTTCGTGGGAGATCTAAAAAAGACTGACTTGGGCTACCATTTATTAATTAAGATTTAATTGATTAAAGAAGGAGGAACAGACTTTATGCAGTTGAGAATTTAAAAAAATATGATTTTAACCAAGCCCCAGCAAGGTAATACATAGGGTACCTCCCAGGACATTAGCTTCAGGCACACCTAGACCTTCCTTTTAGGACACTCTGTGGCTATGCTTCTTGACCTTTCTTGGCTGTTTCCTTTAACAAAAATCTCCATAGTCCCAGGAAAGGAATCTTACTAGCCTAGTTTCATTTATGGATTTATCCCTGAATACATCAGCACAGGTCACATCACCAAGTCAAGACATGGCCCCTGGGACTCCCTTCCATATACCAGGGCCAGTCCCCAGGAAATGACCAGGATGTGAACTGACAACTCACCCGAAGTTTCACACCAGACACAACCAATGCTGGCCTCATGTTTTCTCAAGCACAGCTAGAATATTTTTAAAGGTTTTCTCTGAAGTCTAGATCTGTGTGTGTGTACGATGCTAGGGTTTGAATTTAGGGCTTTGCATGTGCTAGGCAAGTGTTGTACCACTGAGCAACATTCCCATCCTTTTATAAAAAAATTATTTTGAGACAGCAGCTTGCTAAATTGCCTGGGATGGCCTCCAAGTTGCTTTTCTCCTGTCTCAGGCTCCTAAAGTAGGTGGGATTACTTAGGTGAGACCTAAGACCTGGCTCAACTCTAGATTTTAAAGAAAAAACATTGAGTAAAGGAGGAATGAGCAACTGGACATGTACTTTTAAATTAGGCCTTGTTCATCTTCAGCTTGAGATACCTTGCAGACGCTTCCTTGCCTTCCTCAGGGGTGGGTCCATATTTGAAAGCCATATTTAATTCTCATATAAGGAATGCCCTAAGCCAATTGAGCCAATTCAAGTTCACAAGGAGAGCTGAAGAAAGGCTAGGAACTCTCATAGCTTTTGGCTAAGACCTCCTTTGGAATTCCATTTTCCTGACTCTCAAATGAGCAATCTTACTACTAATGTCTGTTTCAGGAGTGACCCTGTTTCCTTTGTAGAGAGCCTGGTCTGGTCTGATGGCTTCAATAATCTAGTCCATCAGAGCACTATATAGTGGATATAACTTTTGTCCCCAGGGTAGGCACATCTTGCAGCAGGAGGCTTGTTCTGTTACCCAGGTGCTGGCCTGTCCAATATGATTTACTGCCATGACCATTGTGTTCTAATCTGATTCAGAGTCAACACACACAGATTACAAGTGGGTGGTGTGCTAGACTCCATGGGCAGGCATTTGCACTTACATTATATAATTCATGACTTAGCACAATTCTCATAGAATTCTCTTGGAAAAGTGCTATGGACAAATATGTTTGGTTAAATTGCCTATTCTGTCTTCCTTTTACAGGTTCAGAATACTCAGCACCTCATTATTGACCTAAGAAAAAGCAGGAAGGAGATTAATTTTATACAGTATTTCCCAAACTTAATGGGTAGTGGAATCCCTTTCCTATTTATTCATATCTTTCAGTAGAACACTATTAAGGAAATGAAGATAAAATAATTTAATGTTTCCCATCTTCCTACAAAGAAAAAGTTGCTATTCTCATTTTATAGACCCATCTTGTTGTACTTGCACAGATTGACCAAGTCTTGTAATTTCTGCAGGTCTGGTTGACACCTTGACTGTGTAGCCTGTGGGAGATCCTAGCCAAGCTATCCTTTGGTTTCTGATTGATGGAAGCCATGAGATAATAAATGTTGTTTTAAGGTTGTTTAATATTGGAATAATTTTCCCTTAGCCATTGTGTTAGTCAGCTTTCCATCACTGTGACAAAATACCTGAGAAAATCAACTTAGAAGAGGGAAGATTTATTTAACTCATGGTTTCAGAAGTTTCAATATAGGGTGAGACAGACTATCATGGCATAAGGGCATGGTGGAGCAAGGCTGCTCACTTCATGGCAGCCAGGAAGCAGAGGGCTGGAGGGGACAGACTGGGGACAAGAGATACTCTTCCAGGACATGCCCCCAGTGACCTACTTCCTCCAACTAGGTCTCATTGCCTATAGTTTCCACCTCCTCCCAATAGTCCATCAATAAACTAATCCATTGATCAGATAAGAGCCCACCTGATCTTATCACCTCCCCAAACCACCACCTCTGAACATTGCTGCATTGGAGACCAAGCCTTCAACACATTCCAGATCTAAACCATAGCATCCATAGATAAGTAACATGCTCCACCCACAATTGGAGCCTGAAAGTGTCCAACTTTTAAGGTTCTTTGGCCACTTTCTCTCTTTAGAAGAGAATGCAGACAAGTTGCAAAATACCCATCTCCTACCTTTCACTAGAAAGAATGTCCAAATAGTTGTACGAATTTTGCCTGTGACCATAGACAATATAGTTTAGGGAAGAATACTGACAAAGAGAATGAGGCAAGTTCAGAGGAAACAGAAAGCACCTTTTCTGATATCCTGTATCAGACATTTTGCAATGTTTGCTTTCTCTCCACTCACCATCTCCACCAACTAATTCTTCAGGTCCTGCTACCCTTAGTATATACTTTTACTAGTTGGTGCAAAAGGCATGAGGCACTATCTATAAATGAGTATTTTATTTGAGTTTATTTTTCTGTTGATATTGTAACATTACTTTTTTTTTCCAGTACTAGGGATTGAACTCAAGGCTTTGCTCATGGTAAGCAAGTATGATATTATAGCATACTGATATTGATGAACTGTTTAAAATCTGATACACTGGAGTGCCCATTGAGGGAAATAACATGCACGATATCCATCAGTGTGGAGCACCTGTCCTGTGCCAGGCACTGGAGAAGTGCACAGAATCCTGAGACCTCCCGGGTGGCAATGCAAAGAACCCAGGATCCTCATGGTTACTACACACTGTAGGGGCCAGCATCTGAGTATTTCTGCTATACAAAATAGATTTGTCATTTTCTGATCTCTTCACTTTCAGGAATGGACAAAACTCAACAACCCTGCATACATGAGGAGAGCCAGAAGTATTTCTGAGGGAAGACCAAGTGGTTGCCTACAAAAAGTCCTCCTGAAATTGTTTACGATGTGTGGGTATGGTTGAGGGAACACAGGCAGGGAGAGGTAGGGGAGCATATGAAAAAAATAACTGATTCTTGCAAGTACAGAGGCAAAAACATTGTTACCCAGAAAAGATTGGACTTGCAGATGGATTTGCAAATTAAATTTGTGTGCAACTAAGGGAAAAACAGAACTCTGGCTTATCAGTTTACAGGGGAGAGTGAAATTCTAAGAGACTGGATTCCTCAGTCCCTGGTGTGTCTTCCCAGAGTTTTCTCCACATCCTGATATCTAGGAGGCTGAATGAATCAACAAGAGATTCTTTGGTAAAGGAACTATTGTAAGATTTCATCCAGACCATGGGAGACTTACTTCTTGCAGTACCCTGCTTCTCAGTGGAATACACCTCTATAGAGGCAGACATGCCTCAGTGCCCCTTGTTGAGAATCTGTGTTTCTGCATGTGGCTAGAAACACACTGCTAGGTTTGCTTCTTGGCATCTGGATTTCTATGTTGATGCATTACTTTTTTTAAAAAAAAATATTTTTTAGATGTTGATAGACCTTTATTTTATTCATTTATTTATATCTGGTGCTGAGAATTGAACCCAGTGCCTCACACATACTTGGCAAGCCCTCTACCACTGAGCCACAACCCCAGCCTTTGATGCATTCTTTCTTTGGAAGGAATAGCTATAGTGGTGTCTATAGAATATATCAAGATTTTAATTAGTTAACTTCAAGAGGATCCAGTGAAAGGTGTCAAGTTGAATCATTCCATACTTCAGGGTGATTGATGGAGAGAGGAAGAAAAGGAGGTACAGCTTTTTTGGTGTTTTATTGGAAACAGGAAGATAAGAAAGAGGTTTTTTTCCTTATCTTAGGTAGCAGGAACTGGGATGCTTTTCTAACACAGTGGACCAGAATTTGCAGAATCTCATTTGGGAGAATGATACCTCCATGTTGGTCCAGGAGATGCCAGAAGGGCAGCCTTGAGGAGCAAGCCTGCTACAGGGCTTGAACAGAAGGAAGGAGAGCACATACCCAGGTGCCCGTGAGCATCAGGGTGACAGTGAGCACATAGGACTGGAGGAGAGAGGGTTCTGTTTTGGTTTTTTTGGGTTACATAGTCCTGGAGGCTTATGATGTGTGGGTATGGCTGAGGGAACATAGGCAGGGAGAGGTAGGGGAGCATATGAAAAAATAACTGAAGATGGATTCTCTCCCAACTCTGGGAGATACAGGGTGAGCCAATTGCATATGGACCTAGAAAATGAAGACATGCTATCTATTTATCTATCTATCTATTTTTGTTTGTTTGGCCCCTTAATATCAAGGAGAAAACTCTGTTGAGGATCTTTGCTTTCATTGTCTGGGTCCCCCTTGGGTTGACTCAGGAGGTTTGCACACATATGTCTGCCTACTAGACTACTAGTCTACCAGGATTGTACATCATTCATCTTGCTCCTACCAGCTCATCTCCATACAAGCCAACATCAGGACCCTCATACTCCTGAGCTTCAAGGGAAAACAAGGAAGCCAGTAGGAACTGCTTATGTAATACCCATAGGTTTTTCTCTAAGGCAGTAGTTCTCAACTCAAGCTACATTATAATAAATTGTAAAGATCTGGAAAAAATAGTCATATCTGGGTCCAACCCCCAACCAGTGAATCAGAATCTCTAGGGGTGGAACCCAACCCAAGCATGATTTTTTTTTAAGTTCTCTCTGTAATTTTAATACACAGCCAGTGAGAGTCATTGGACTGGGGTCCCAAGGTAGGTTGTGGTTATGTAATTTAGAAGTGAAGCTCTGCTCAGATAAAATGTCACTAAGTTGAAAAACAGATTCTCTTTCAGTCTTTTTTTTTTTTTTTCAGTTCTAGGGATCAATCCAGGGCCTTGCTCATGGCAGGTAAGTAGCCTACCAATGAGCCAAGCCTCCAAACCCATTTTAAAGTCTTGAAACTAACAATCTAAGAACAAGGAGATGAGTGGACACAGGCCCTTGACCCTTCAGAAGAAAGGCCAGCAAGGGGAGCTGAGTGTGGCTGCTTGACAAGAGGAAATCCCGGAAGTTTGGAGTCTTTTGGAATATGCTTACTGCTTGAGATAATGTCTGAAAGTTGAGACTGATATGAATTATTTAGACCTTTGGGGAGACTCTTTGCGATGGAATCAATTTCTCTGCATAGTCAGTCTGAAATGGTCAAACCTCAGGAGTAAAACTGACTTTACAAACAGCGGCAAAAGAAAGTTCTGATGTTCACTACTGTGCTGCTGATAAAACTTAAAATTGATTGAGATGGCCCTTGGGAAGTCTCAAGAAAACTTAAATCTTGTTGCTATAAAGTATTATAATTTCCTTTGTATCTCATATTCATGAGATGTGTGAGATGCATTTAATGAGAATTCAGAGAGGGGATAGCAGCTTGGTCTTTTTTATTTTCTTTCACTTTTTTTTTCCTGCATTGGGGATTAATCCAGGGCATCATGCATGCTGGGCAAGCACGGTACCACTGAGCTACATCCCCAGTCCAGCTTGTTTTTGTTGTTTGTTTTTTTTAAGTGCTGTAGAATAAAGATTCAGAGGCTGAATTTAAAACTCACATTTTTTTCTTGGAAAGTTTTTGCCTTCTGGTTTAAGTAAGTGTCAGGTTCAAGAGCCTTTCCACTTTTGGTGTGACTGGAGTGACTATTTGTCTGGGTTTGTCTCAAAGGGTTCTAGTTTACATCTGTTTTCTTAGTTAAGTATCAATAGCCCACTTTTTCATTTTTGAATGTGCCCTGGGTTAGGCTATAGATCATGTGGTACATGGTATTATGTTTAGATATGTGGTCTCCCCCAAAAGCTCATGTCTGAGACAATGCTGGAATGTTCAGAGCTGAAATGGTTAGATTATGAGAGTTGTGACCTCATAAGTGGATTAATCCATCAATAAGGATTAATGCAGGCAGGTAGGGTGTGGCTGGATGAGGTGGGTCACTGGGGGCATGCCTTTGAGGTTTATAGTTTGGCTTTGGTGAGTGGCATTCTCTGCTTCCTGGGTAGCATGCCCTGGGCTACTTCCCTCTGCCCTCCTGCCATGATGTTCTGCCTCACTTGGTCCCAGAACTGTGGAGTTGGCTGGCTATGAACTGAACCTCTGACCATGAGCCAAAATAAACTTTTTCTCCTCTACGTTGTTCTTGTCAGGTCTTTTGGTCACAGTGATGACAATGCTGACTAAAATGGGTGGTCACCTTTGTCCTCACAGAGTGTACCTGTGGACTGGGAAGAAGAGACCTATGTTCTGGTACTGTTTCTTCCACTAACTGACTCTGTGCTCAGAATCTTAGTTTATTTTTAGGGACTCAGTTCTCTTCTTAATTAAGTGCAAGGGTGTCTAATTCAGGGATCCTAGGACTAGCCTCCTAGACACTGAACTACAGTACACACAGTCTTTTGTATGAGCTTTGTGGCTAAGTCTGAGTATATATCTTTGTATGTCTTTTTTTTTTTTTCTGTAGAAAGTTTTGGTAGCTGTTAGCATATTTTCAAAGGGTTTCATGACTGCAAACTGGTAAAGACTCACATTGGATGAGTTCTGTAGTGCTATTAATCTCCAGAATTCCGTGTTTCTGTGTTTATGATACTTTTAAAATAGAACTTGGGAGTCAGTTACAGTGTTGCCTGAGAACATCTCCACAGTGAGAACTGTATCATAATTGATTTTCCTTGTACCAAACAAATAAATGGAATCTTATTTTTAGAGGCAGGCAGCCCACACATGGCCGTGGTAAAGGGACTCTCCAGTGAGACAGATGGGAACCCTGCAGTTGGGAATACAGAGCCATCTCCTGTGGGAGGAACACAGGAAGGAAAAAGGAAACACCCCAGAGGGCAGCATGGGTTTTTGTGAAGGGAGTATGATTCAGGAGGGGACCAAAGACATGTCATGTCGTGGCCTTCCTGTGTAAGACGGATAGAAAAGAGTATGGGAGACAAGTAATTAGGGGAAGTAATTTTAGATAAAAAATAAGATCGTGAGCCAGGGGCCTGCAGAAATGTTTTCAGCTGGTACATGATTGTGGGTGGATCGGTTGCAAAATCAGAATTGAACTGCATGATCTTTAACTGCGTGACTGGAAGCCCTGTGCTTGCTCATGTCAGCTCCTTTCCCCCTTTTCCCTGACTCTGATGGAACTTTCTGTCTCTTCTCTGAGAATTAATGCATTTGCCAAAGACCTGGTTCCCCTGTATTTTCCCCTAAAATTACACCTCACGAAGAATATTTAATTTTTCACACCTACTTGTTGTAGTGAGAAAATTTACTTTGAAATTAGGATCAGAGTTGTCTTTAGTGACTTCTGAAAAAAAGTATCACTTGAGCAAGATATGCCAGGGATTGCTGTTTGGGGTTCAGAGTGGCCACTGAAATGATTATAAAACTGGCTATGAAGAGGTCAAAAAGCTATTTGGACAAAATAGTTTAGAGGATCAGCCTGGGATCTGAGAAGCCCCAGAGAACTAGCCCTGATGATAAGAAGAAACGTGTGGTAAAAACTGAAATTTCTTTAGAATCTTCCATGAAGTAACTCATGAGTGATGGTGAAAAATTAGCTATTTCCCTCATGCACATTGTTGAATCCTCAGTAAAAATATAATATTTATATTCAAGTACAACTCACATCAATAAAATGGTAACTTTTTGTAAGGGAGCTCTATATAGCAGATGGATCAGTGGTCTCTACACTGAAATTTGTGTACCTTGGGGAAAATACAAAATGATTCATTGGGTAATGGGGAAAAAACCCTACCATTTAAACTTCTTTTTAGGTGTACTCTCAAGAGCATTGATAGCCCTCTGGATTAAGCCACTGTCTATTCTTTGCAAGGTGTTTTCTTGGGAGATATGTGTATATGATGTGCTGTGTGATAACGAGTTATATGATTTCAACCCTGTAAGAGCCTAGAATTCTGCAGAATATACACTAGGACATTCTTAATGTGACCAGATTAACAAGTTGTCTCTGATATAAAGTGGAAACAGCCTTATCAGGGTTAATATGAATTGTCAGCTTGATCGAATTAAGATGCCTCTGGGTGTCTCAATGGGGGTGTTTCTAGGAATGATTGGCATGTGGGACAGAAAACTGAGGTGGAACCCACCCTAAGTGTGGGCAGCACAGTTCATTAGGTTGGGGACCTGGATGAACAAAAGTTGGAAGAACAAGGAAGCAGCGGCAGATGCAAGCTTGATTCTTCTTGAGCAGGTTCTTTGATTGCTACCACAATCACCCAAGGATATCAGACCCCAGCTCCTTTGTTTTACCAAAGAGGACTCTGACCAGTGACTTTCCAGGGAGTTTCTAGGCCTTTAGTTCTGGACTTCGGCCACAGCCTTGCTCCCTCTTGTTCTGAGGCTTCAGCTTCTTGGATTGAGCAGCTGGTTTCTCCAGTTGTCCAGCCTGCAGACAGCCACTGTGGTACGATGCAGCTTCTGGTCATGTAAGCCAATCTAACACATCCACTAATATATCTCCTGTTGATTTTGTTCCTCTAGAGAACCCTCACTAATACAAGCCTGAAGGTACTGAGAAAAGGTACTCCACAAAATGGATGAACATTGGACAATGGATTCAATACATGAGACCTTCAGAGTCACTTTTAAGGTGAATGATACACAGTTGAGATATTCAGGATTTTGGAAGAGTTTGATTCACCACAATCAGCACCCCTCTGCCCTGGAAAGAATTAGTGCTCTTCTCTGCAATTTCTGTCATCACTAGAGACAGGAAGTCAGGGCTGCTGGATACATCAGTAAAAAATGGTGGAAGCTGCTAGTAAGAGCTGAGAACAGGGAGAAAAGAGCTTCTTTGCTGGAATAAAACTAAGAAAGAATGAGAACACACTGACTCCTTCCTTACCCAGGCCTCTAGTTTCTAGTGACTTCCATGGACCGAAACAAATGGAAAACCAGTTTCTAACTGCAAAAACACACAAATTGTCACATTAAATTAATATTGTTAATTTGAATTGTGTTGGTTTGATAGTTTTATTTCTAATTTGCAAATTTGTTTTGGTATTATAATTGTTCAGCATCATGAATTTATATCTAGTTTTATGTTTGTATTTATATCTAAGTAACATTCTAATGAAAGTAATTTGTCACCAATAGGGGCTCATGAGAATCTTTTCCTCCAAAACAAGGGCATTCATTACTCAAGTGTGACAATAAAGGTCTAAAAATCTGATAGCCGGAATCATCTAGGATTAATTGAGGTAATTGGGAAAGAGTGTCTGAGGACTGCCTAAGATTTAGATAGCAAGAGTAGGGAGGTCTCAATTTTGTTTAGGATGACTATCTTAAATATAGAATTCAAAAAAGGAGGGCATTTACCATGACTCCAATGCATAGGCAGATTTTGCCTTTATATCAGAAGCATTTAAAAAAATAGGGTCAATATAAATGTGGTCAATCACAGGGCTCATACCAGGATGCACTTTCTATCTGGGTGATTTTTTAAAAATGCTCTTTTCAAATGATGGCTTTGCAACCTTTTCTGCTCATCAGCAGAAAGTATTTTTGACAAACCTACAGCTGACCCCAAAGGGCAGTTTTGGAGCAATTGGCTTTGAGCCTCTAGTGAGATGGAACTCGACAGAAACAAGGGGTCGGCCCAGTTAGATGGTGCCCTGTGTTCACTAACAGAAGCATTTTGCCTAGGTTTCTCTTTCTTCCACACAGAAAACAATTGCATTGTACTACCCACTCTTTGGCATTTCTTGAGATTAAAGTCTCCAGATGAAATATTATAATTTTTACATTCACTTTTTATTTTGATTAACACATATATTTATCAACTTTTTACTTAGAGTCCTTCTCGTTGTCAATCAGTTTAATTTCCTTTCATTCTGTGAGGGCCTAAGTAAGGCATTTCTCATTCTTTGTTGGTCTGAACACTTATTCTTATCTTACCTTCATTCATTTTTTTTAGCAAGTCAAATTTATTTTAATAACATATACATAATAATATATAGCTAAGGATGCATTTTATTAAATCACACTCAATATCATTTGACAAGAGTATAAAAATGATTGAGATATTTGACTTTTTTCATACTTAATTCATTCTTGAGTGATAATTTAGCTTGATAAAGAATTCTAGATCAAAATTTATTTTCTCTCAGCACTTTGAAGATATTATTCCATCTTTAAGGTCTCTTGTTGCTGTTGAGACTTCTGCTGTAAGTTCAATTGTTTCTTTTTAGGAAATGTGTCTTTTTTCATTAATCATAAAATTTTCTCCTTTTGATATTTTTTAGTTTTGCTCTGATGCATATTAGTATATATTCATTTATTTTCTTCCCCAATGGGTACCATTTTCAATATTAGGATTCATTCATTTTTTAATTTGAGGCACTATTGCTTTGAATATTCATTTTCTAATGAACCTTTAAAAAATCATATTTAATGTATTTTAGACCTTTTCAGTCTTATCTTTCATCATGTTTATTTCCATCTTTTATACTTTTACATTAGAAATAAAAGGTATCTCCATGCTAGATTCAGAATAACATCCTTGGACTTTCCTTTGGGTCATTGAATTAACTCTTCATTAGAATTCAATCTGTTATTTAACCAATCCACTGAACTTTAGATTTTATCTTTAATTTCCATTTGGTTCTTTAAAAGCTTGGGTGTGCTTTTTTATTAGTGTCTTATTCTTTCATCTTTGGTTATAAATTTTTTAATCTGTTTAGTCACTTAAAGTACTTCTTTTATACTCTCACTATAAATTTATTTGGAAGTAATATTTGCTTTTCTGTGGAACCTCTCTAAAGGACATGTCAGGTCTTTGCTTCATATGGTATATAAGTTTTTATTGTAACATGATTGTTAGCAGATTTTCCTCCCCTCTGTGGGAATCAATCCTAGAGAAGTTTCACATTTGCTTCTTCCAGGAACCCTGAGCAACTGGCCCAGGAGCAATCTCTATGTCAGTTGTAAACTGGGGGAATCCCATATCACAGGGAAAGGGTGAATTCAGTCTCCAGTCGAGGTTTGGCATGAATTTGGCTTCTTTTCTCATGAGAAACTTTCCTTTTCCCACTCTGCTCTTAGGGATCAGGCAAGCCTGTTTCCCTGGGCTGTAGGTGGATTTTTCCCAGTTCTTTCATACTGAGGTTGCAGCCTTGTAGGGTCACCTTCATGGAGTGGTCTCAGCTGCCTCCTCCTCCCATAGCCCCAGCGCTCACAGCCTGTGTTTGTAAAGG
>JAJEJO010002759.1:438348-488387 GCA_020662805.1 Glaucomys volans
ACTTTCAGTGTTTTATCGTTTTGAAAGTGCAATGTGTAATAGGAACTAATGAATCACTTTGTCATTATGGAAACCAAAGTAAAATTAGAATGTTGTTTTGAGAAAGAACATTGGCAGTTGTTCTGCTCAGAGTTGTGTAAGTTGCTCTATGAGTGGTGGTTTCCTGAGCTTTTAAATATATCTGCAGCCTGGTGCGGGCTTCTGTGGCTTGGATCCATGCTCTTTCCTGTCTCGAGTACCCCCTCCCCATCCTTCGCCTGCTGAAGCCCTGCTCATCTCCCAAGGCCAACCCAAACATTGCTTTCCCCTGGAGCTGCCTTCCATTCCACCCAGTAGAATTAGTCACTCCATCATTTGGGCTCTCTCATCCCATCTTCATCTCCCTGTAGAGCCTATCCCTCCATCTGATAGACAGGGAGCCAGTTGGGAAGAAGGGAAGGTGCTGATTCAACTCTCTGGGCAGACCCTATGCAGAGTAACTACTCAATATCTGTCCTAAAATTAGTTCATCTCCTCAGGAATAGAATCCTCTGCTTGCTCATTTAATAGAAAATCCCTTTAACACATTTCTCAGAATAGCTAATACATGCAGTATTGTCAAGAGACCATGATTACCTGTGGAAGGATTTTAATAATGCACATTGTGGAAACCAACAGATTCCCCTTTGCCTGACTACTTATTTGTTCCAATGTAAATGTTACCAAATGCTTTGCATTGGATGCTTTAATTTTGGGAGATCCAATAGCACTTTAGGGATGAATTCATTCCCCCTACTTTTTCTTGAGGTGAAAGAACTTCAATTTATCTGTTAGATATGGGGGTTTGAAGAGAAAAGGATTTAGCTGTTTTTTCTTTTCCTTTTTCCCTCTGATTTAAAACCAAATGGGAGTTAGACATGCTTTACAAAGTCCCCAATTGCCTCTCCCCATCCACCCCACGCCCTGATTTGGACTTAGTGTTTTGTGCACTCATGGTCTTCCTCTGACCACTGCACTCTTTCTATTCCTTCCTCCTCTACTACAAATGTTCTACAAAATATATATTTTTTGAATGATTATTATAGCCGAGGATAAAGGACAGATAAAACCCATGTCATAAAAAGAAATAGGATAATTATCAATTGTGCCAAACTCTGAAAGAAATGTAGAGTGATAGTGTGTCTGGGAATAGAACCTCTTTAGGTTGTATTGAAAGGTCTCTTTCAGGAGGTGACATTTGAGCTTAGCCTTCAAAGAAAAGACTGCTTTGATTCCTTCTAATCCGATTCACCATCCCTTGTTTGTGCTTTCATTATCATGTTCTTGCACATCGTTAGCTCGTGTCATATTGTTAGCCATACTTACATATTGCACTGGGATGTTGAATAGAAGTCCAGGTTGGTGGTGTTTGCCAATTTCCATGGTGTAAATGCTCTCACTATGGCTGACTTCAAGCTGCTGACTTGATGCACTGAAGTGGAATTGGTAAGTGATGCACAGATCCTGATCTTGGGGCCAGTGTGAACCAGCTCCAAATGTCAGGTTATTTATTATTCAAAGTAGGTAGTAAATATTTACCAAAACAATAAATTCAACCACACAGATGTACATCTGCGAGCTAAATCTGTTGATTTTAGTGTTATTGTTATTAACTGTGGACTCCAAAGAGGAGATGAATGAGAATAGAGTTAGGTAATTATAGGGTATTGTTTTTTGAAATTCAATAATAAAAACACTTATAGAGTACCGACATGCTATATAATGTTGATTCTTATAATAAATTGAAAGGTTTGAATGAACCAAGAAAGAAAAGACGAAAGGTATGTGTTTATAACTATTCCACACATATCAGTATTAAGGCAAATACTGTGTTGAAAAAGAAAGACAAATTCAGACAGGTTATGCATTCTACTAAGATAAAACAAGAAATCAAGGGACATATTTTAGATCTGGTGAAGAAGGAAAAAAAAGGAAGAAAAGGCTTTGATGTAGAAACCATTGTATTTCAACAAGAGGTGGAGGATGCGATTTTATTCTCTGGGCCTACCTTAATGTTCCTTATATGGAACCCAGGACAGAGCTTCTACATGTTCTTTAGTCACATTTCTATTGCTATTAAGAATACCTGAGATAATAAACTTATGAAGAGAAAAGGTTTGTTTTGGCCCTGGTTTCAGAGATTCCAGGCCCTGACTGGTTGATATCACTGCTTTTGGACCCACGATGAGGCAGCACATCAAGGCTAAAGCATGTGGTGAAGCAAAGTTGCTCACCTCATGGTCTGGAAAAAAGAGAGAGAGAGAGAGGAGCCAGGGTCCAATCCCCTCCAAGGACGTGCCCCCAATGATCTAAAGACCTCCCACTAGTCTCCACCTCTCAAAATCTCCACTGCCTCCCAATAGCGCCACACAGATCTTTGGGAGACACTTAAGATCCAAACTGTAGCAATGTAAAAGCCATGAAAACATGAACTAGTGAATATTGATGATTCTTTATCTTAGTGGCTTTTTCTATAAACATTGACACAGAAAAATGGAGAGGAAACTCTTTGAAAAAATGCATATTTAAGAAATATTTGTAAGGTTTAAAAACAGAAGTATGTTAATTACCCAGACTGATCTCAGCATATTAGAATGTTCTCTGGGTATCTGACCTGTGCTGAAACTGCTCCTACTCCTTCTTCACTTTTTCAGTTTGCATGACTTGCATCGTGCACTCTTATTTACTCAACTTTTATACTTAGAGGGCGTACAGCAGATTATGCCCTCTAATCTGCTGTACGCTGTTCTTCCCATTGAGAAGTAGACTTAATGGTTCCACAGGAATAGAAACTGGAACAGAGAGACAATTCTTCCTTCCTCCCTCCCTTTTTCCCACCCTCCCTTCCTTCCTGTGGCAAATGGCCCCAAAGATTTTCATGTCTTCATGCCTAGAATGTAATGTAAGAATATGTCACCTTATGTGATAAAAGGGACATTGCAGATATGGGTAAATTAAAGATATTGAGATGTGGAGATGATAATTCTCAATTACTGGTGGCCTGATTCAATCTCATGGTTCTTATACAAGCAGGTAGGAGGGTCAGAAGATAGAGGGGAGAACAGAGCAGAAGACAGAGTGGAGAAAAGATGCTTTGTTACTGGTTTTGAAGCTGGAAGATGGGGCCATGAATTGTGGAATATAGGCACCTTCTAGAAATAAGATTGAAATGGATTCTCCCCTAGAGTCTCCAAAAGGAAGGAATGTAGCCCTATTCAGATTTCTGATCTTTGTGGTCAAAAGATAATAAATTCCTGTTGTTTTAAGCTCTAAGTTTGAAGTAATTGTCAAAGTAACAATAGGAATCTAACACATGTTCTTCTTTCCTTTCCTTTTCTTTTTCATATGTATTTTTGCAAGGTCATAGAATAAGTGGCTAAGATCACAAACTCCAAAGGTCAGATATTTGAGTTTGACGTCCAGTCTGGGGCAGGTTACTCAACTTTTCAGTGTCTTTTTAAAGTCAGGTATAAATGAGACTAATAATAAAACTCATTTCAGAGGACTGTGACTTAATCCATGCTGAACGCTAGCAATGTTTGCACTGTAGACAGCTTTGCTATCACTATTATTTGTATCTTATAAATGCCACATTTAACAAATTTAACAAGTAATTTAAAGTTAGAGATGAACATTGTGTTAATCAGCTTTGTGTTGCTGGAACCAAAGCACCCAACAAGGATAACTTAGAGGAGGAGAAATTTATTTTATGCTCATGTTTGGAGAGTTTCAGTTCATGGTCTGCCTACTCCATTTCTGGGCCTGAGGTGGGGCCAAGCATCATAGCAGAAGCACATGGCAGAGGAGAGCTACTCAGCTCACGGAAGCAAGGGAAGAGTAGAGAGAGGAAGGAGAAAGGGTGCAGGGAATATGCACGTTCCTGGCACACTCCAGGGGAGTCACCCCCTGCAGCACGCTCCTGCCTACAGTTGCTGTTCAGTTAGTCCATCCAAATTAGGGTGGACTGATAAGGTGAGAGCTCTCTGTTGAAGAAATGGCTTAGGCAATATTGCATGCAGTCATCCCTCAGTGTCTGTGGGGCTGTGGTTACCAGACCCCTTAGATACCCAAATCCTTTCTCTATATAAAATGATATTTGCATGCAATTGTGACAATCCTTCCAGATATTTAAATCATCTCTACTTATAAACCCAAAACAATGTAACTTCAATGTAAATCATGTTCTACTGCATTTTTCAGGGAATAATGACCAACAAAAGTCTGTATGTGCTTAGTATTTTTTTTAACTACATTTTTTATGTGAAACTTCAGACTTATAACCTTCAGATATAGAGGGCAAACTACATACAGTTTCACATCGTGTTTTTCTGTTTGTTTGTTTTTCATTTAGGTCTGTATTACAGCATTTCCCTAAAACATAATGTAACAACGATTCTAATATGGAGTATTCAGAAATTTTGAATTCTTGTTATCATAAATAATAATGAAACAAATACTTGTACACATAAATCGTTTACTTCTTAAAATGCACAGTATAAAATTGACCCTTCTAAGTATATTTAAAAGTGTGAATTTGGTGACGTCAATCATATTCACAATATTGTACAACTATCACCACTACCTAGTTCCAAAACTGTGCATAAATCTTTGCCTGAATTTCAGATGGTTTCTGCATAATAGATTCGTAAAGGGTGAAGTGTGGCATTAAAGGAAAAAATATTTTCAAGTATATCCAGAAAGGTACCATTAGCATTTTAGTGTATAAGAATGTTGGAATTATCATCCTCATTTGCACTGAGTATCATTCAAAACATCTTCACTAATTTAGAATTTTAAAAAGACAATATGCTTATTTTATGTGCATTTTGACTATTAAAAGACTGGATAGTTTCTAATATGTTAATTAACTATTTAATTTATTAAATGTATGTTTTTCATTGATTTGGCAATTAGGGTGTTTGTATTTTTGTTTTGTACTACGGCAAGTCAGATCCAACTCAGTTCAATTCAATTCAATTCAGTGCTTCTGTATTTACCTCTCATGCGTCTTTTCTAGGTAACAGGGAGGATACAGATTTCTCAATCTGAAAACAAACCAGCTACAGGCAATTTATGATTGTGGGGGAAGGAAAGGCTGAGGAGAAGGTGAAGGGGAGGAGAGAGAGCACATGCTTTCATGCTTTGCTGTGCGGAACCCTCAGGGCTCCATGGAGGTGCTCCAGGGGCTACCAAGGGACCTGAGGAGGGGAGGCTGTATCTCTGCCCCCTGCCCCACCTTCCTGCTTCAACTAGAGGACACAATTCTTATCTGCAGTATTTTAAAGGGAGACAAGATTCTTTGCTTAATAAATATTTGAAAACAACAAACTGGATTAATAATTTTCAAATCCTAGTATATACTAAGTATCACATAGGAAGCTTGTTAAAAATGCAGATTCCTAAGACCCATCCCAGAAGATTCTGTGGATGGAGCCAGGGAATTTGCATCTTAATCACACAGACTGTCCAAGAACCACACTGTAAGAAACACTGCTAAATCCTGTTTCCCCATCGAATAGGATTTATGAGGTGATTCTACCTGGTACCAAAGATGATCTTGAGGGGGATTAAATAAAATCGACAAGGTATTAAACAAAATGAATTCACACAGGATGAGAGATTTTCCTTGCCACTCTCTTTCAGTTTTTCCGAATATATTAAGAGAAGTCTCAGTTTTGGTGCTAGCCTGTCTTTAACAACTTTCTAACACACATTAACCTCCCTTTAAATAAAGACAGAATCAGCCTTAGGCTCTGAGCTTTAAGCAGGTAGCAGCATTTAGTCAATTTTAACTGCTTTATTTTTATTAGATTTATTTGTGTAATTACCTTCTAATTAAGGAAAATTGGAATTTTTATCATGGTAGTGATGGTAAGTATTGGGAAATGATAATAAAGTTGTTATGGTCAAAAATAGTCAAGGTTGAGGTCAAATGAATCAAATGTATGAATCACTGGTTTGGAACATAAACTGTAGTCCTCAAAGAGCAGATTTAAACCCAGAGCTATGTTGGAATTACCTTGGGGTGGGGTGTGGTTTGGGGGGTTGATGCGGGGGGGACCAGAGAGAAGGTGGCTAAGAAGCTTTGGAAGCAGCACTGGACACCGTGTTCCTGGGGGAGGTATGGGGTGGCAAACTTGTCCTTCATAATTCACCTTGTGGCTCATGCTGCCAGCCACTTTCACAGGGGAAATACACTCGCTCTTTATTCATGCAGATGATTCAGGTTAAGATGGAACAACTTATGTCCATCTTCAGCGACACATACGTGATTCTTTGCTGGACTGAAGAGGACCCTGTGTTGCCAGCTGGCAATGGGGATATTTGGCAGAAGGTTGGAGATGCTGCCTTGAGAAGTTACAGGCAGTTTCCCTCATCCTCTTCTCAGTGCTCTGGAAGAAGAAAACATCGTTGATTCACCAGGCCCTGTAAGGAATTATGAGGACCCAAGAGTTTTGTGACGGGTTCCCTTTTAAAGCATGAGAGAGATCAGATTATTATTCGCCAAGAATGTCTCAGGTAAAACAAAACAAAACAAAACAGCAAAACGAAAAACCTCATTCAAATATTATGGACTTGAAAAAGCTGATTCTTAATCAAAAATCATATTTTCGGATGGAGTGTCCGGTGTCCCTACTGTTAGGCAGCGTTACATCCAACACTGGCAGTTTTGCGTTCGCAGCACTCATTTATCTTACTAGCCATCGTCTACTCCAATGTCTCATTTACTGAACAAGTCTTTAGTAATAAAAATTGTCAGTGGGGAATATCTGTCATCACATCTTAACAATGGAAGTATCCTACTCTTAATTTTATGTAGGAATAGATAAGGAGTATGAGGGAAAATAACTATTACAGTCTTATAATAATTTCATCCCTTGAACCAGGAATAGAGGTAAAGCAGTACAAAACGCATCTTCAGTGCTGACTTTTTCCCAGTGTCTTTCCTTCATGGCTCTCTTCCAGTCCATGAGAATCAGGTGTCCCTACATCTTCCTCACCCAGATCCACTTTCCCCTCCAATGTGGGCCAAGTACCATGCCAGGTGACAGATCAGCAGTCCTGATTCTGCATCTTGCTTTGTTGGAGCTTGTGCCTTAGATCACATGGGGGCACGCCTCACTATCCAGAGATCTTGTCTTCAGGATAGGAGGTGGTGGAACGGGAGAAGATCTTTGCTGGATCAGCATCATCATCAGTTGCAATCAACATAGAACTTTTTGGTGTTGGGACATGTCCCAGTCTTAGTGAATAGTCTTTCCAGTGGACGGGTGTTCATACCACATTGACAGTGTGTTCATGTGGTGGAAAACTCATATTCATGGTATGGCAGGAGTGTAAACATTTCCCAATTTATCAAATTTGTAGGTGGAATTAAAAGATAGTCTTAAACCTTATTGGCTTCTTGGGTTTTCCATCTAAGGGACTTGAAAGCTTTCAGAAATAGGTATCTTGTGTGCCATTTGATAATGGTATTTGGAAGCAAGAGAAGATCTGGCAGCATCTAGGAGTACAGTACCAACATGTTACAAAAACTTCCAGCTGCTGTTTCCGAGGACTCTCCCCTGAACCCCGATGTGAGGGTTCTGTTTCAGTCACTCTTCTAGTTGTGGCTCTGGGTAGACAAGCTGAAGCTGATGGGTTCATTAGAGAGTGTTCACTGAGCTTGTCTGGGGCCCTTTCCTCCTCCCCCCAGGGTTTGGACACAGCCTTGCTTCTCCCTCCCATACTCACTCCTCTGTGGCTCCCTGTTTTCCCATTAGTCTGTAGAGGATTACTAAGCAGGTGAGGGCATTGCATGCCATTTGATTTTTAATAGGAGAAAGCCTCCAGTCATAAATAAATCCTGCTTGGAGTGTAGGTGGTTGTAAGTCTGAAGTGAAATGTCAGTATGGTATTTCAGCACTTTTAGGAGGAGCCCCCAGGGCCCAAATAAATCATACAACAAGGCTATAAGACACTGAATTGGGCTCAAAATATAATCTGAACAGATGATTCTGTTTCATCACACCGGAAGCCAAATTCCTTGTGAAGCAGCCACAGACAAGATGAGGTGGGCTCCTGGGGAGTAAGAATTGAGAGAGGTCTCTTGGAAGTCATTCCAAGAAAGAGCCCATGCCCCACCTGATCCCTGCCTAGAAGCAAGGGCTCTGGTCATTGGCACAAGAGAGAGCCAAACATGGGCTCCCTCCTCTTGATAACTTAGACCAACCTGAAACAACTGGGTTGATGAGAAATACAGGTTACATAAATGGTGGTCATGTGCCAATCTGGCACACCCAGAACATGTATCTATCTACATGGTCCAAGCATCCCTACCTAACATGCACTCATGGCAAGCATAAGTCAATTCCTTCTTTCTTTAATCATGTCAGATAGTGCATAGTCTCCTTTGTCCCTGGAGAAGAGGGCTCTCATCACATGTCACATAGCAGGGAGAATCTGCTAAGATCACCACATTAGGAAGAGATGCTTTTGCCAAAAAAAAAAAAAAAAAAAAAATTGTTGAAGTGAATAACAACTGACTCTCATCACTTGATTGGACTTGGACACAGACCCTAGGATTAAGTATCTTACCAGTCATTAACTTGTGCTCCAGCTTTGATCAGGTTTTTCCTGTGGTGGCGCAGCCAGGAAATAACAGATCTATTGGTTGGCATTTGGGAAATGACTGCTTTTCAGAACCTGGCCTTGATCTTAAATTTGTGAGGCTGTTCTCTGGTCATCAGGACTCCTGGTGTCTTGATTTTCTCCACAGTCAGGAGTACTCTCGACCCCCCAAACTCACTCCTTACGCTCTGACAACTGAATATATATCAAGTTAAAAGGAAAATCTTATGCAACCCTTTAGAGTATTCATATGAAACTGCGTTTCAATCAGTATACCAAGTATGATTTTTAAAAGTCACATAAATTCCACTCATATAAAAACAAGAAGGGTAAAAGTGCTTTGTATTATATATGGAGGGCTTCTTGGAAAAGCACATTTTACTTTCTGACCAGCCAAGAACTCCAGCTGATTTCAGCTGTTGTTACTTGGTTTGTGAAAAAAAAAAAAAGAAAGAAAAAGAAAAAAGAAAGAAAAAGAAAAAGGATTTTTCCCAAGAATTTTGTTATCAGTAATGCTATGCAGCCTGGCATAAAGGACTTGACAATATCAAAAGAGATGGTATCATATGAATGTAACAGGGAGCAGAATCCAATTCTCTTTCATGATTTGGCCAGAAAAAACAAATTACATTGAGTGACCCAAGGCAACCTGACTTCATTAGATCCCTGGTTCTTATACACATTATAATTCTGCCCCAGTAAAGAGATTATAAAAGAAAGGTTATGGGGGCTTTCAGAAAGGAGACCCTATTCTTTTCATTTAGATCTGATTTATGAACTGTTTAAACCATTTCCCAAGGTCTGCTTTCACAGTCTCTCTCCAGTCTGATAAACACTGCACAAGAATTCTGCTGGTTTGCAAAATCTGCTTCTTATGTGCCTGAAGTCCCCTTTTGGACCCTGGGAGGAAGAAACGCTGAAGTCTCCAAAGAGCTGCTGGTGACAAATGTCTCCTGCATTTCCTGATGGGAGGGAACAAAAGTGAGACTTGAAAGAGAAAACATACAGGCAGGAATCTTCCCTCCTTCAGCTCCTTTGGAGCCAAATGCTGACCTATCAGATTTTTATACTCCCACCTCCTCAGCTATTCTCTATTCTCTTTCGCGTTGTGGTGTGGTCTCCAGAAATATATCCTTTCTGGTTTCCAAATAGATGCAGTTATAGCAAACAAAGTGTAAGTTCCCAGGCCCACAATTTTCTCACAGTCAGGAAAGGGGTTGGGAAGAGGACGTGGATTACCCTTTCCATCCCCCATCCTCATAACCTTCTTTTCAATAGCAAATTCTTTTAAAAATATAGAGAGAGCATAACCCAGCAGTCATCTGGCAAGGAGTGAGCATGATTATCTTTCAAAATAATAATGACGCCAAACTTTGCAGAAAGAGGAAACTGCTCTCTTTGTTCCAAAGACCCTACGATGTAGATAAATATCTCTTAAGGCATAAATACAAAGACTTTTTTAAGAACAGGTCCATTTGCTAGTCTAGACTTATAGGAAAGCATCATAAAACTGTTATTTTTCAGTGGGCCAAATTCTCGTCCAGTGCAGTCTTATCCTCTCCAGAACTGAAATACATCCAAGTTTTAGAATGCATCTGGCAACTCCAGGTCAGCTCTTTCCCATTTGTCTGATATAGATCTGGATTAACATCCTATTAACAGAGTTTTGCAGGTTTTTGTTTGTGTGCTTTGTTTCTGACAAAGGAAAGGTCTCCTCTCTGCATCAGCTCAGCGTGTGAGATGGTTTGAGTGTCTGGTTGGAAGAGAAGGTTTGCTCCCCTTGGATCTAACACTTTGGTCCTCTGTGGGCACACTGTGGGACATGCTGGCCCCCCATGTGACGAATCAGTATCATTTGTGGCATTAGGGTGTTGACTCAAAAGAGACATAGCATATTATTTCACAGAAAGGATGAGGCTGACCATCCGGGAATTATGAGGGCATTTATGAGTAACGAGCCTGGTAGACACATGAGATCAGCCTTCTTCCCAGTCCACACCACCACGGAGGAGCGGGGGCGGATGGACGGAGGTGAGGTAGTGTGGCATGGAACACAGTGGGAAGAGTCAGCTTGGCCATATTGAAGCCCTATGTGCCATCCATGCACGAGGCTGTTCCAGTGCTTCAGGTCCAAGGGCACTTAGTCTTGGCCAAACTTGCCTATTTTTAAGGGGTAAAGGTCTCAGAAACTTAAAAAAGAAAAAAAACTCACACTGCCCTTGGGCATCAAAGTCATCATTAAACTAATGACACATCGATGAAGTTTTAAAATCTATGATTCAGAACTATATGGAATTCATTTTGCAGAATGATCTTGACCTTTAAATTTCAAGGAGCAACAACATCTTGGATATTTGTCATTTGTTTTAGTGAGATATTTTCTAATTCAGAAGAAGATGAGGTTTTTCCTGGATTAGTGATGAGAGTGTCAAGTTCTAATATTTTGTGAAAAAGTTAGGTAAAATTGCTCCTCTCGACTCTCCAGGGTGGTAGATACATGCTCAATGCTGAGAGCTTTACCTGCTATGGCTCTACCTGTGATTTCTAGTGTGGACTGAAACCCCTGCCTGTTTGGGCCTTAGTCTGTCTTTCTATAAGGAGGGACTCATGGGGCCTGACATTTATGGCCCTTACCAAGAACTCATGAAGGTTGACGATACCAGGCACTGAGAAGATTTTAACAGGAGCAATGTGATTTTCCTACTTTCTGAATGTCAAGTGCAAAATGTGAGCAAAATCAGGAATGATGGAGTGTGTGTGTGCATGAGTATGAGAGTGTGTGTGCATGTGAGAGTGTGAGCATGTGGGAGTTGTTTGGAGCTAAAGGTGTCTAGGGACAATTGAGCTGCTCCAAGTTGTGTTCTTTTTCTCAGTAGAAGTCTCCTGTGTCCAAGTGGGAGGGAGGTAGCTGAGACTTTCATGGCACAGGTCAGTTCTTTCCAACTGCCAGGATAGTCTCCAACCAAGAGGCCCTTCTCTCAGGTGGATGTGATGACGGTCCTGTGATGATGTATTTTAATCAGGAGATAAGTTGTACTGATGCTGAGCAGATCTGCTGGAGGAATGACCCCACCCAGGGATGACAAACTGCACAACCACCTAAGGTAACCACTCTGACCTGCAGTGAGTGTTGGGGAATTGTCGAGAGGGAGTCTGCAGGTGAACAAAGACTATCTCTAGAGAGAATTGTCATAATCAACTCATGACACTTGTATTAGGCATGAAAAGGCCTTGGGTGGCCTTTTGCCATGTTACAATGGAATATAACAGCGGTAATCTACTCAGACGGATCTGTCTTCAAACTAGATCCACTCTGACAAAGTTGTGTGACTTGGAGAAACTGACTTAACTTCTCTGAGTTCGGTGTCTTTCTCTAGAAACAAGGATACCTCCTTGGGGAGCTCTTGTAAGGGTGAAATAACATAATGAATGTTGCTTTTATTCTCATAATCATGGCTAGTAAATGGTAACAATTAGTGTAAGTGAGAAACCTTCAAATTAATGTGGTTTGGACTTATTCATTCATTTTTCATGAATGTAAGGAAACTTTATTAGAAACCAAAGTCTTAAAGAAGTTCAGATTCAGCATAATAAGGCAAAAGATCATCACTTCCTGAAAACATATTTGAAGTCCCTTAATGGGAGTATGCATCTCTCCAATGGAGTTAGTGGTATTATCTTCCCTAGGAAATGAGTCCTGCTGGTGATGAACTGTGGATGATTTTAGACTGGATGGAAACAGCCACCTCCATGTAGGGGCTTTGCCCATCACCATCTCCTCCATCCACAGAACCAGAGTTCACCCTCTTTTTCTGGTATGGATCCCATTCCTCTCTCTGATAGAACAGACATGAATGCTGTTGGTTTTCACTCTGAGCCCCCAGAATTTGCTGGAACCATGAAAAGCACCAGCAACTGGGTGAACAGGCCAAGAGGAATACAGTCAGGAATGCTAAATGAGGTCGGGCTGTGAAGATGAAGATTTGAGAAGAGGAAGAAAAGGGAAAGCTAGGATACTGAGGGGAGATATAGTTCCTCTAAGGGGGCTCTCCTCTTGTGACATGAGTGCCCAGGATGTATTTCCTATTCTTTGATGACTTTGGAGCAATTTCCTGAGTGCTGAATACTCCACCAGATTTTAGGGCATCACTGTTCGGGGAGGGTGGAGAAGTGCCGGTCACAAATGGTGGTGGGGAAATATGTTCCCTGTCCATACAAGGGATTTGGAAAGCACCATCGTTGTGAGCCACATACCAGCACAAAGCCTCAGTTTTTTACATACATTGCTGGAGAAACAGCACAAGACAGGCAGGGTGATCCCTTCAGCAGCCAGGTAGAACAGATTACGTGGGATGGAGAGACATCACTTCTTTGGGTCTAATTATCATTACCATCATCATCATTTCCAGACTGAAGTGACTTCTCTAGTGGCCACAGGGATGTGCTGATTGAGGATCATCTCTCTGGCCTGTCCTGGGTATGTAAATCATGCTTACTGGGGATATTATGACGGGACCTGTCAGGATTTTGTATGATCCCTTCCATGATTTCTCTTAGATGTGGATAGGACAGAGTGAGGGCGGGAGTGGTGCTGAATTCCAGCACAGAGCAGAAGCTTGTCATAGACCTTCCTTGTAAGAGAGTTCTCTATCTAATCGGGACAATGACTGTGACTTTAAAAATTTGTGTTATGACATAACTCCCTGTGTTGGTTATTCCTAGCCTATTTTTTTCTGTAGTTTTCATGTAAAATCCTAAAAAGAAAAGAGGTTTGAAGATGGATGAAGGGCATGGAAAGGACAGAAGAGAGAGTGGAAATGTGGGGACCCAGCCTATTTCTAGTACAATGGAGGAATCATGATAAGACTGAAGGATGGCAAAGTCTATCCCATGCAGAGTAAGGGGTACCCACTTGGAGTGGAGGAGGTGTCTAAGGGCTTTGTCACTGAGGACCCACAGTGATCTTCCAAAAATTTGCAATCCCCACTCCTGTGCCTGCAGTGGACACTGTAAAAAGTTCTGAAAGCAATTCACCCAGCCATCACACGCGGGGATTAGCCAACCTGCTTTCACTTTCTACTCCTTCCCAACTGGCCGGTCTCTCTTCTCGTTGTTTGGAAGGACTTCCCGTTGCACAACTTCTTGCACATGCCATAATCTGAACATGCACAGTGAAAATCTTTGGAATGCTACGCTTTCAAATGTTTGTGGTCACCAAGTATCTTCTCAGCCAACGTTTCCCACTTAAAATGTAGTAAAATAATTGTTTAACATAAATCTGAACTAAGAAGGGGCTTTTCCTACTCTTGGTTCTTCCTCCTCCTGCTCTCCTCCTCCTCTCCCTGACTCCCCTCCCCCACCATTCTCCTTCCACCTATGAGATGGCTGGCAGGCTTATCATGGCAGTGTGGCATTAAAGGGGTTCTTTTTTTCCTCTTTGCAAATGCATTTGGAGCAAATCCTATGATAGGAATTGAGAGATCACATTTAGAAAAGCTTCCTAAAATCTTAAGCCCTTCAGTTAATAAATACCACAAGCACTATAATTTGTAGATGGGATTATAGCATTCCAACCTCTGTTTGGGTTCCACTTTCCCAACTCTCAGGGGTAATGAGATGATGAATGAGTTAGTATTTGTGCAAGGATTTGAAGAAAAGCAATGTCTCAAATGCTTATGTGTTTTGACCTTAAATTGCACTTCTACAGAATTCCCTTTAAGTTAAGAAGAGGGAAGGAGACAGGGGCAGAAACGACACAAGGTCACTCTTGTGAATTCTGGAGAGAACTCATTGGGGGACAATACTTGTGGGGGACAATACTTGTTCAACAGTGATTCTCAGGAGACTTGAGGGAAGGGACATAGCTGACAGCTCTCTCCTCATGACCTCAAGTGGAGTCTGGGGGAGTCCACTTAGCCCCGACACCCAGAGGCTTTCTAATGTCCAGTGGCTGTCATCTCTCACCAGCATTGTTCTGCTTCCTCCCAAGCTGACATCATAGGCCAAAATTTCTATCTTCTAGTCCTAGATGACGGAGCGAAAGCAACTTGACCCAGAAGGTTAATCACTGCTAATCTCATAGGAAAGTTTTTTTCAATAGTCATAACAGTAAAAAGAACACATGCAAAAAAAAAAAAAAAAAGAATTTGAACTTAAAAAAATAAAATGAAATAAATAAATATGCACACCCATTAAAAAAGAACAAATGCAGAAAAACAGAGCAATAAAAACCGCAATAATAGTATCATTCATCAAGTTGTGAGTAGGGGTGAAGTCTGTGCAAGGTCCAGAAACACTTTCTTGATCCTCACAGAAGCCCTGTAAGGAGGGGTGTCATTTTATGCCCGGGGGAGATAAAGAGGTTAATTAGCTTGCCTAAAGTCATATGGCTAGTAAGCAGCCGAACTGGGGAACATGCCACCAAGTCTCAGACTTTTCAGACTATAAAATCAAAATATGTAGGTGTCTCTCTCATGCCCAGAACCTCATACATGCCTTGCAAGCAGAAGGGGATAAATAAATGTTTACAAACTACATTGAACTTAATTATTCTCTTTATGATTTAGTGAAATCTCAACTTTCCAAGGCAAATATTTCACATTTAACAGATAAGAGAAAGAAGTGAATATTATTTGTATTTAAGTTGTGTGGTTGGATCAAGGGGAAGGTAATTTGGGAGCTGAGCTTCTCGCTCATCCACTGAGAATTATTGAACCATTTTTTCCTCCTCTGGCCTTTGAAGTCATATCACATAAACAAGTACCCGAATGCATGCAAAGTTATCTCTGCTTGACAAATATCTTAGGAACTTTTAGCAGCACCAACCAAATGACTAACCATCTGCTAAGTACATAGACATCCCAGGGCGTAGGCAGAAACATGGATGCTGTTGAAGGAAGGTGTGAACTGACAGAGCACGGAGGGCCTCAGAGAATGTCCTGGGTCTGGATTCATGTCAGGCACACCTTGGCCACACTTGGGGTAACTTTGTAAGTGAGTTCTGAGGGCCTTTAGAGTGCCTTGATGATGGTTTGGGAGATGTGTGATTCTGCTTCACTTAGGTGAATTTCCCATTTCCTCCATGTCAAGAAGTGAGGCAAATGCAAAGGACAGTGAACTGCATGGCAGGACATCCTGCAGGAAGCTCCTGTGGACAGTTCCTGTGCTTCCTGGCATTTGGAGATGAAGTGGGAAGCTAAAATGGTCATAATGTTACTTGGTGTGGTCCCAGAGGTTCGTGCAAAACAACCTTAAGCCCACCAATCCCACCCCAAATCTGCCCTTCATGCAAAACAACCTTAAGCCCACCAATCCCACCCCAAAGCTGGCCTTAAAGTCACTTCAACTGAAAGAATTCTGAGACCCATGGTCAGACAAAGATGCGAAAGATAAGATTTGCCAGGTCTAGTGGTCTCTCATTCTTACCCCTTCCAAGGAAAGCTCCCTAGAGCATGAAGCCCAGGAGGCCACCTGGTTTATGGTTCTTTATGTGTAGCACATGGTTCCACTTGGAAATTCACAATGAGGTGCCATGGGGTCACCCCAGTCCAACTTTGTGGGTGATCAGTATGTTGGACAGGGACTGGGCTCTATTTTGTGTCTCTCTTCACACCAGACACAACGTAAACTAAAAGAAAGGTTCATGCAATTCGCTTACTAAAGAATGAGTAGGTTCCATGGAGCAATGCGGATCAGGGCTGGAAATTGTGATTTCATCTAATTAACTCATCCCTTTTACCACACATGGGAAGGGCCTTGCAGTTTGAAGGGCTTAGGGTGTGTCCTATTTCTGGGTTGGGGATGTGGTTCAGTGTAGTATGTGTAAGGCCCTGGGTTTGATCCCAGTACCACACACATACACCCCAAACAGAATGTATCTCATTTCTAATTCTTCCCTCCTACCAGTCTTCCTCTTGTGGTTCTGTGTCCACCCCATGCACTCCATTCCCCACCAAGAAAGACCTTCTTTCCTTTGTTATATAACAATATATCCTTCAGGTCTGGGCTAAAAGCTGGTGGGCTCTTCCTAGGCCTTGCTGGCTTCCAGTAGCTGGTGGACAAGCTGAGATCTCCTAGTGGTACAAGGGAGGAAGACTAATTTTTCCATCAGTGAGGTGAAAAATAAGAATTATTTGATTTCCTGGTGAATTACAAGAAAGTGAGCATACCCTCTTCACAGCAAGTACTTGTTTCCTTAGAGGGATCATACGGTTGATTACAAGAGAGCAAAAGCTTTCCTTCCTTTTAAGATACCTGTTATGGTTTAGATATGTGGTGTCCCCCAAGAGCTCATGCGTGCAATAATGCCAGAATATTCAGAGGTGAAATCATTAGATTATGAGTGGTATAACCTAATCAGAGGATTAATTCACTCATGAGGATTAACTGAATGGTAACTATAGGCAGGTAGGGTGTGGCTAAAGGAAGTATGTCACTGGGATATGCCTTTGGGATATATATTTTGTCCCTGATGAGCATCACTCCCTGTTTCCTGGCTGTCATGTTCAGAGTTGCTTTCTTCCACCATGTCCTTCTGCCATGATGTTCTGCCTCACTTGGGCCCAGAGCTGTGGAGTTGGCCAAACCATGGGCTGAACCTCTGAAAACATGAGCCAAAATAAACATTTCCTCCTCTAAGTTGTCCTTTTCAGGTCTTTTGGTCACAGCAACAAAAGACTATCTGAAACAATGCCTCAATCTTAAGTATTGTGAAATATTTTTTCAGATATTATTTTGCTAATTACCATCTGGCTTTTGCCTGCTCAAATTATAAGATGAGTCCATTATTCTGAGAATGGTCTTCATGGCCTGAACCAATAGTATCAACTTCATATAGACACTCCAGGATCCCTAAATCTTGCCTCATAAAAAGTGTGTGTGAGGTAGGCGTAGTCCCTGTTCCTCCTACCACTGTTCACTAGAACAGCTAAGGTTGTACATGAAATACACAACACTATGGGTAGATAGAGATTCTGACTAGGCCAACAGGAATGTTTCCTTAGCCTTCAAGGGCAATATTGAAGCTGGGACTTATTAAAGAAGAAAATTTTATCAGAAAGAGATAAGGTGCCAATATTTGGGTGAGAGTACTTAACACAGCAGGTAGGAAGATATCATATATTAGTAATACCAATGCTTATTGAACCTTTATTACATGCAGGGACTACTGTAAGCCATCCATATGATGGCTTATTTAACTTTCATGACAATGACAAAACTTTAAATGTAATTGGGGAAGATGGTAATTGGGTAGATCAGGAAAGGAAGATGGAGGTGTTAAGAAGTCAGGTTAGAGGGGCTGGGGTTGTGGCTCAGTGGTAGAGCACTTACCTAGCATGCATGAGGCACTGGGTTTGATTCTCAGCACCACATAAAAATAAAATAAAGGAATCCACCTACAACTAAAATATATATTATATATGTGTAATATATATATATACATATATATATATATATATATATATATATGTATATATATATATAAAGAAGTGAGGCTAGAAAGATGGGCAGGAGACATCTCCTGGGAAAGCTCATCCTGTTAACTGATCTGTTCTTCTCCCCATCCCTCTTTAAGAATGCAAGGTGCTTTGGTTTTTGTTTAATAAGGTAGTGACATGATTAGTATTGTACTTGAGGACAATGGTGCTAGTTGTCCTATGAAAGATGGGTTGGAAAGGATGAAAGCTGATACAAAAGACCAAAGGGAAAGGACACCACAGTGAGTAGTAGAAGAGGAAAGGAGGGAAAGGATGTGAGGAATATAACCCATCCTTTCACTCCATCATATTCAACAAGCACTTAGTAAGAAACTATGCTAGGTAATGAACACCATGCAGAAACTGAAAATTAGATTATGAGGATTCTGTTGTGGAAGAGAAGTCACAGTGAGGAGCTGAAGATGATATAGTTGGGATCTCAAGGCATCTGAAGGAAATGGTGCCTTTATCCACGTGTGGAGTCATGAGAAAAGGAAGCAGTCTGAAAAAGAAGACATGAGTCTTTATTTTATTATAGCTTTTCTACACATAATCCCCTAAGTTTTAATCATGCTTCTTTTTTCACCAAAGAGAAGAAAAAGAAGAGAATGATTGCTTTGGAGCTGGTCTGCAGGGCTACTGTTCTGATTCCAACCTGCTTTCCCCATCCTGCCTATTTCTCTCTATTGCCCTACAAGAACTCTTCATTTCAGCCAGGCTAGTTTATTTATCCTCCTCCTCATGCAAACTTTAGGTTTCTGTGCATATAATGATTCTTCTTTTCATCTTCAAACAAACTGCTCTGAAATCCCAGATTAGAATCCCATTTCCCCCTTTAATACCTGGGATCCTACTGTGGTCTGAATCTTGGTGTCCCTCTCAACTATTTATGTGGCAACCTAATCACCAATGAATTAGGAGTTCAGGCCATTAGGAGGTGATTATGTCAGGAACTCATAAATGGAATGAATGCCCTTATGAAAGAAGCTCAAGGGAGCTTATTTGTCCCTCCTGCCATGTGAAGACACTGCACCTATAAAACCATCTGTAAAACAGAGCAAGTCCTCCCTGGATACCAGATCTGCGAGTATCTTGATCTTGGACTTTCCAGACTCCTGAATAAATTTCTGTTAGAGCAGCAGGAACCAACTAAGACAGACTCAAAACCTAAAGCTTTGCTTGACCATTCCAACTCCCAGGGATGGCTCGCTCTTTTATCAGTGTCTTATCTCTCCCAAGGGCCCGGTGAGTGACTTATGGAAAGATGATACCTGCTTAATACACTTTGGTTCTGAGGATCTCCAGCACAATATTTGCACGTTCCACAGTCCCTTGCATGTACACTGGTCTGCTAAGCAAGGTAAATTTCTAAGTTAACTGAGGGCCACCATGCTGTAGTAGAGATAGCCACAGTGAAGTTACCTTCTCTTTTGGAACTTGGTTCCTCAGATTCCTTTGGATGCACTGAAACCTGATGGATGCACATGGCTCTGACTTTGAAAATCACCTTCAGAAGCAGCACGGTGTTTATCAGCAATCATGCAATACAAGTCCCTTAGATAAGAATGTCGTGTATTTCCTGCTTCATTGTTTGAAGATATATTTCATTGGTTGTTGGTATCATCTTTCAAAAGAGAGTAAATTAAATATTTTCCCCCAATACACTCGACAAACTTACAAATAGATGAATTTTGTGTGTTCCCTATCCTTCAACCCGATATTCTAAATGTGACATCTGCTAATAAAAGTATTCAATGTTTACAATGAAAAATGATGTCTTAGATGACCTCCAACAGTGGACAGTAGTGCTTATACACTTGGTTGATACCCGAGAGATCTGAGAAAGAGTTGTCCTTGTGAACGTGAATTTCAAAAGTAATTGCAACTGAGCAGAAAACCCAAAGCAATTTGAACTTTTAATTTTAAATGCTGTAATGGGGAGTCCATTGTCAAAAAGAAAATCAGTTTAGTGGTTTTCAGAGAAATCACTGAGTAGTGACATATTTAATTGTTTTATGTCTCAAGAAGACTGTTTTTTATGAATGTATTGATTTGTGTTTATGTGTTAAAGTGGAATAGAGATTGAATTAACCTGAAATAACTGAAGAAACAAATATTCAAGATATATACGTGTGTGGGGGTGCGTGAGTGTGTATATCCACACAATTTATATTTACAACCACAGAGTTTTATGTATGTTTTATATAAATAGAGATGTGTATGTGTATTCATATATATGCATTTTGTGTACATATTATCTAGTTTGCACCTATTATATACTCAATATCTATTCTGCATGAGGGTACAGAGATTATGTATTTATACCCCACATGTTAAAATTGCTTTTCCTGTTTAGATGTAAGCAAATTGGATAGAACTTTATTTTGCTATTTGTGAAAAGTCCAGTGCCTTTGGGAATGACAAACATCAAATTGAAGAAAGAGTTTGTACTTAGACTGGAGTAAGAGGAAGACAGAATTGAAGGAGATAAACAGGGAGCTTCAAATACATTGGTGATGTGTTTCTAAGGTTGGTTGGTGTGTACATGAATATTCATTGTGTTCTTCTTTATAGCTTTTTTTTATACAACAAATGTTTTATGATACAATGTTTGAAAATGTCCAATTCCTTCTTCTGAATTTTTGGAACTATTTGGATGTCATGTTTGCATGTTTATGACTGATCCCAGTGTTCTGCTTCTGAGGCGTGTGTTCTATTTAGGAAAACACCACACTATGATGACTGGGTTGTTTCCCTTCTGCAATGCCTCAGTGTGGACCTGAGATTCATCCCCTTTTCTTGATTTACACACATGCTGAACTCACAAAGTAGTAGTCCTAAATAAAGTTTGCAGAGGTAGAAGCATTTACTTCTCAAGATTGCAGGCAACTCAACATTCAGTATTTCTAGCCATTCTCCATGAGGTATTGTATCACTAGCACTGCCAGCCTAGGTAGCATCCTAAATTTTCACACCTGATGTGGGCTCCTTTTAATCTTCTGCTCTCCCAAGTTGCCTTCAAGAATTCCAAATTTTTCTTGCTCTGTAAAGAAAAACAATTTTGATCTTTCAGTCTTGATGTATCTTTTGTAAGATGAATAAGACTTAGCTCCTGGTCTACTTGCTCAGGTCCCAAGTCCATCAGTATCTTCAAAGATTTCTATTAAATAGCTAACAAAGTCGTGGAAGCAGTCCTGAAGTTTCTTTTTGTAAGTGTCAGTCTATTCAGAAGAAACTGCAGTTTCAAGTAGCAATGTTTAATTTTCTCTATTATATGTAGTAAATTGTGAACCCATTAAAGAGTTTCAAATCTACTTAGGTTGACCTGACATGTATATAAACATAAATGTTTAAGACACATGTGAGTAGAGGCAAAGATTATAGGAATGTAGAGGAGAAAACCTGGAAGTTGAGAAAGGAGGTAAAATTTCATGGATATTGAGGTAAGGGTTAGCCTGAGGAATCTGGGAACAAATGACAAAAACAAGAGTTTATCTTTAGAGCAAATCATTAGTAAACCAAGAAAGAAGGTTAAAAGAAGGGACTAGGGGATGTCCTTATATGCATGTATTTGTTCATGGTTATTTTTTAGGGAGGAACATGATTATAAATAAAATTTCAAGGTGTTAGGACTTTTGTCCCCAAAACTCTTGACTTGAGGTCCTCACCTCCAGTGCCTCAGATTGTGACTGAATTTAGACAGGCCCTTTAAAGTGGTGATGAAGTTACAATAGGGACCTTAGGGTAGACCCTAATCCAATATGACTAGTATCCTACTAAGAGGAGAGTAGAATATACAGAAAGACACTAGGAGTATATAGGGAAACAGAGAAAAGACCGTGTGAGGACACAGTAGGAGGACAGCCATCTACAAGTCAAGGGAGGAGTGTCAGAGGGATCCAATATGGAGGGCACCGAGATCCTGGATTTTCAGATTCCAGAACTGTGAGAAAATAAATTGCTATTATTTAAGCCACCCAGCCTGTGGCATTTCTTATTGTAGCCCAACTGACTACCATGTAAAAATCTTAGAATCAGAGAAAGGGATGGAATTACACATGGAATAGTAGTCTTTGGTAAAACTAACGGTATATCATTATTTGAGAATATACAGTTTTGAAGTTAAGATAAAAGGTGAGTCGGTTAACACCAGATGACTTTAATCTACTTAATCAGATTATTTGGTGTGGTAGGGAGTAGCAAGATTTAAAAACAGGGTATGTGAAAATTTTAGTAGGGAAAAAAAAGGGTGTATAAGAAATGAACAAATTTGAACTATTTCATATGTATTTGTTCATAACAGTTTTATAATTAAGTTCAACAATGCTTTGATGTTTTCAATGAAATATTGTAGGAATGGAATTGATAAAATTGTGATGGGTGGAAGGTCAAGGAATATGAGATTCCTGAATGTAAGATGTCCCCATATGCTATACTTTAGATGTGAAGTGTCTCCCAAAAATTCACATGTGAGACAATGCAAGAGAGTTTAGAAGTGAAATGATTGGGATTTGAGAACCTTACTCTAATCATGCATTAATCCTCTGGTAGGGATTAACTGGGTGGTAACAGGTAGGGTGTGGCTGGAGGAGGAGGGCCAATTGGGCTGTGCCCTTGGGGTTTATATTACGTCCATAGTAAGGGAAGCTTTCTCTCTGTTCCCTGGTGCCATTTTCCCAGTTGCTTTCTTTCTCCACACCCTTCTGCCATGATGTTCTGCCTCCCTTCCAGCCCAGAGCAATAGAGTTGGCCATTTAGGAACTGAGATCTCTTTTCCTTCTTAAAATTGTTCTTTCCAGGTTTTTTGGTCACAACAATGAAAAAGCTAACTAAAGCACCATGGAAAAGACTGACTCTGGCATCCACTTGGTAAGGAAACAACCAAAGTCAAAGGAAGAAAATAGTGTGAAGGATAGAATCAGACCTGAAGTACTAAAAGTCATTGTTAGGGTTTGGATATGAGGTGTCCCCAAAAGTTCATGCATGAAACAATGTAGGAACATTGGAGGTAAGATGATTGGATTGTGAGAGTTGTGAGCCAATCAGTGGATTAGTCCAATGACATGGATAGACAGTCATGATGAGGCCAAAGAGGAAATTTGGTCAATGAGAAGAAAGGGAAGTATACCATAAAGAGTCTGTGATTAGATAGAAAATATTTTGGGTTTTAAACTTTTTTGAATTTTTTTTATTATTACCTTAGTTTTACTTCCATTTGCCATGTTAAATGGCGTGACTTGGAAATCTCCAAACCCAATCAAACATGTTGGTAAACATTGGATAACTAAATCATAAACAATAAAATGGAAGGTTATCTGACATAATAGCTGTGGTCCTCATGTGCCTTGTTTCCATCCAGAATTTAGTATCAGAATTTATTTTGAAAATTGTGCTTCAAAGATTATTATAGTCAACTGCATTAAAAAAGGTTTAAAAGGTTTTAAAAATAGAAGAGTTGTAAGATAATCTCAGATTAAGACAAAATTCTTAAATGTTATCAGGGAGCATGTAAATTTCAAGTGATCCAAGGAAAATGTCACTGGCAAAATTTATTCTTTAATTCTCCCCAAATTCTGATAAAAGTGCCACATGCAAGGGGGCACATCCAGAAAGATGAGGAGCAATACCTATGAGACAGATAAGTTGGTTTTCCCCCCTTCTGTAAGAGCTGGCCTGTTCTAATAAGACCCTGTGGCCAACCACCCACAACTGATTGTTTATGTGACCTCAACTAGATCATTGATTACTTTCTTTGAGAATTTTGGCTATATGATGTATATTTGAAATCTAGATTTTATACTTGAAAATGAAGTCAACAAACAGAATCGCAGATGTGAGAGAAGATTTGATGGCATGCATGTCCCTGATTCCAAAGAATCTGAAAGTCATCTCCTACTTGCCATTTTGGTGGCTTCATTAGTTCACTCTTTTTTATATTGTAACTCAGAATTCTTCCTTTTAAGGATTAAGCTTATCTGAATTGGATTCTATCACTTAGAAATAAGAGATCCCTAACAAATAGAGTGAAATAAGATGGGTAGTCAACCATAGTCAAAGCAGCTATATAACAAGTCCCAGATTCTATGGAACTTCAAAGAAATGGCAAATGTCTTCTGGGTTAACAGGGTTAATAAGGAAGGTCTATTCTAGGAGCCAAATGTAGGTTTCCTCCTCTTTTTAACAGCAGAGACATCTGGCCACCCCGTGCCCCATCTCTCCTTTTTAAACTGACTCAAGGTGCCAAGGGTTTGATTTGTTTTCCACTTCTCTTTAGGAGTGAAGCCACTCTGTCTGAGCCTTAGACTTCCTCCTGGATGCAGAGGAGGGTATAGTCTATGTCTATCTGTGTCCATTAGCTTTTCATCACTATGACAAAATAACTGAGAGAAATCAACTTAAAGGAAGAAAGATTTATGGTGGCAGGATGTCTTGACAGTGGATCTGTGACAAAGAGAGCTTCTCTCACTTCATGGCAGCTGGGAAGAAGGGAGGGAGGAAGAGAGCAGGTAGAAAGTCCAGGGGAGGAGGGGGCAGGGAACAAGATATGCCCTTCAAGGACATGCAACAGTGAGCTACCTCCTCCAATTTGGCCCCACCATCTAAAGTGTCTGCAACTCCAAATAGCCTGTTAAATTTTGAATCCATCAGTGTTTTCATCTGTTGATGAGGTTAGAAACGTCCTGATCCAATCACCTCCCAAAGGCCCCATTTCAGAACACTGCTACTTGGGAACACAGCCTTCAACCCATGAGCTTTTAGAGAACATTTCAGATCCAAACCATAACATTTCAGATCCAAACCATAACACCTCCAAAGAGGAAAACACAGTAAATAGCCTTTTGTTTTCTGAGTTTTCTTCTAGGAGATTGTGCTAACTACTAAAGGAATGACAGATTAATCAAATATGTCTTGTTTGTCCCTCCAAATGCTGGGGACCTTTCTGCACCCAGCTCTCTGTCAGGGAGCGTGACCTCCATGGACACATTAATGGGCTTGCTTACTCTTGGCTTCTGGTTGGATTTTTAATGGGGAACAATGGCAGGAGGTCAGGGTGGGGAAGGGGAGTGAGGTATTTACTCCTGAGATTTCTTCCCGGCAGTGTCACTAGGTTGGTGCTGCCCTGGGCTAAAGTTCACAGCACCTCTTCGTACAAGGGTTCAACAAGCCATGGCCTATGAACCAAATCCAGCCCACCATCTCCTGTGGGGTCCGCAGGCTGTATTTGTTTTTAAATGGTTGAAAAAAATTTTTTTTCGAAATACATATTGTTTCATAGTATCTGAAAATTATGTGAAATTCAAAGTTCAGGGTCATAAAGAAAATTTTGTTAGAAGACAGTCATACTCACACATTGTCTATGGCTGCTTTTGTGAGATGATGGTGGAGCTGAGCTGTTCAGACAGACAGAGGAAGCTCCCAGAGATTGAGTCACTCTCTGGCCTTTCACAGAAAGTCTGTTGATCCTTGTTTTACATGACTCTCTCCTTCCAGGTTCTAGTAATGTTTCCTCTCCTTTTCCCTCCTGTCTTCAACTCTGTGTGTGTGTGTGTGTGTGTGTGTGTGTGTGTGTGTGTAGGTGGGAAAAATTATAGAAGCTCTGGGGTATTGAACTATATATATTCTGTGATTTCCCAAAACTCTGACCACATATTTTCAAATAGTCTCTTCATTTAACTTCCCTCAGATTGTGCTAATTTGAGTATGTGTAATCTGTTTGTTGTTGAGATCCTGACTGATAAGCCTTACAAAGACAGGACCTTTCCAAGAGTCATGGTGTCCCAAATATTCATGCTTCTCTATTTAGTTGGTAAGTGGTGCTTAGCTGGACTTTGGTTTTCTGTTTTTATTACAAATGATCGAAGTCACAGAACTTCTCCACTTCTTCAAAGTCTCCCACTTCCAGAAAGGCCACCTGCAAAGCAATGCTCGTTTTCTTCATTGTGTGTGATTATTTTTGCATGTGAAATGACTGAATCATGTCATCTTGCAACCATAAAATGGAACCTTTCCTGCTTGCTGAGGATGACAGAGCAAGAAAGGGAAGAAGGACCTCCGTCCCTGACAAGGTCAGTTAGTGGCTGATTCATCCTGGCATGTTGCTATCTTTGGCCTCCTCTTTATATAAAATAACAAATTGCCAATTGTTTAGCCATGTCTATGGAATCTTCTGTTATCTCCAGGAGGAAGTATCCTAACTCATATATCTTCCGATATATTAAATCTCTCTTGTCTGCTTTCCTTCTTTGGTGCACACATGTTTTATATAGCAGTTCGACCACAGTTGAACGTGGGATTGAGAAGACTCTTTCCCTTCTTCTCCATCCACTCTCTCTCACACATCTGATTTAGTTCAGGGAATTTTAGTGATGGGAATGGTCTTACAGGGAGTCTTGTCTGGGCTTTTCAAACTGAGCCCCACAGAGTCCCACTCTCCAGCGGGAGAAGGGAATGCTCAGCAGGTGTCCTCAGTCAGAGTAGTGTATTTGTGGCTTTTAAAAATTATTTTTATTTGTTTAAGCTTCTGGGTAGGATTTGATCTGCAAGAAGGATTTTCCATGCCAAAACCAAATCAAAACAAAAGAAACAAAATAAAACTCTCAAAACCACAATTGCAATATCTCATAACTCCAGGCCCATTTCACTCCCATTGCCCTGTGGTTGGATCTGCTTTACCCTGTGTGCCAAGTATTTCTTAACCATTAAAAAGTTATGAGGCTAGCTGGGTGTGGTGGTGCATGCCTGTAATCCCAGTGGCTCTGGAGGCTGAGGCAGGATGATCATGAGCTCAAAGTCAGTCTCAGCAATTTAGCAAGGACCTAAGCAACTCAGCAATACCCTGTCTCTAAACTAAAAAAAATATAAAAGGCCTGGGGATGTGGCTCTGTGGTTAAGTGCCCATGGTTTCAATCCTCAGTCAAAAAAAAAAAAAAAAAAATTATGAGACTTATTTTTTTGCTCCAATCATCAATTTAGTTCAATCAGCTGCCACTGAATATTTACTGCTTGTCTAGCATTATACAGGGTGCTCGAACTATAAGGACAACTGTCCTTATAACAAAATATATCAAAGGCCAATTTTAATACAATATAATAAGCATTATATAATGCTGACATTCATAACAATATTAGAACCTCATAATGAATGAGTTCTTATAATGTACCAAGCTTCCTTCTCACATTTTACATGCATTACTTCAATTAATTTTCACAAAAATCCTGAGAAGTGATACACTTTTTAAAAAGATCTCTATGATATAACTGAAAGAATTGAATAGACTTTAAGAAATATATTCTCCTTTTTTAAAAACAGGAATTTGTAGAGTTCCAAATATATTGGAGTCGTGTTTTGCACTAAATCATTTATATGGAAAATGTATACTAAAGGTATTAATATTTCAGAAGTGATTCTGAATAATTTGAATAAATCTAAATTATTTCAAATAATATGGTAATTTGATGTTTTGAAAAATATTTCATGTGCAAATCGCCATGTTGATTACCATAATTTAACCACTATTGAGCCCATCTCTTAAATTTTGTTATTGTACATACCAGTGTTTGAATTTACAGTTGATTTTTCTTTGCATCTCTATTTGTTTACTGACACTTTCAGTTTTTCCATTTGTTTCAAGTGTTTGCCCTTATTGACTGGAGCATTTCATAATGGCTACTCAAGTCTTTTAGAATGACAACATCTATATCATCTTTGAATTCATGTCTATTGATTATCCTTTGCCATGTGAATTGAGATTTTACTGACTTTTCATAACCATATAATTTTGAATTATATACTGGGCATTTACATGTTGTGTTATTAGACTCCAGATCTTATTTGAATCCCATGAAGAATGTCAATATTTTTGTTTCAGGAGGCCATCAACCTCATTAGATTCAGGTTGCAAGTTTCTGCCAGTCTTCTGTAAGTTATAGCTTCAGAGTGAGTATCATTTTCAAACTATACTGAAATATCCCTATTTAACATAGTTTTAAAAGGTATTTTAAGCATACAACTAAGTTGACAAGAAAGTAAGGAAATCCTGAAAAAATAAAAATAAGACACAAGCCTCCCTGTATATTCTATGAATCTTAATGGACAAATTTGGGGCAGAAGAAGGTCAACTAAGATCAATGCCCATACTAGGAGGGAAGTCAAATTTGAAAGTTCCCTCTCCTCACAAAGACCACCCCACAACAAAGAGCACCTTTAGTTAAAGGATGAACTAAAACAAAACAAAAAAGAACAACCACACAAAAAAAACAAAAACCAGAAAAAAAACTTATACTACAAATGGAAACAGGAAATCTCTTCTGAGATTTCCTAATAATTAGATAGCTCTTATGTAAATTAGTGTGCTGAATTCATACTATATGTACAACTCCAAATCCTCAAGTTTAAAATGGTAGATTTAGATTGGTAGTGTCCTAAAAAAAAAGCAAATACTAAACTCCTCTGGAAATTTCTTTTTAACCCCAGTTCTTAAATAAGTTTCATAGACAAAGTTTCAAAGAACATAAACTCACAAGAAAGATATTTATTTGCTTTAGTATTTGAAGTAAAGTATACATCCTTACATTTATAGAGTAATCTGTAAGAAAATGTAAATAGAACATCTAATTTCAGAATGAATAGAAAGGAAAATCTGGAATGTAGGGGAAAATTTCAAAAGTTGTCAAGAGAAAGAAGACAAAAGAAATGGGGAAAAGGCAAAGAAATATAAGGTACAAGATAAAATAATATAAATGAATCCTAATTTATTAGTCATCAACAGACAATACAAATAGATTAAATTGCCCAGTTAAAAGATAAAGCTTATCAAATTAGAAGAAAATTCCAGCCACACTCATTTACAAGAGGCATACTTAAAAAATATAAAAGCATAAGATAAAAGTAGAATAACCAGTTGTGGGGGTCGTATAATACTTCTGTGAGTTGTCTGATACTCCCCTTTTCACAAGGTAGAGTCAAATTCCTTTCTCCTTGAACCTGGGCTGTTCCCACTAGAAAGTGGTGGAACTGGTGCAATGTCATATCTTAAAAAAGATACTCCACTTCCTTCTCTCAGATTCCTCTCTGGGGAAATCCAACCACCACATTGTGAGAACACTCAAGCAGCCTGTGGAGAGGCCCCTGGTGGAGAGGAACTGAAACCTCTTGCCAACATCTAACACCAACTTGTGTGTCAATGTGTGTGAATCATATTGGAAGCAGATACCCTGGCTCCAAACAGACTGTATCCGCAGCCAACATCTTAACTTCAATCCCAAGTGAGAACTGCCCAGTTAAGTCTCTCCAGAATTTCTGACCCATAGGACCTATGAGGATAATAAATGTGAACTGTTGTTTTCAACCACTATTCTTTTTGGATAATTAGTAATGCAACAATAAAAAAATGAGTATGTTAGACAAATACTATAAAAATGTAGCTGGTATAGCTATATTGCTACCAGACAAAATAGTATTACTATAAGTAAATCAGATAACTACATAATATAAGGTATTTTGGTTTACATGAAAGAAGTGACATTTATAAACTACATGTACTTAATATAATTGCAAGATCTATAAAGCAAAAAAAAATGACAGAGACATAAGAATAAACTTAAAAATTACTATATACTTGGTTTATATATCCAAGAGCAAAAGTCAATGAGTTATAGAAGATTTGAAAACACAATTAACATCCTTGATTTAATAAGCATTGCACCCAACAACTGGGGGTATATCCATTCTTTTTAAGCATGCATGAATAGTTACAAAAAAATTGACCATATACCAGGATAAAGCAAGTCTACACATAAAATCTATAGGGTAATGCTAACTAATATGCAGTATTCAGTGTTTCTGTATGGCTGGGGAGAGGAGTACATATTCCTGTAAGAAGAGAAAGAGGAAGGTAGAGAGAGAGAGAGGCAGAGAGAAACAGAAGTGGGGGGAGGGAGAATAAGGAGAGAGAGAGAATGCAAAGACCACATCACATGTAATCAAATTAGGTAACAATTTATGTGGTACAAACATCTAATAAATGCTTTGAAAGACAGCTATTCCATTCACCCTGCCAGCGCCTAAAACCTTTCCCACCATCTTTCCTCTTTAGCACTAAAAGCATTTTAAAAATGTCAGCAGAATTTGGAAGGCCTAACCAGCAGGAGGATCAGTCTTTAGACTTTCTTCTTTGTTTCTCTTTTCTTTTCTTGCCTCTGGCAAGGGAATGTGGTGGGGAATAAAGAATGTTTTGACTGCATGAAGAAGAGACAATTGGCAGAGGTCCAGACTGTGGGATGGTGCCAAAGGAGAGAGTTGCTCTGCAAAAGATGCGGCAGCAGTCACAGGGTACAGGGTAGGGAGGCACAGAGAGGAGGGACAGCAGTGCCTTTCTGTGTCTGCATGTCCTCACTCACTTGCTGAGCCCATCTGCACTCGGTCTGGAATACCTAGGTAGCCTCATCCAGGTCACAGCACAGGCTTCTCCTCTACCCTCTGGCATGCTCGAGCAGTCCCTGTGCCTGGACTTGACTGCATCCTTCTTTCCTGTCCTGCTAAGATGAACTCTTCCCCAAACTACCTTTTTTCCCTGCCAACTCTTCCTTCCTCCCCTCTTCCCAGGCCCCTGGAGCTATTACTTGGTGCATATTCTTGACTGAGGTTTAGTGTCAATCCAGATGCATTTCATGGAACCACTGGAAAATCTACACTGGAAAATACTGGATTGACTTTATCCTTCATTGATCCCATGTTTTCCAGGACACTTGAACTTAATCTGAAGTGTTTGATCACTGTGTTCGGAAGGGAGTCCCAGAATTCACTACATTCCTTAGGCTTGGTCTTTCTGTTCTGCATTTTGCAGACTTGCATGAGGATCACTGTTAAGACTCTTAGCATAACTTGCAGCTTATTTACCATAAAATTATTTTTTAAAAAGAAAGAAGAAAACGAATTTACCCCCTTTCATTGGACTAGGTAAATCCCAAATAACCACAGGGCCCCATATGGCCAAGTCTCAGATTGACAGAACAATCAAAATAATATTGTCAAGCAAGTAAAAGGAGTAAAAATCATTTCAGTACAGTTTGTACCTCTTTAAGACTATTGACTATCCCATAGGGACCCTCTGGACAAGGCCCTTTTTACTTCTATTCCTCTTCTCTCAATCCCATATTACCTCTGTTCTCCTTCATGACTGAAGTGACTGCTGGGACTTCCATTTCTCCTCCACCACCATTCACCACACCCAGATTCTCAGGATCTACAGGAAAGCCAGTCCTCCCTGCCCTGAGAAATGCCTTCATCTTCACAGAAAGAAGCTTCTGGAACATCTGAGGAATAGAGTGTTCCCACTTGGACTGCGTTTCTCATAAGAATTTCTTCCACGACCCTGGCAGCAAGCTCTAGCATTTCTCACATTTGTCATAGACTACTAACCACAGGCAAAAATTAATCTGCAACAACAATGGTTCAAGTCATGGGAAGCCGGCTGCAGGGGAGCAGAGTGTCTGGGACTAGGAGTGACTTTGAGAAGGGAAAGTTCTGGAAGGAAAGTAAGCAAAACATCCATCACTCTCATATCTGCTCCTAAACAGAAGCAGGCCACAAATATTCAGCAAGTGCAGAATGGAACTGAGTAAGGAGGTTTGGAATCAACAGTCCAAAACAGGGGTCAGTGACATATCCACATTTGATACATGAGCTAAACCCATTTAACTCAATCCATGCATTTTTTAAATATGGAAAGACAGTGTGTCATTTAGGCCCCCAAAGGTGCAATAAGACCAGAAGCAACCTGTTCAAGGCCTACTCCATTCCCCCACCTCCTTACACTCCTTTATTCTTTAATTGCTGTTTAATGCATCCTTCTCAGTAAATAAAAATGTCAAACTCTCTCATCTTAAGGAAAATGTTCTTTGACTCTCTCCTTTCTATTAAAACTTAGCTTCTTTAAAGAGGATGTTAAATTCATTTTCCTTTTTTATTAATGTTCTTGGAAATAGACAAATCATAACTGTATACATTTATGGGTACAGGGTGAGGTTTTGATATATACAAACAACGTGGACTGAGTAAATCAAGCTAGCTGACATGTCCATCACCTTATTTACTTACCAATTTTTATGCTGAGACATTTGAAATGTACTCTCTCAGTTATTTTGAAACATGCAGTACATTATTACTGACTATAGTCACCCTGCTGGGCAACATATCTCAAAACTATTCATCCTGTCTCTCTGAACTTTTGTACTCTCTCTCCCAGGATCTGGTAACCATTCTATTCCTTGCTTCTAAGAGTTCAACTTTTTTTAGATTCCATGTATAAGTAAGGTCATATTTATTTTTCTGTGCCTGCCATATTGTGTTCAGGATAATGCCTTCCAGGTTCATCCATGCTATTGCAAATAACAGAAATTCCTTATTTTTTGAAGCTGACTAGTATTCCATTGTATTTAACCTACCACATTTTCCTCATCCATTTAGCTGTTGGTGGACACTTAGGTTGATTCTGTATCTTGGCTATCATGAATAATGCTGCATAGAACATGGGAGTATAGATACTCCTTCAATATTCACTTCATTTCCTTTGGATATATACCCAGACATGGCACTGATTGCTGGATCAATAGAATGATGGATTTAATTTTATTTTTTTGCAACATGAATATCTTTTACTTTCATAATATCTATGGAATTCAGATAGCTGGATCAGTTTTGGTTTCTTTTTCTCTTTGAGGAACCATACTGTTTTCTAAAATAACTGTACTAATTTACATTCCCACCAATAGTATACAAGAGTTCTCTTTTCTCCACATTCTCATCAACCCATTACCTTTCTTCTTTTGGATAAAAGCAGAAAGAAGCAACTGTAATGTGATGTCAGCTGTAACAGCTGTAATGTGATGTCTCATCGCCATTTTAATTAATATTTTTCTTATTCACAATTTCCTTCTCCATTCATTGCAGGTTGGCAAAAGTCAACATGGACATATTTGTCATTAGGTACTATGGACACATCTCATTTTTCTTCCTGAGCTCCTCAGTTGCATTTATTTGATTTGTTAACCACTTCATCCTTCTTGGTATCCTTTTCCCTAGATGTCCACAACATCTCAATCTCTCTGCGTATTCCTTCCTCAGCCCATCCTTAAGCTGGTGTGGGGGCCTCTGAAGCTCCCTTCTGCTGCTGTTGCTCATATTTTCTGTGCACACTCGCTTCTCCATTCTTTGGTTATCTCCATATTTTTGTCAAAGTGATGTTTTTAAAATGCATGATTGAGCTCCTTTCTCTTGCTTAATCCTGTCATTGCTAACTACAGGGAAAGTTGAAATTTCTTATCATGCCTTAGAAGGTCCTCCTTGCTCTTGAAGCGACAAGATGTTTTTTCAATGATATTTGTCTGAGTATACTGATTCACCTCCCACGTGCTCCTTGAATTTGCTGTCACCTGGCTGGTTCCATAATTCATATCCTTGTTTTAGTTCACTTAACCTACCACAGTAGACTCCAGCTGATTGTCTTAATTCCAATCTTGCCTCCTTCCAAGTTCATATCCTCTACTCTATTCCCCAAAAGATTTAAATTTTTTTTTAATTCCCTCCACTTAAAAATCCTTTAGTGGTTCTCATCTCTAGGATAAAGTCCAAGCTTCGTTGCACAGCATAAAAGTTGTCCATGATCTGACTTTTCCCCATAGATTCAAACTCAGACACTTTCTGTCTCAAAGTTCAATGATACAGAGTGTCTTATGATTTTTCTAAATTTACCATGCTATTTCATAGCTTGGAATATTTGTTCATGTTATTCACTACTTTGGGCCAGAGTTCTCTCCTGTGTTCATCCACGGAACAGGATATAATCTCATCCTGCAGGATTTGTACTGGGCAGTCCTACCACCAGAAAGCTTCCTCTGGTGTCTAGGTTTGGCTAGGTGAGCTGGGTTTTCTGTTCCAGGAGGCAGGATGTCTAAGTGGTGGATGCCCAGCCTAAATGCTCAGCCCAGAAGAATCCCTACTTTATCAGCTATACAACAATTTGGCAAGTTACTTAACTAATCCCTCTCTGTCTTAGAAAGCACTCAATAAATGTTAGCTTTCTGCTATTATCACTAGTAGTCCTCTCTAGTGTAAATGCACAGTCTGAAATCTCCTAGAAGAGTGTAGAAGGCCTTCTCTGATCTTGATTGATCACTGCCTTCAAAAGTCACTAAGAAGTGTCTGAAATTTGGAACGAGAAAGCACTGTGAATTACTCTGTTCTGGTTCTTGGAACCATTTCCTTAGCTGTTTTCTGAGGGTAGGGGGAAGTGGGTGTGGGGACTCATTCTCCCCAGCCTCTTGTTTTCTCTGCTTCAGTGTTTATCCCGCCAAAGTCTCCAGCTGTGAAGGAGAGCTGGTGACTTAATATGTTCATGTGACCTGAAACATTATTTATCCTGTATAACATAATTACGTAGACTTTTTCTTAGAATTGAACACTGGAAAACAGAATCCATTCATGTTGAGACCAAAATTTTTTTTTAAACTGTACAACAGCTATATAAACTTAATTTGTTTTAGCAGTTGAATTTAAGGAAATTCTTGTTCTCTGAACTTTCATCTTCCGTGTTTCAAATCCTCCCCAAATAAATTCTTTAGTACAAAACTTAAACAAATCAGAGGTTTTATGTATAATCCATAAGAAAGCCAGAGACATTGGCTATTGGACTCAGAAACTAAAATACCCGTGTGTCACTGTATCTCACCCTGGCCAGAGTAAAATGAGTGTGAAGAGTATTTTCCAGCCCATAATCCAAATCCTTCTTCTTTTTTCTTTTTCAGATCCATTTTTAATAACCCAAATTATGAGATTTGGAGAACTTTCTTTGGCTGATCTTTTCAGAATATAGTTGACTTCACCATTAGGCAACATCTCCTGATATTTAAACTAATTGTTTTGTTTTGCCAGCTTCATCTCACTTTTCTGGGTCATATTATGTCGATTTAATTCCAACTAGATTCATAAGCTTTTATGTATGAAACTCCTCGATCATTATGCATAAACTCTCCTAAGTATGACGGGACTTAAACTATGGCAATTTGAAATGTTTGGTGATGAGCAGTTTGGGTATCTGGCCCTTCTAACATCAATCTTCCTGTTATGGGCATATTCATATAAAATATCTTATATAAAAGGCTTTCTCAAATGCAGTAGGAACATGCTGACCTAACGTTTTGTAGTAGAGATATAATTCAAATAACATTAAATTAACCATATGAAGGTGTACGGCTCAGTGGCCTTTGGAACATTCACAATTGTTATGGCTTAGATATGAGGTGTCCCTCAAAAACTCATGTGTGAGACAATGCAAGAACATTCAAAGGTGACATGATTGGGTTATGAGAGCTTTAACCCCATCAGTGAATTAATCCCTCGATGGGGATTAACTGAGTGGTAACTGAAGGCTGGTGGAGTGTGGCTGGAGGAGGTGGGCTTTGGGGGCATGCCTTTGGGGTATATATTTTGTACCTGGCAAGTGGAGTCTCTCTGGCTTCTTGGTACAATGCCCTGAGCCACTTTCCTCCACCATCCTCTTCCACCACGATGTTCAGCCTCAAGCCACCAAGGAATGGGGTTCAGTCTCTCTGGACTGAGACCTCTGAAACAGTGAGCGCCAAAATAAACTTCGCCTCCTCTAAAATGGTTCTTTTCAGGCCTTTTAGTTACAGCGGTGAAAAAGTTGACTGAAACAATAATGTTGTGCGATCATCACCCCATCTGCTTCTACAAGACCTCCATCATCACAAAAAGGAACTCCACCAACCAGCCATGCCCTGTTCTCCCATCCCCTAAATTCCTGGTGACTTCTAATCTGCTTTTTGTCCATATAGGTTTACCTATTATGGCTATTACATTTTGTTTTGCCACTGATTATCACACCAGAACAATGAAAGTACTTTGTTTGGTTAGTGCTATATAACGTTGTAGGATTTTCATGTGGATTATCTCATTCTTTATGAAGATTTGAATGTTACTCTCATTAGATAAATCCTATTCCAATGCTTTATTAGAAAAATGAGTTCAGGTTTTATTACTTTGTTTGATAAAATCTGGTTTCTCAAAAATATTTATGCTCTTACAAAAACAGAAGTCCAGCCATTTTTGGTCAAATAAGCAGGATTTCTGTCCCTCTCCACATATTCCTGTGATCAGCAGATGTTGCTTAATAATGCAGGTCTGTCTGTAAAGTGTACCTGCACATTTGACTCATGATTGAGTCAGGAGAATGCCATCCCTTGTGCATTGATGAGGGTGTTAATTCTGAATCTTTGCCCTCCCACAGAATACCAGAATGTTTAAGGCATCACTCAAGGCCAAGTGATCCTTTTTAAGTAAAGATTGTTTTCTTTTTATTCATTTGCTTCTTTCTCCAAACAAAATCCTTTTCAGGAGTGAGCATTGAAAGGAATGGTTAATCTTTAAGTCAACCCACATCAGATCTGGCACTAAACATAACTAGCCACTAACCATCTGGTGAGATTTTCCTGTTTTTTTTTTTTTTTAAAACAGAGTGTTTTAGAGAAAACTTCTAGGTTTCAGAAACCATTGCTTTAGCCAAAAAGCTGAAACCATTGGAGTCTAGGAAAGAGAGGGACTGGTCTCCAGTTAAGTGGAGTGAATTCTTTTTATACGATGAAGTGCTCCTTCCTGCCTGCCTGTTCACCTTCCTCCCCCCCACCACTTGTTATTAAATTACCATATTCACTCTTGGGGCAACTTTTTAGATGATTCCATTGGTGGAGAAATCAACTTAAGATATGTGCTTTAAATGGTTGAATGTTCTAGGGTGGTGGTTCTCTTTGGGGCCAGTTTTGCCTCTGTCTCTTCCCCTGTTCCCACAGAGGACTTCAGGCAAAGTCAGAAGACATTTTGTGTTGTCATGACTGGGAGGACTGTTGTGATTGGCATTGAATGAGTAGTGGCCAGAGATGATTCTAAATATCCCACAATGCATAGAAAAGCCTTCCTGTAGAGAGGTATTCAGCCCAAAATGTCAATGGTGTTCAGGCTGTTTTAGAGATTTCTTCAACCATTCTGGAGTCTTCACTTTAGATGGAGAGGTTGCAAAGAGAATTGGAAAGTTCAAATAAGCATCATAGGTAACAATAATTGAGTACCAGCTATGTGACAGGCACTGTCCTAAATATTTCCAATTTTATTCGACTTTCATGAGGCAGAAGCAACTAAGTCCATTTTGCAGACAAGAAAGCTGAAGAAATAAGAAGTCACTTGCCCAAGAATACTTACGAGTTGGAGCCTAGAGTCTTGTTTCTTAAGAGGCAATACAAAGGAAAATTTTGTAGAGTAGGATCTGTCCTAATTGCCACCTCTAATTCTGAAATTTATTAACATGCACACAATTACCCTTTGCAGCCATTGTATTTATGGAAATATTCAAAGTTGTTTCATCTGATATTTATGATGAACACACAATTCTTCAAACTACAGTTAAGTTAGCGATAGACATATAATACGTATATTTGTCCAAAGGAGAATAGTTTAGGTGATAAGAAAAATCAAAGCAAATATTTTTTCAAACCTTGAAATTTTCAACATGAAAGATGGAAATAACCATAAATTATGAAAGCTTTTCTATTGCTACATATCATAGTTTTGAAATTTATCCTAAAACCACAATGCATGTTCATAATGTTTTCACTAACTTAAGAGTCATGGGGAAAAAGAGAAAAAAAAATCAAGTTGGAGGAATAAGTCCTTGTTTTCCCCAAGCCTTTCTAGAGGCCAGTGGGATTGTTGCTCAATGGCTGTGTGGGCAGCTTAGGTCATAGGGCAGCGTCCCACATAAGGAAAGGCAAGCCGGTTATATTGGCTCAGTGTCTAAAAATATGGATCTCCAAGAGTTCAACGTAAGAAAAACAATCTTCGTTCAAGAGTGAAGCAGAAGGCAGAGGGCCTGTGCTTTGCAAAAGACTGGGCTATTCTGATGGTTGAGTCGAATCCATTGTTTTCAGGTGTGGTTATCACTGAGAAAAGCAAACGAAACAACAGCAGCAACAACAGACGTCCTGGAGAAGCCTCCATTGGGAGGGTGGTGAGGGGCTGGCAAGTGGGATGGAATCTGAACACCATGAAAGTAAATCTGGTTATAATTACTTCCTAAGCACTCGAGAAAACAGCCCCCAATTATCATCAATATGGAACTGAGGACAGAAACGTCTGACACCAAATTCTTGTCTGTTTCCTTTAAAAAGAGTCAACTCACATTTCTCTGATTCCCTTTGATTCATTTTTGCTGAGAAAGACCCCAGAATTTGATGTAAAACAGACACTTGTTCCTGAATCAGCACTTTGAAACCTGAACAAATACAAAGTACAGCCCTTCACTTTCTTTTCAGTGCATTACAGAAAAAAAAGGAAAACCAAAAGCTAACTCCAGCTCATGTGCTGTCCCACCCAAAGCTGTTATAGTCCCTTCTTAACCTAAAAGGTTAAACATATAATCCAAAGTTCATCAGAGCAGCAGATCACCCCCACCGGTGCAGTGGATATAAAAACTGACAAGAGCCAACAACCAGGAAGCTGTCACGTAAAGCTGTTGAACTTCACTGTTTTCTTATTAATCATTTCCCAACCAAGTCAGCCTGTCCACAGTGTTATCCGGGTCTAAGTTGCTACCCGGTCACAGCATCTCTTCAGTTCCCAGGAAAATCAATAAAGATGTTTCCGTTCCCTGAAGGAGGGTAAACATAATCGCTTTTCTGAGAGCTGATTATCAGGAGCTTAGCTTCAGGAAGGATTATGATTTCACTCAGACCAATTTTCTTCTCCCTCCCTCCCTCGCCCCTTCCCTCCCTCTTTTTCTCTTCCCTTGGTTGTTAACATGGTCATGTTTCTCAGCTTATTAAAAAACTGCAGAGAATTCAGTAAAGTCATTCTTCTAGAGCATGAACGCAGCTACCATGGAGGGCATGGAGTGGTAAGGAAAGAACTTGACAGAGAAAATAAAATGGTAGCCTCTCGGGTGCTCAAGAACATAAGGAGCCCCGGAATGGAAGGAAAGGTGTCAATCTTAAAACATCCTAAACCGTCAGCCCTTCTGCAGGTGCCACAGAGTATGGGTGAGACCACTGCATTAACGTTTTTCAATGTCTGCATATGTTGAAACCACCCCCCTTTTTTTCAGGGACAGGGGATTGAACCAGGGCCTCACACATGACAGGCAAGCCCTCTGCCACTGAGTTATATCCCCAGCCCGCCAGCTCATTTTTTTAAAAAAATCAATTCACCCCACAAATAAACTCTTTCTTATGCCAAAACTTGCTTTAAAGGTAAATAAGATGTTGCACAATACTGAGGGGTTCGAACAGTGCTGAGAAAGGGAAGAACAGGACCAGGGCGAATCCACGGATGTTTGAATGTTTAGAACTTCTTAACTAAAGGCCCATTATTTAGGGCTTATAAATTGATTTGGAATGTATCTGCTGGGGATCCCTTAGAACATGATGTGATGCCAGCCCAAGACACAGGCTTGGCTGGATGCTGAACACTCCCTCCTGGCTCTCCACCTCCCAGGCCCCATGAGGTGGAGCTCAGGGCGGGGCCTGCTGGATCTGTTCTGAGATGGTCAGAGAGCACCTGGACAGACCAGAGGGCTGCACAAAAAACTGGGCCTTGTCTTCCACCCTCGAATGAGTCCAAGGATCCCCACAAGACCAGACCCCCTCAAATAGGAAAGGCAATGGAAGGAAGGGTGTAAGGAGATGAGGTGGCTCAGTGAGCAGTGACTCTTTATGTCATGCTAGTTATTATGTCCTCAGTAGCAAGGGCAGGGCCCAGGACACACCAGGTCCAACATCAGAATATTAGTTAAATAAAATCAGTGCAGCAGTCCTTATGATAATCCTGGGAGGAAGGAATTAACCCCAACATGGGAACTCAGAAAGGTTGGTGGAAGAACTGGAATTTGAACCTAGGTCTAGCTCATTCTACCATATTACACAATTAGGTAGAAACTCCTCTCTCCACCAACAATTCATTTTAAGAGACCTCTTGAATAGCTTGAGTATCTCTAGGCAAAAAATTGGCAGTCAATCACAAGCTAAAGTGACTGACCAAATACTAATCTGGGTTTAATGGACATTTTAGAAAGCTTCCAGTTCAACTCCACAACTGGTGAATAAGTAAATGCCTCTCTTTGCACGAGGCCTGGAACAGAGATAGTGCTTTAAACATTAATTGCTCACAATGCAAGAAGCTTATCTTAGGTGATAGTTCCAGCCTTGGCCAGAATACTTTCACTTGCTACTTACAATTTTATGAGATTTTCTTCTATTCTAATAATGTCTAGTTCCCCCTTGAAATGGAAACCCCAGGCAGCCAGTGACTATTCTGTTCAATGCTATACTCCTAGTGCTAAAAGAAGAACCTAAACACGACAGGTGCTTTAAAAATGTGTATTTTGAAAATATGGATCAATGTATAGAAAAATATTAGAACACTAGTTGCTCAAGAGAGGGATTGGGAATTCAGAGAAAAGATGGTATCCACGAATAGCAGGGGACTCCTCGAGGAGTCATTTTAAATCCTGTGTGACACTGGGAGATGAATGTATCTCAAGCTGTGGTCTGGTAACTCCATGAGGGTGTCCATGGTTGGACAAGCATAGGATGAACTTGTATTTGGACAAGATTTAGAGAGTAGATGGGCAGGTGTCAGTCATTGGGAATTCACCAACCACACTTTGGAAAGAACAGATGGGTGTGGCCTTCCTCTGTTATCCATCCCCACGCTACAAAGATCCCTGATTTGTAGTCAATCAATCTTATCTCTGCAACATGACATGATGCAAAATCCAATCACCAAGAAATCCAGAAGATGAAAATTGAGAAGAAAAATCTAACTCAACTGATGTGCCCAGGTGGAGTTTGGTGATTTTGGCAGTGAATCCTTAAGCAAGAAAACAAAATGAGGAAATTAAAAAAAAAAAAAAAAAAAAAAAAAATGGAGACCTTTGATTTTTTTTTAAAAAGAGATCAGGTATCTTTGCTTATTTCTTATGACCTTTACAAATCCTTCACTGGGGGCAAGATTTGTGCAGATTCTCTAAAGTACATTATATCACATAACACAACCAGCAGGTTTCATAATCAAAGAAGAAAAGCATCTTCTGGGAGCAAGGTAGCCCACGCCAAGTTCATCCCCACCTGATACTACCTATTCACAAAGGTTGCTGTGTCCCTTGGGTGTTTGTGGATCAAAGTTCCAGTCCTGCTGACTGAGAGGGTATTCTGAACTGTTTTCAAAGTGATTATTAAGCCACTTTAAAAACACTTTGACTTGTGGGTCTGCCTCACTCTATTTGAGTCCAAATTTCACAATACCATCATGAAGCAAGCCCTGTGAGACTATGTCATCTCAATTTATCGGGAAACCACAACCTTGCACATCTTTTCCAAGTAACTCTTTTTGGACACTGTAGGCATGTCCAGGGCTGTCTGGCCGCTCTCTGGACTTGCGCTTGGCCTGGGCTCCAGCATGGAGACCCACGGCCTGGACTATATAGAGTTTAGCGTCTTGTCCCCTCAGTCACTTCAGAGCTAGCTGCTCCCTCCTCTGCTGGCAGGTTGCACGCACTCCTGTCCCCTCTGAGTAATCAAGTTTTTATTGTAAAAACCTATTTAAGTCCCCAAAGAGCTCTGAAGTATTCGTTCCACTTTTCTGTCTGCTTCAATGAGTATTTTATGTGAATTGTGAACTTGGGAAACATAAAAAGAAAAAATTAAAAAGAAATATGTAGACTCTGTAAGAATCAGTAAGAAAACCATGAACGATGTTTTGGTAAGTAAATCATGACTGTAGAATACATTTAACCAATTGGATATAGTCTTTCCATTTTCTTTATGATTTGTTCCTGTCGAGATGACTGAGCATTTATTTAGGCTTTGAACATGGTCTCCACATTGCTTAAGCACTTGACTCTTCTACTTTAGAATTGTTCAGCCAAACAAAAGGGTACTTAGCTATGTTGAAAGTGAATTTAAAAATATATCACCAGTCATTTATTTCAGAAGCATAAATTTCTAAGATTTTTCTAAATATTTATGAGCTGCACAATGTAAAAGGCCTGACTTTCCATTAATGATTTTGTAATAACTATATTTAAAAATATTTCCAAATGCTATAATTCTATATATTTAATGTTTCTGATATAATTTATAATGTTAATTCAGAAACTGATTATTTTAATCTAATTTTCATTAATGATTAATAAGTCCAGTTGTACACTTTGTGATAACTGAGGACAAATAATGTCTACCCCTCACAATATTTTAAAGAACAGTTGGTAAGATAAGCACATAATGCAACGAATGAGAACTACTCCAAATTGCTGAAGACAGGAGTCCTCTGTGACCCTGGGAAAGTCGCCTGACCTCTCTGGGTCTTGGTTAGATTACAGAAGTTCAACATAAAGCTCAATCATTCACATCATTTCACTTTTTGCATAGAAGGCTGACTTAAAGAAAAACCAACCTTTGGGAAACTGCCAGATAGAGGAACTTTAACTTACTTTTTTAAAAAATTGACAAATGAAAATGATATGGACTTATAGTGTACAACATGTTGTTTTGATATCCTCACTGTGGAATGATTACACACACTAACATATCGATCACTTCACATGCTTATCATTTCTTTGAGGTGAGACCATTTAAAATCTACTTTTGTAGCAATTTCACTGTGGTCTCAGTACTGTATGAGAGAGCGCCAGAACTTACTCCTCTTATCTACTGGATTTCTATCTTTTGACCAACATCTTCATATTCTCCCTTCCATCTCTCCCCTCAACCCCTGGTTACCAGTTCCACTCTCTGGTTCTGCATATCCCACTTGTTTAGAGGTCCTTCAATATTTGTCTTCTTGTGCCTGGCTTACTTCACTTACATAATGTCCTCCAGGTTCATCCATGTTGTCACAAACGACAGGACTTCCTCCTTTTTTCAGGCCAAATAATATTCCATCATGAACATATACCACATTTTCTTTATCAGTTCATCTGTTGATGGACACGTAGGCAGACTCTGTATCTTGTCTGTTGTGAGTAATGCTGTAATGAGCATGGCAGTGCACCTTTTTCTGCATACTGACTTCATCTCCTTTAGAGACAGAACCAGAAGTGGAATTGCTGGATTATATGATGGTTTTGTGTTTTGAAGAATCTATATAGTTCATTTTTTAATTTGGTAATGGTTGTACTAATTGATATTCCCACCCATGATATACAAGGGTTCCTTTTCTTTTTCATCTTTGCCAGCACTTATCTTTTGCCATTTGAGAACAGCCGTTCCAACAGGTGGGAGGTGATATCTCATTATGGTTTTAATATGCATTTCCTGACAGTTAGAGATGCTGAGCATTTTTTCGTGTACCTGTTGACCATCTGCACGTCTTCTTCTGAGAAATGACTACTCAGCTCCTTTCGGACTAGATGAACTTTAATGTTCATATGTCCTTAAATATTTCCTCTCCTTAATGTTGACCTGCTTAGCTAAACAACACACTATCAAACACATGGCATTTATCTCATCGCCGGAAAATAGATGTTAATTGAATGAAACATGTTATATACCAAAGTTGATCATCTTTTTTCATTTGTCTATTCAGAACAACTACCTATTCCTTGGCTACATAAAAGTCTAATAAATTGCTTTATTTCTAAGAATTCAGATCAATTTTGTTCTATCTTTATGTGGAATTTAATCTCAATCTATTAGTTTCTCATCCTTATTATTTCTGGAAGTTATTTGTGGCCCACAGACCTTCAAGTTTCTTATAATGTCTCAAATCCTTTCCATTTCTGCAGCCTTTTAAGTGTTTAAGTTTGAATGTTGGCTTGTTTCCGTGCAGAGGAAGGAGCCTCGGCAAGCCATCACGTATGTTTTAAAAGAATCCTGGAAGTTGCCAAAGGAAATTATAAGAATGTCAAAAAGCCAGAGAGATGACCTAAAGAAAACCAAAATTTTAAAAGGGGAGGATAAGAAAACCTCAGGCATTGCAGAAGTTTTGCATGGTACCCAAGAGCTATGTAGATATAGATACAGACACACATGCACACACAGGTATTGTTTTGGCTAACCCGTCTGTTATGTTGATTTCTTTCTTTATTTTTTTACAGTGTTGTTGATCTGTTGTCTTTTATGCAAACGCAAAAAGAAACTTCTAACTTCCCTTAAAATTTGAGTCACTGGATTGAAGTAGAGCATGAAAAGAGGAGAGAAGGAGACGGGAAGAACAGGGTGCTAATAATGAAGGCCACAGCCCCTCAGCGTGGGGGTGCAGGCAGGGCTCTGCTTTGCCACATGCACCAGGGATGGGCTTCTCTACTTGGGGTTTTTTTCATGCAAACACTTTTCTTTTGATGAGTTTGTCCTAAATTACACCCATTCTCTTGTCTGCGTCTCACTGAGAAAAAAGGGTCCAAGTTAAACATGACCCTTGGTCAATTATTAGTAAAATAATCTCTTTACAATTGAGGTGGATGGTGATTATATGAGTGGAAAAATAAGGAATTGGTATTATCAAGACACTATATAAGCAGAGGATATTTGGCAGTGTGTGTGTGTGTGTGTGTGTGTATGTGTGTGTATGTGTGTATGTGTGTTTGTGTGTGTGTGTGTGTGTGAGAGAGAGAGACAGAATGACAGATGATCAGAGAATGGGAACTGCCTTGGAGCTAACTTAATTAGACTGGGGAGGAATCTTGTACTTTTAAAACCTTCAAGATGATTTAATTTGTAACGAGGTTTGGGATCTAGAGATATAAAATTAAGTCTGATTCTTAGCTGTTTTATTTTCATTATAATCGTGATCATTAAAGTGTGAGTTTTTAGACAAGTTGGCTATTATGCAAATGTTCCTTGAATTATTTTCAACCTATTCTGTAATATCAGGCTACAAAGGGCTTTACCAATTTAGATCACTACTTTTTGAAAACGAGATATCAAACAAGACAAAACAAAACAAAACAAAACAAAACCACCACCACCAACAACAACAAGAACAAAAAAACAACCCTTCTTGTATCACCCCATCATCTTCTGATTCTGTCCAATCCTATGTACTGCTATCCTGGGCTGATGGAATCAAAGAGAAAAATAGATCTATCTACCAACCAGTGGAGAGAGAGGTCTTATGAAGAAAATGAAAATTCCATTTATACCCTGGGTCAAATTAATTAATTAACATGAGATATGGCTAAATTTTTTACCTGATGAAGAGTGTCTTTCCAATGCTAATGCAAATGTAACATTTAGAAAGGAAATATAAGAAATATTTCCTTTAAATCTAGAAGTAAGACAAGGATGCCTGCTATCAAGGTTTCCACTTAGCATTGTTTGGAGGTCAGAGTCAATAGAGTGAGGCAAGAAAAATAAGAAATGGAAAGAAAGAAATAAAGGGCAGTATTCACTAGTGATCTATACAGAAAACTCACAAGAATCTACTGACAAATTTTTAGAAATAGTTGCAGGATGCTGCTTGTTTGTAGAATATAATAACAAAATACAAAAGTCACTTCCTTCCTCTATATTGACAAACACCGAAAAAGTTGACATTTATAAGTTGCAGAACAACTTAGAAACAGGGCTGGGGGTGGAACTCAGTGATGGAATACTTGTCTAACATGCATGAGACCCTGAGTTCAACCCCAGCACCACAGGGGGAAAAAGGCACTCAGAGCAAACCTAATAAAATTTAAGCCTACAAATTTGTGAATAAACTTATAAAATGTCATTTGAAGGTAATTGCAAAGACTTCAGGGAAGGAAAAGAAAAATAAAGGAACATATTATGCGCTTTCATTTAAAAATTCTTTAGAAAGTATGTGACAATCTGATCTCAAAATATGTATAAAAAAACAAACATAAAGAAAGAGTCAAGCCCACTTTGGAGAAGAGCATGTTAGAAGGGCTCGAAGGGCTTGTTGTGGCATAAATAAAAACTTATTTATAAAATTTAATACTTAAAGTGGGTGGTCTTGGCAGATGAAAGATAAATATACCAATAGAACAGAACAGAAATATGTGACAGAGTGGCATTGTTAGCTAGTGGCAAAGTATGCACTGTTCAATGCATGTTATGAGGACAGTTGGTTGTTTACAACGAACAAAATAAAATTGTACCCTTACTATTAATAGCAATCAATTACAAGTACAATAAATGTTAGAAAGAGAACTAAATTTTTGAAGGAGAAAGGAAGGTTGGCCAATGGGTATGAGGTTAGATAGGAATAAGAAATTCTGATGAAAAAAACCCCAAATAACCCAATCAATAAATGGATAAAGGAACTGAACAGGCACTTCATAGAAGAAATGCAATCAGTCAACAAATATGTGGAAAAATGTTCAACTTCTCTAGCAATTGGAGAAATCCAAATCAAAACCACACTGAGATTCCATCTCACTCCAGTCAGAATGGCAATTATCAAGAATGTAAGCAACAGTAAATGTTGACAAGGATGTGGGGGAGAAAGGTACAATCCTACACTGCTGGTGGGACTGCAAATTGGTACAATCACTCTGGAAAGCAGTATGGAGATTCCTCAGAAAACTTAGAATGGAACCACCATTTGACCCAATTATCTCATTCTTCGGTTTATACCCGAAGGTCTTAAAATCAGCACCCTATAGGGGCACAACCACATCAATGTTTATAGCAGCTCAATTCACAACTGCTAAACTAGGGAACCAACCTAGGTGTCCTTCAACAGATGAATGGGTAAAGAAAATATTACTCAGCCATAAAGAAGAATGAAAATATGGCATTTGCTGGTAAATGGATGGAACTGTAGACTATCATATAAGTGAAATAAGCCAATCTCACAAAACCAAAGATTGAATATTCCCTCTGACATGTGGATGCTAACACAAAATAAGTGGGGGAGGGGGAGAATAGAAGTTCATTGGATTAGACAAAGGAGAATGAAGGGAAGGGAGAATGAATGGGAATAGGAAAAACAGTAGAATGAATCAGACATAACTTTCCTATGTTCACCTATGAACGAACACATGACCAATGTAACTCCACATCATGTACAACCACAAGAATGGGAAGTTATGCTCCATGTATGTATAATAAGTCAGAATGCATTCTACTGTCATGTATAACTGAAAAGAACAAATAAAAAAATTTTAAAAATGTTCTGGTGTGCTAGACACAGAAGCAAGGCTCTAGATAACAATTTACTGTACATTTAAAAAATCTAGAAGAAAGTATTTAGAATGTTTTTACAATAATGAAGTGATGTTTGATGAGACAGACATGTTTGATCTGATTTAACCATTACATAATGTATACTTGTATCAAACCATTACATGGTACTCCATTAACATGTATAATTTTTGTTTTTATGCATCTGTTTAAAAAAATTTAACAAAAAATAAAAATAAAAATGATAGAAGAAAACATAGTGTCTTAATAATCCTAGGGAAAGAGAGACATGAAAAACTTAAACAATAAAGAAAAAGCTGATAAACCATTGATAGGCAAATGTTCTAAAAACTAAAATAGTTCTAAAACTAAAATAGTTTAGAACAAAATAGTTCTAAAAACTATAATAATAAAGGATAAAGAAAATCCATAAATTTTAAGATTCTTTGCAATGAATATAGTTGAACAAAATATTAGTATCCAGAATATATGAATAATTCCAATATTCAATAAGGAAAAAATTTAGAAAATGGACATGAGGAGATAACCTACAAAGAGGAAAACCAATTGTGCAATAAATGCACAAAAGTATTCTCAACTTACTACAAAACAGGGAAATAAATGAAAGGCTACTTTGCATTCATCATATTGGCAGAAATTCCTTATGACAATACAGAATGTGGCATATTAGTGGAGCAAGGGACACTCCTACCCCACTGGGGAGAGAATATCGGGTGCAGCCAATTGGAAAGAAATGTGGCGCTAGTGAGGTGAAAGATGCACATTGCTTATGGCCCAGCAATTTTATGTACAGTATAGAATGTGTAATAGAAATTCTCACGTTTACATATTATATATATTTATCTGAATATTCATAGCAGGATGATCTCCAATAGGAAAAAATTCAGAACCAAAATGTCCCCCAATAAGGGAAAAAAGAAAGATACTTAGCAGATAAAATCTATGAATTACAGCTGTGGATTCCAATCCAGATGTTGGGGAACAATTTTTCCTGCCCCAAAGAGCAATTGGCAATGGCCCCAGATAGTTTGGTTTTCACAGCTTGAGGGGGGTGTGCATGTTACTGGCATCTAGTGATTGAGGCCAGGGCCAGGTTTCAGTATCCCACAACACACAGATCAGTCCCTCAAAGCAAAGAAATATCTGACCCCAAACGTCAGTAATGCTGAGGTCGAGAAGCCCAGAATAGAGCTATGATGTGTGGATTAATATCATAAAAGTAAAGATAATTTATCTGTTTCTTTCTGTGTTTTACTGCTTTTGAGTTTGTATTTCAGAACTTTCTCCCTAACCCAGAATCTTTCATATTTTCTTTTAAACATTTTAGTTTTACGTTTTACCACTTCACTTGGATCAAAATATTTAAACTTCCATTTTGACTCATGGGTTTAATTTCTAAACATTCAGGGATTTTACACGTATCTTTCTGATTTATTTCTGGCTTACTTTGAGTGTGATCAGAGAACATGCTTGAAGTCATTTAAAATCTTTTAAACTTCTAAGGATTTTTGTTTGTTTTATGGTGCTGGGGATGGAACCCAGGGCCTCTTGCAAGCTAGACAAGTGCTTGACCACTGAGCCACACCCCCAGCCATTGAGGTTCTTTTTTAAGGCTCAGGATATGGTTTATCTTAACAAAAAGTCCATGCATCCGACATGTTTGTCTTGCTGTTGTTGGATGGAATGCTTGATCAATGTGACCTAGGTTCTTCTACGCTTCCATATTTGCTGATTTTATGTATACATACTTTGTTGATTGCTGAGACAAGAGCCCTGAAGTCTCTAAGCACCTCCTGGTGCCCTCCATTTTGCTTCATGTGCTGTGAAGGTCTGCTGTTGGGCACTTCATACATTTACCACTGCTCTCTCTTCTAGGAGAGTTGAATATTTTGTTTGTCATTGCTTAATTTTTCTCTTTATTCCTGAAAATATTTCTTATTCCACAGTCTGTTTGATATTAATAAAGCCCCTCAAACTTTCTTTTGCTTAGCAGTCACTAGCTGTATTTCTCTCCACACCTTTACTTTTAATTAATTTGGATTATTACTTTAAGAATGCATTTCTGATATATGGCATATAGTTGGTCTTTAAAAAATTTTTTGGTGTCATGTAAGATAACATGTGTCTTTTTCTTTTTTAAAAAATTTATTTATTTTGATTCATTGTACACAAATGGAGTACAGCTGTTGTTTCTCTGGGTGTACACAAAGTAGACTCACACCATCTGTGCATTCATACATGTACACAGGGCAATGATGTCTGTCTCATTCTGTTATTATTCTTACCCTCGCACCCCGCCCCCACCCCTCCCTTCCCTCTATGCAATCTATCCTTCCTCCATTCTTGTCTCCCTTCCACCCTGCATTATGCATCATCATTCACTTATCAGAGAGATCATTCAGCCTTTGGATTTTGGGGATTGGCTAATATCACTTAGCATGACAGTCTCCAACATCATCCATTTACCTGCAAATGCCATAATTTTATTCTTTAAGGCTGAGTAATATTCCATTGTGTATATATATACCACAGCTTCTTTATCCATTCATCTATTGAAAGGCATCTAGGTTGGTTCCACAATCTAGCTATTGTGAATTGAGCAGCTATGAACATTGATGTGGCTGCATCACTGTAGTAATCTGATTTTAAGTCTTTTGGGTAGGCCAAGGAGTGGGATAGCTGAGTCAAATTGTGGATCCATTCCAATTTCTAAGGAATCTCCACACT
>JAJEJO010002760.1:0-64139 GCA_020662805.1 Glaucomys volans
ACTGCCATCAAATAAAAAGCTTCTGTACATCAAAAGACAAGATTAAGAAAGTGAAAAGAGAGCCTTCAGAATGGGAAAAAATCTTCACTAGCAACTCTTCTGACAGGGAATTAATGTATGGAGCATATCAAGAACTCAAAAAACTTAATGCCAAAAAACCCAAGTGGGTTAAGGAACTAAAATAGAAAATTCTCTAAAGAGGAAATACAAATTCCTGTATTTCATGTATTTGTACATGAAAAAATGTTCATCATTTCTAGCAATCAGGGAAATGCAAATCAAAACTACACAAAAATTTCATTTCATCCCAATCAGAATGACATTTATCAAGAACACAAAAACAATAAGTGTTAGAGAGAATGTGGGGCAAAAGGTATACTTCTACATTGCTGGTGGGACTAAATTACTACAACCATATGGAAAGTAATGTGGAGATTCCTCAAAAAACTAGGAATGGAACCAACACATGATCTAGCTATCCCATTCCTCCATATTTATCTAGAAGAACTAAAATCAGCATACATCTACTTCAGTGTTTATAGCAGCACAAATCACAATAGCCAGATGTCCATCATCTGATGAATGGATCAAGAAATCATGATACACATTCATACACACACACACACAAACACACACACACACACGGGAGTTTTACTCAGTTTTAAAGAAAAATGAAATAATGACATTTGCTGGTAAATGGATGGATTGGAGAAAATCATGCTATGTCAGGCTCAGAAAATCAAGAGTCAAATGTTTTCTCTCATATGTGGAAGCTAGAGCAAAGTAAGGGAAAGAAGTTGGCAGCAAAGAAGATAGGATATCAGAAAGTTATGATAGGTCAGTGGAGTATGGGACATATTAACGTCTATCTGGACAATGGTGGTTTATAAAAAAAGCAAGGTCACATATATTAATGGGTTTACAGCTTATAGCAATGGTCTGCATTTTATTTCAAGTCAGGATGGTCTCTTTGTGTCATCCTTCCCTCTCCCTTAGTACACAAAACACACATTCTAAAACCAGCCACAACACTTCAACTGACTTGATTATTGCACCAATTTCAAAGTTGAGTGGAGAAAATTCTCCAGGAGGACAAATATTTCTTTTTCATTCTTACCACCAAATGATCAGCTTTATTTTCTCTCTTCCGTTGTCTTAGAAGATATTGCCTGAGTTCAGGTGAAACATGCTCCACTTGTGTTCTGGTGATTTCCATTGTTTCTAATTCTAGTAGAAATTCCTCTGAGAAATTTTATATGCTGGTTATTGTGCTATTCTCTGTGAGAAATGTAAAGGTGGCATAATATATACTCCTGATCCTTAGTCAGATTATAGTATTATTATGAAATATCATATACATATATGTGTGTATATGAATGTGTATATGAATAGTTCAGAAAAAATTATATTTTATACTTTTATATTACATTTACTGATACCAGTACTTAATGTATACCTCATAATAGTTCAGGATAAATAGTATTATGATTTGCAAAGATTGTAAGGATTAGAAATCAACATGTGTAGATTTAATATTTTTATTCCCTAAAGTATTTACTAAGAACTAATAGAAAGTCAGGAATAAAGATGATAATACAATTTTAGAATTTTCATAATATATTTGCTTACATGATATAAATAATCATATATGCTATTTAAAAAATAGATACTGGTTTGGACAGTCCAACTTGGCACTAAATGAATAAAACATTAAATAATTTGAAGAATGAATCCTTAGGTGTTCAATTTAAATGCTTAACAATTACTTATGCAAATTGGATTTGGGAATAACTGAAGATAATGCAAAAATTGAAATCAAAGTTAAATATAGACATTGCTTTGAAATCTCAAAACTACTAAAATCATCAATTATCTTTATTTGGCAAAGAGAAGGCAATAACAGTAAAATGCATATCAGCGCCAACTGTGATGTGAAATTTAAAGCTCTAAAACCCCATTAAAATCAGCCTGGTAATGATGTACCATATGCACTGATCTACAGTTGCCGGAGGATCCCTAACCTGTGGCTTTTTTTCTGTCACATCACCTTGTTAAATAAAGATGAGTTGAGAATGTTTGTTTAAGTATTCATAAGATTGTAGATAATATAAAGTTGACAATTTTAGCAATGTATATTTTTCTTCCTGCTTTATGATACAGACAATATATCTGTTTTAATTTGCCATGCATGCTTGTTTCTAAGGTAAATTTTGAGTGCAATAAAACAAAAGCTATTCATATGGAGTAAAACAAATTAGTCATTCTGACTACAAATTTATATGTGCATTCTGGTAAGGAAACTGGTTTAATCTGATGAGTACAGAGGTCTATTAATCAAACCACTGATCAGAAGTCATAAAGAAAATGTTCCATATTTCATCACCATCTTCCAAGGTACCCAGTTTCTTTATACTTCTTTATTGTTCACCTTTATAAATAATTCAATACCTATTCTATTTTCCATATACTTACATCTTTTTCATTAACACCTGTGAAAGTTGAAATTTTATATTGAAGGTAGAAAAATGTTCAGCTCTAGCTGAACATTTTCATTTTTTAGATCAGATAAAATATTAATAAGTAAGCCCCAGGTCTATGAGATAAGTAAAATAATACTTTTATTTATTTACATGTTCTTGAAAAATTGATTATTCACCTTATTTTCCTTTTCCAAGACTTGTCGTGTGTCCTCACTAAATAGGGGTACTGCCAGCAGGATCTTCACCAAGGAGAAAACTATCTTAGAAGTAACTACATAGCCATGTGTAAAATTTTACAGCTTCATGTAAGAAATTTTGACTCCTGACAAGTTCATTGACCCATTATCCATATTGTAAAATATGTTACACATTCTTGGAAGTCTGGCCTGACTTATTTTCAGAATTAATTTATTTAAATTATTTGCTATCAAGTGACATTATCACAGAAATCTTAAATTGTATTCCTTTAGATATTAAAAGTCAAATATTTTATACTCAAGTGAGGTTTTCTCCCTCCCTTTGTCTTTTTCTCTCTTCCTTTTACATGAATTATTCCAAAAAACTCTTATCCTTTCTGAAAGAGAAAAATGGATTTGAGTCAAATTCACCTCCTCCCACTTTGATCCATTTGCTTGCCCCTTTTCTCCTGTTACTTCTTGAAATTTGGAAAGGCTCAGGGTGGAAGTAGGTGATTGTTCCCTTATGGTCACTGAGGTGCGTAAAGGCTTGTTTGTGTTTATCAGATTTTTTGCATACGGTATAGTGTCAGCAAGTATCAGCAATCTTTATCAGTAAAAGGCCAGATAGTCAGCATTTTTTGCTTTTTGGGCTGGTATGTAGTTCAACAGTAGAGGACTTGTCTGTCATGCACAAGCCTGGGGTTAAGTCCCCGGCACTAAAAACAAACAAACAACAACAACAAAAAATAGTTGCTTTTCAAGGTGCAAAATATTCGTCTCAAAAAAATCATTTCTTTAGTTTTGGTGCAAAACACTCTGAATGGGAGTGATAGTTCAATAAAACTTTAAGTACACTAATACTTACATTTTATAATTTTCATGTATAAAGTCTTTCATTTAATTTTTGTATTTATCTAAAAATATAAAACTTTCTTAAGTGTGTTTTACCAAAATCAGTATGAAGTTACATCTGATTCACATAAGAAGACATTCTGTGATCTACATATATACACACATACATATATGTCAGAATCACATACACACATATCATAATCATGATACAGTTATAACTACATCATCATAATTATGGCAAGAAACAATGGGTATATCTAACAGCATACCGCCTGAATCAGTTTCTTTATAAACTTACTAAATACAAAGATATGTGCAAAGTCAAATATCTTATTTCTGTATCCCATAGGATTTTAAAATACATTTCAGTTTCCTTATACATATATGCTTACATGTATGCATATATTTATGTGCTTATTTCATTCTGATAAAATGTTGTAATTTAAACATGATTAATATTAATATTTTCAAACTATTATAATGTGGTCAGTTATGCCTAGTAGATAAATTCAGTTTAAACACTCTATAAATGCCTTGGAAATATTCTTGGGACAGTGTGAAATAACTTCTTTAGTTCTATCTCTTGGCTCTTCCTTCCATTTGAATGTGCAAATTCTTTTTGGGCTGTGTCCATTTAAAGGTACTGGGGTTATATGCCCAGAGCAGTCCATTTTCTATCCCAATAGAAGCTGAAAAAACTAACCCGATCACCTTACAATTCTATATTCCCGGACACCATTGAAGGATCATAGTTAGATCCTTGACCCATTGGAAATGTTTCCTCAATTACATTTTTAAAATCAAATTTATAACTCATAGGAAACATTCTTTTAGAAGAATTTGTTTTATTCTAATAATCTAAATTATTTATTCACATACCTCTTGGGTATAAATTTATATAGTTTTGAATTAATATTATTCTAATTGAAGTTTTTCACTAATTTTGAATATATGCATTAAGTCTTGAAGAAGTAACAAATTTATTATGTGTTTCTTTTCTCAACATCTTTGCTATCAGAAATATGACTTAGTTGATAATGCTGAGTTAGATCCCCCAACCCTGAATATGCAATACATAAAAAATTATTGTCCAGGGTAATCCATCATGGGGGTAGAGGAACATTTTTACTTATCTCATGGAATTCTTAAATTTTAAAACAGATATAAATATGCTTAATTTAACATATGCCCTGATTTGTAATACATTTTAGGTTAGAAATAATTTTGACACAAGCAAATAGCCAGTTATAGATGGCCAATTGTTAGGATGATGGTTATATATAATCAAACAATGAGGAATAAGTTATCACCAGACTTTGAAAAATTCTACTCTTTTTATAGGTCAGTTGGATCAAAACAAACCAGAACCAATTTAGAACTGTTCACAATAAATACACAAAATTTTTGCTAAACACAGATTTAGCCGATGATATATGCTATATTGACATCTCTTGCCAGACACATTGTAAACTAACTTTAATTGAATTTAACAACTGATAGTCTTATACTGAAGAATAGAAAATTGCTAAATACATAACCTAACATTACATCTCAAAGCCCTAGAAAAAGAAGAAAAGATCAACACCAAAAGCAGAAGACAGGAAATAATTAAAATCAGAGCTGAAATCAATTAAATTGAAATAAATAATTCAAAAAATTGATGAAACAAAAAGTCAGTTCTTTGAAAAATATTATAAATCCTTAGCCATGCTAATGAAGAGAAAGAGAAAGAAAACTCAAATTACTAAAATTTTTTATAAAAAAGAAACTATCATGATGGACATGACTGAAATACAGATGATAATCATAAACTATTTTGAAAATTTATACTGTAATAAAACAGAAAATCTTGAAGACATCAATAAATTTCTGGAGACATATAACCTACCTAAATTGAGTCAGGAGGACATAGACAATTTAAACAGATCAATTTCAAGCAATAAAATTGAAGATGCTATCAAAAGACGACAAACTAAGAAAAGCCCGGACCAGATGATTTCTTAGATGAATTCTACCAGACCTTCAAAGAATTAACACCAATACTCCTCCAAATTATTACATGAAATAGAAAAGGAGGGAAACTCTTACAAACTCATTCTATGAGGCTAGTATCACCTTGGTAACAAAACCAGACAAAGATACATCAAGGAAAGAAAACTTCAGACCAATATCACTGATGAACATAGACACAAAAATTCTTCATTAAATTCTGGTAAATCTTAGACAAAAACATTTTAAAAAGATAATGTCCTACCTTGCAAGATTGATTCAACATACAGAAATCAGTAGACGTAATTTATTGCATCAATAGACTTAAAGACAAGAATCATGAGATCATCTCAATAGATGCAGAAAAAGCATTTGATGAAAATCAGCACTGCTTCATGTTCAAAACACTAGAGAAACTAGGGATGGTATGAATACACCTCAAAATTGTAAAAACTATCTGTGCTAAACCCAAGGCCAACATCATTCTAAATGGAGAAAAATTCGAAAGCATTCCTTCTAATGACTGGCATAAGCTGGGGATGCCCTCTTTCCCCACTTCTACTCAGCATTGTTCTTAGAACTCTAACTGGAGCAATTAGACAGAAGAAAGAAATTAAAGGGATATGAATAGAAAAAGAATAAAAATTATCACTATTTGCCAATGACATGATTCTATATTTAGAAGATCCAAAAAACTCCACCAGAAAACTTCTAGAGTTCATAAATGAAGTCAGAAAAATAGCAGGATATAAAATTAACATCCATAAATTAATTGTGTTCCTATACATCAGTGATGAATAAACTGAAAGAGAAATTAGGAAAACTATGCCATTCACTATAGCCTCAAAAAAAATTGGGGAATCAATCTAACAAATGAGGTGGAAAACCTCTACAATGAAAACTACAGAACACTAAAGAAAGAAATTGAAGAAGACCTTAGAAGATGGAAAGATCTCCCATGTTCTTGGATAGGCAGAATTAATATTGTCAAAATAGTCAAACTACCAAAAGCACTATACAGATTTAATGCAATTCTTATTAAAATTCCAAGGAAGTTCTTCATAGAAGTAGAAAAAGCAGTCAGGAAATTCATTTGGAAAAATGAGACCAATAATAGCCAAAGCAATCCTTAGCAAGAAAAGTGAAGCAGGAGATATCACAATACCAGACCTTAAATTATACTACAGAGCAATAGTACCAAAAAAAGCATGGTATTGGCATCAAAATAGACACATGAATCAATGATAGGGAACAGAAGACACAGAGACAAACCTACGTATAAATATAGTTATCTCATGCTAGACAAAGGAGCCATAAACAAAAGATAGCCTCTTAAACAAATGGTACTGGGAAAACTGGGAATCCACATGTAGCAAAATGAAATTAATCCCTTCTCTCTCACCCTGCATGAAAGGCAACGCTATGTGGATTAAGGATTTAGACATTAGACTAGAGACCCTGCACTTAATAGAAGAAAAAAGTAGGCCCAAATCTACATCATGTCAGCTTAGGAACCAACTTACATAACAAGACTCCTAAAGCACAAGAAATAAAATCAAGAATCAACAAATGGTATGGAATTAAACTAAAAAACCTCATATCAAAGGAAACAATCAAAAATGTGAAGAGAGCCGAAGCAGTAGCTCACACTTGTAATCTCAGCTGCTTGGGATACTGAGACAGGAGGATGGAGAATTCAAAGCCAGCCTCAGCAATAGTGAGGTGCTAAGCAACTCAGTGAGACCCTGTCTCTAAATAAAATACAAAATAAGACTGGGGATGTGGCTCAGGGGTTGAGTGTCCCTGAGTTCAATCTTTAGCACCCACTTCAAAAAAAGAAAAGAAAAAAGTGAAGAGAGAGCCTAAAAAGTGCATAATTATATGGAAATTTTAAATGTTCATTTTATTATCTACATTAATCAGAAGAAAACTTGTCTTTGACCTAAATTTCTAGGTTATTCAACAATATTTTTACTATTAACTTTTTTCAAGTCACATGAGAATTCTCTTCTTACTTTAAGCTTTGTAAAGTACTTTTGATTTACTCCAACAAAAATACTTAATAGGAAAGTGCAATTGTCCATCACTTCAATGTTATTGAATCAACATTTGTCCAATAGGGAATCTTTAAACAAATGCTCATTAAGGAACTGAATGTTATCAACTGATTGACAGAGTATTATGATCAGAGGCTGTGCATTTCCAACAGGCATAGTCGTTCTGTATTCTCTAATTTAGTGTTTGCAGTGGCTTTTTTTTTTTATTTACTCAGCCATAAAGAAGAATAAAATTATGACATTTGTAGGTAAATGGATGATGTTGGAAACTGTTATGCAGTGGCTTTATAAAACACAAAAATCAATGAAATGCACAGAGTCAGGCCCAATGTTAATTCTTAGTCATGTGGTGATGTTACTGGTACCTTTTAGAAATGTTGACTGACCAGAAAAAGTTGTTTTATGCAAAGAAGTATGCAGTCAATTCAAAGACACAAGAAGAAGTAAAGAGATTAAATCTACTCAAACTGAAGGAGAAACAAGAATGTGATTGAAGATCATATTTGAGGAAGTTATGATATTAATCCAGATTTATAGTGGTGGTGGTAGTGGTGGAAAGGTGGGGGAGATAGTTGTGAGGCACCCTGAACTTCACAAGGGAAAAAAACAAGAATACAGTGAAGAAAAAAGAACTGAGGCCATTTATATAATCAATCTACTTCTAGTGGAGATGTACTCTCTCTTATTCCTATTTCTAGATCCCTTCTTAAGGTTTATATTGGCTTACTTTATCTCAAGTGCTTGGAGGGAAACTATTTTGCAAATAGATATATGCATATAACTTTAGTCTGAATGCTATAATCCAAACTACCATCTGCTATATGATACACAAAATTCAATATTTCCTATTATATAACAATCATGATTTGGAATAATGAGCTCATTCTTGGTTGAAATTTTTTTTAGTGTGCTAAGAATCTTTACTAGAAGAGGGATGTAAAATATTAATAAAGTTCTCCCTTCCAACATTTTAATTAAACTTTGGGTAGTTTTACACTTCACTTTATCCTTTTGCATTATCTTGCATTTTTGTAAAATTTAATGAAAAGGGCACGTAGCATTCATGTTTTATTAAAAAGTGGAGGCAAACTCAATTGAAGTAGATGTTAAACTTTTTGCAGTGCCATTGTGTGAGCACAGTGTAACAAATCCTTGAAGCAGGGCTCCCACTTTTGATAAACCCACCATCTCATCTCTTTTGCCAAAATTCTGTGTGTCTTTTTTGCATTCACAAATAAAAACATGCAGTCCTATTGTTTGTATAGTAGTTAAAATTATGCAGATGTTTGATGCATTGTAGTCCATGATTATCTTTATCATCTTGTATTCTTGCAGGGCCAGCTAAAGTGTTATACTTCCTAATTGTAATCTTCCTAGTCAGCCAAAGCAGCTGGTAAAAAAAAAAAAAAAATTAAAAAAAAAATCATTTTGTAGTCTTTGAATTTCCCACTCTTTTACTTGAATTTATCCAAAGCACAGTGACAGTTATGCTAATAGGAAAACTTGCAGAAAACAGGCAGCTTCCTCAAAACTTATGATGCATGACTAGAAAGGTAAAAACCTGGAGACTACAGATTAGAATATATAATGATCCATATTTTACTTTTCTGTATGAAAGAGACTTAGAAAGCAATGATCCACATGTCATCAAGGGAAGGTTTATGAAATCATTCACAATTTTTTAAAACTTTTGAAAATTTTGGTTATATTAATCCCTTGGTTTAATAACCACAACTACTAAGAAGCAAAAATGGAAAAAAAAATCATCATCTTCATATTATTTGAACCCTAAAATTGGGTTTAAGAGAACTTCTTAGTTTCCTGTGTTTTCTGTGATTTACTCATTATATGGTTTGATAGACATTACCATCTCTGAGTCTCATATTAGTCTTCCTTACTCTACTGATTCAAATGCCACGGCTCATGTTTCTATAAATAATTTACCAATCTCTGAATCTCAGTTCTTTTTCTTTAATATGAGATTGATAAGATCTACCCCTCAGAATATTTTAAGGATCACAGGCAAAGTATACACAGGTGCCAGCTCAGTGCCAGGTAGACTTTGCTTAATCATCATCATTATTAGATTCTTTGGAAATCAGAAAAATCCACAGAACCCTAAAACGAATTCAGTTTTCTAATGTTTGAAGTCCCAGATAAGCTGTGTAATGGCTAGTTGTGGAGTTCACACTGAAGCAAACTGATTGCCATGAGTGACTCCAATTTGTATTATGGCTCCATCTTGTACTTGTGGATGTTCTTCTAAAGGTAGCTCTTGTGAGGAAATAGGATGTAGGAAAGTTCAAAACAAGACATGCTACACACAGCCAATTAGTATTTCAGTTACACAAACGGAACTTTTCCAAGAAAATGATGACACTATCCAGATAGGGGAGTTAGACATCAAGAGGTGAAAAACATCTGGTCGTTTTAGTTTCCGCTTGCTAACAAGTAATAATGACCATGATCATAATAATAGGATGAGGAGGCCAGCAGCTCATTATCATGGCTCATGCATGGTTTAAACTACTCCATGAGTTAGTTTTCCTTTATTTCATTGTGCTGGGAGCTAGTCATGGAACTTGTACTCATGTATGTGTGCAATGAACTGGGTGTTTTTGATTTACTCAGTAAATTAATAACCTGGATATTTAAGGAAAATAAATAGCTAGAACTACTTAATATTGGTTGGGATTTGGTAACTCATTAAAATGAACAAAATGAATAGAGAATGGCCTTCGAATTTATACCATGAAAAAAATGAGTGTATTAAACTGTATTCTCTGTGTATTAGAAATATGTTGGAGGTTGGAGTTTTGGCTAAATAAGACAATTTTGGTTCTTTTCAAAATAATATTTCAAGATGTATGAAGTTTTTATTTACTTAAGTTGATTGAAAATGGCATATCCTGTAAAAGTGGAAAATATTAAATCATATTTTCTAGTTATAAATTTACTATTCATAAGAAAATCTCTATTAAATTATATGGAATGGGGATAGAACAATCCTGGCACCAATTGTCATTACTGAGCTGTAAACACTGTAGAAAAAAAATAAAATTTTGCATGTCTGTGGGGTATTTATGTATTCTCATAGAGTTTTGTGAAATTGCAGTAAAATGCCAGATATAGATATAATTTAATCTCCACTATTCCAGAGATACTATCATATGTACTTTCACACACATTATCTCCTTTGATAGGCTAGTAAAGCTACTCTTTTTTGTTTACAAAAAAGAGCTGCTTCTCTAGATAATATCTTTGTTGAACAGCAAGATGTTTTGAATCAGCATGGCACATCACCTTTCTTGCTGGGTGTATTTGTTATTATCATATAAAGTAAGATGCAGCAAGTAGGTATTTTTCATGGTAAATTATAAAATTCCAATTTTTTCTTTATTTTGATGCTTTCACAATAAAAAGGATGATGTTACAGAAATTTAATGCTAATGTTTCCTTTTAAAATACAAAATATCATACACATAGGCTTTAGATAATAATTTGTTAGAACTCCAAGTAAATCACTGCTACTAAATTTAAAAGACAACTGTAAAGCAACATATTTAAACACAACTAAGGTGTTATGATCTGGGTCTGGAATGTTCTCCAAAAGGCTCATGTGTTGAAGCCTTGATCCTCAATGCAGCGATGTTCAGAGATTCAGATTAGGGAAAGTGGATCATGAGGACTCCAAGCATATCAATGGATTGAAGTCTTGAAGGATTTATAATTGAATGGACTACTGGGAGGTGGTAGAAACTGTAGGAGGTAAATCTAGTTGAAGGGCATAGGTTACTGGGGGCATGCCCTAGGGGATTATATCTTGTCCCTGGCCCCTTCCTCTCTCCCTGGTGTTTGGGTGCCATGAGGTTAGCATTCTTCCTCCACTATACCCTTCTCCCATGTTGCTTTCTCTCATCTGAGACCCAAAGTGGTGTGGAACCAGCCAACCGTGAACTGAAATCTCTGAAATCATGAACCAAAATAAATCTTTCCTTCTTTAAGTTTCTTATATATTTTGTTACAGTAATGAAAAGGTGACTAAGACAGGGTTAGACTCGGAAAATACTGAATGTAAAAGAGCGAAATAGTTTAATCTTAAAGAGAACTCAAAATACAAAATAAGTAATATTAGATACTTTGTGTAGTAGTTGGGTGGTTTGAGGTGAATATTTCATTTCAGTCTCCATTATTATAATTTGACACTTCTAGTGCCAATATATTATACATTCTTTTGTTTCATTCTCATTTTACATATTCTTATTCTGAACACATTGACAAAGGTAAATGACTCTGAAGTCTGGATTTCCACTTTGGATCTACCCTGCAACCCCTGCCCCAACTCTACATACTCAAGATGAAAAAGAGTTCCTGGACACCTCTATTTGACTTGCCAAGAAACTATTCCAATGGACTATGTTCCTAAAACTTACACATTTTAAAATATTTCCTAGTTTAATTACTGACCCTGACAGGTACCTAATATATAAACCTGGAATTCAACTCAAAATTCTTTCAATATATTCAATTACTATTTCTTAAAGACCAGTATTTCCCTCTGTAAACTATGCCAGATAGTTCATTAGTTCAGGTCATCATTATTCTTGTATGGTTTCATATAACAAACAATATTAATATTTATGATGAAATGTTCAGCTGTGCCATTTGAGTGGTTACTCTTAAGTCTGATGGTAATTTGAAGAAGTTGCCACAAGGTGGTGTTTTCTTCATTTTAGTCTATTAATCACATAAATTTTAAATCATGACTAAGCTACATTAGATAGGCCTTTTATGTGACTGATATTTTCATCAGTGAAGGAATCATTATGAACTAGCCAATAAACATACACACAAGCTGTGGGAGACTATACTATTGAAGTAAAACAAAGAATAATATAAGATCCAGGTCTAGGCTACTGTTTTCCAAGTATTGCCTGCCATCTTGTCTGATTGTTGACCTTCAGCCTGGTGGACTACATACACTACTAAGCTTCAAAACATTTTGCAACATAATAAGGGGAAAGTCTACCAGCAAGATAATAATATTTATCAGTGAATGTGATAAATTATACTAATGTTTAACAAACTTTTGACTCTTTTGAGTCCATGACTCATATATTCATGAGTCCTTTGTACTAAATAGTATTTCTCAACTATTACAAAGTCACCAAATCCCAGGTCTGTGATTTCTATGAAGAAAACACTTCAATCCAAACTTCTGTTGTTGACTCTTCTTTCTGGAGTCACATGTACATCAGTATGAACCTATAAATTCTTCAAAATTCAGTGTTTTCCTCTCTCCTTAGTTTTATATTTTACTGACACACTATTATACATATTACGGAGGACAATCTAATGTCTTGATACATGTATACTTTGTGTAATTATCTAATCAGGTTATTAAGCACATTCATCCCCTCAAACATTTATCACTTCTTTGTGGTGAAAGCATTTAAAATCCTAATTGTTATTTTGAAATATGTAATATAATATTATTAACTATGGTCTTCCTACTGTACACTACAGTACAACATTGGAACTTACTTCCACTATCTAAATGTAATTTTGTACAATCGATCAGTCTCTTCTCATTGTCCTGTACCCTCTTCTCTTCTAATAGATTACTACTTCTATTAGATTAGTAGTTTCTAACCTATTCTGTACTTTTATATGACCAATGTTTTTAGATTTCACATGAGTGAGATCACATAGTACTTGTCTTTCTGTGCCTATCTTATTTCACTTAACATCTCTAGTTTCATCCATGTTTTCACAAATGACAGGACTTCATCCTTTTAATGACTGAATATTATTTAATTGTGTATCTGTACCATATTTTCTTTATCTGTTTATCAGTTGATGATTGATGGACACTAAGGCTGTTTCCATTTATTGGCTATGGTGACTAATGCTGCAATGCACTTGGGAGTACAAATGTTTCTTTGACATGCTGTTTTCATTTCCTTTTTATATATACCCTCAAGGGGAATTGCTGCATCATATGGTACTTCTGTTTTAAATTTTTTAAGAATTTTCTTCAATTTTCCACAACAGCAGTACTAATTGGTATTCCTACCAACAGTGTGCAAGAGTTTCCTTTTCTCCACACCCTTGTTAGCACTTATCATTTTTTCTTATAATAGCCATTCTTACTAGAATGAGGTGATATGTTATTGTGTTTTTTAATTTGCATTTCCCTGATTATTAGTTATGTAGAGAATATCAGGTGGCATTTTATATCTTCTTTTAATAAATATATATTCATGTCATTTTTCCCATTTTGTAAATCAGATTATTTGTTATGTATGTGTGTTTTAAGAACATACTTAATATTTGTTTGAGCTCCTTATACATTCTGAATTTTAACCCCTTGTCAAATGTATAGTTCGCAAATATTTCCTCCTGTTATGTATGTTGTCTTTTCACTCTGTTGATTGTTTTCGTTTTTGGGCAAAAACTTTTTTATTTGATGTAATCCCATGTGTCTATTTTTGCTATTACTGCCTTTGCTTTCGAATTCTTATTAAAAAAAATCCTTGCTTCTCTTTAAAACTCAGTTATCCTTATTTCTATAAAAATCCAAACATAAAACTTCAGTCTTCTTTGATAATGTCCTCTTTCTCCTTCTGCATCTGTCTATACATCCATCCAGAAAGATTTCATAATTTTAAGATTCTGTTTTCCTTGTCTCCTGAAGTCTCCCTTATTTTTACCCTCATGACTTGACTTTACATTAGGACCTCATTTCCTTATCTTTTAACCTTAGAAGACATTTGTTTTTCTACTGGGGAATGAACCCAGGGGTACTTTACCAATGAGTTACATCCCCAGCACTTTTAATTTTTTATTTTGAAACATGGTCTCATTAAGTTGCTTAGGGCCTCACTGAATTGCTGAGGCTGGTCTCAAATTTGTGAACCTCCTGCCCTAGCCTGCAGAGACACTGGGATTACAGGTGTGCACCACCATGCTTAGCCCAGAAGACATTTTACTTTACACATAAACACACACATCTTACACAACAAGCACACCCACAAGCATACCCACATTTAATTTTATATTTAAAACAATAATGCAATATACATCCATGCAAATGTAAGATAATATTTATTATGTGTCATGTAGGGTAAATTAAAATACTAACCTCTGGCACCTGTATACTACATAGAAGTCTAGGTCTATTATAAAATAGATGTAAAAAACAAAAAGAGAATCTGATTAGTTATTGTATGTTTTCTGATTAGTAAATGCACTAATTGACAAATATTCAAAATATCATTTCTGCCTAAATCAAATTTAAACTTTGAGTTACCTAGTTTTGTATTTAGAAGCCAAATTCTTCTCCACAATGTATCTCAGTTACACCTGCCCTCATGCTATGGTCCTGAGAGTAGCTAACATTTACATGGCTTTCATACCTCCCCAGTGTGGCCACACATCTGTTATGGTTTTTACAACTGTGTGAGATCGAGAGAAGACTGACTAATATCATTATTAATTGAAAATAAAACTGAGTTGTTAATTAAATTGACCAACATCATGCAACTAGGCTGTGTTGAAATCAGAACTCAAACATCGATCTTCTGATGTTATTCATTTATTAGCATCACATCTATGTCAGCCATATTGAATTACTTACTTTTCCCAGAACAATTCATCTTCTCTACCAGTCTCCTGCTTTTATATGGTTTGCTTTATCTGGAATGTTCTCATTCTAGGGTTGCTACATTTAGTGAATAAAAATATAAGACACCAGGGAAATTTGTAATATCTGCCTGTTTGGAACAGCTTATACTTCAAGATGCTAAATAGATAAGGTTATATTACTTACCTGGCTTATTTTTGAACACCTTGAGTAAAATTTGCCTTTTCTTTAGCTCTCAAATAATTTAAATAACTCATCATTTTCTAGATAGGATAACTGTTTTTCTTTTCCTGTCTTAACAAGAATTCATTAAGTTTCTTTCATGATCAAAGTAGTTTTTCAAGATGTTTTTGGTGATATGGATGTGAAAAATTGACATCTTTAATGATTGGGTTGTTTGTGGCAGGTACTGCATTAAGTATAAAGGTAGACACATGAGCATGGTCTTTGTTCTTCAGAATTCACATTTGAAAGAGAAACATATACATGCTATAATAATAACTTTAATACAGATAATGAAAAGACATAATAAAATTCAAAGACATAAGCAATTATCCAAGTATGAGTAGTATTTTAGACAACCTTAGTAACCTTTGAAATTTGAATGTAGATTCTAAGTTTCAACTTAAATTTTGTACTCATTTTGGAATTTATTAATTTAGCTGAAGGAAATGATGAAATGATGACCACAAGAATTTATCTTAAGACTTGTCATATATAGGTCAATGTATGAATATATTTGAAGACTTATTTGGCAAATTATGTTGTATTCTGAAAATGGAAAGCAGTGCAATCTATGAAATACTATTAAGGGTATACATTGTTATGAAAGTTTTTTAAGTAAACTGTTGAATTAAAAAATTATAAAACAGCATGGTAAGAGCTATACCTTTTTTGTAGATTATGGTGTAGACTAGATATGATTGCATATACTTAGGAAAAAATAGAAAAAGCATGCCATGGCCAGCCTCAGCAACTTAATGAGAAATTCACCAACTTAGCAAGACTCTGTATCAATAAAAAAGGGGAGACTTGGGTGTAACTCAGTGGTAGAGATCTCATGGGGTCAATTCACACACACACACACACACACACACACACACAGAAAATAAATAAATAAATAAAAAGAAAAGAAAAAATTGGGAAAAGCATCATCCCTTAAGTTTAAGGAAAATTGTTTTTCATTATAATTATACTATACACACGTTCTAGCCATTGTAATCTATTTTTTTGTGGTATGCTTATATATTTGAATTATCACATAAATTTTTAAATTATAATCAAGGAAAATGTTGGTCTAAAAGTTATAATTGATATTAAAAATATTTTGCATACACTTAAGCAGGAAGGAATCACAAGTCATGACACTAAGTTTCAAACTTCTGTGAATAATTTGCTTAATGTTAATGAATTCATTGATCTCCTGATACAAAGACCAGACTTGAGAATTAGCCACAAGCAAAGCACAGACTCAGACACAGCAAGGATGATGTTCAAGGTCTCCTGGAAAATAACAATCTGGGAAGGACAAGTTTATGTTGGGAGAGTAAAAGTTTTTTCCTGCTAAGACTTTTTATCAAACATATCAACTCACTTGTCTCTTTTGCACTCCAAAGTCAGTTTGGAGTGCAAGTTTCCTTCCATGTGGTAAGTCCTTCTGCCCTTCCTTCTTTGGCATTCCCTATTCTTCTAGAAACTGCCTTGCAGCATTGTACCTTTAGTTAGACTCTGTCCATTAGGATAAACATAGTGTGCTTCTTAAATTCTTCCTCCTGCTGGAGCCTTTTCACTTCTTTTCTGTGTTCCAGAGTGACTGTTCTTTGTCCTTTATCAATTCAAATTTATTTAACTTCAAAATACAAACATTTGCTTCCAATCTTTGGCATGAGTTTAACCTAGAATTTCTGGATAAGTAAATATATATATATATATATATTTAGTATACATACTAAATATATATTTTTAGAAAGAACCAAACCTAATTTGGTAATAACATATTTGCATTTTAAGAACATATCATACACGCCAAACAAATTTGGAAAAATAGGTACGGCAGTACTTCTAGACAGAAAATATACTTTAATGAAGATAAATCCTCTTTATTTTCCCATTGTGTTTTTGCAGAATAGATATAGCATAGGCATAGCACAAGAGCCTTCCAGTACTCTTTGAAAAAAACATGTCAACCACGTTGCACACAGAACACCTCTCTGGGTGAGATGATGGTTCAGTGAGGATGTTGATTCAGTCTGTGGCACTCACGGAGTCTGCCAGCTAGCATAGCACTTGCCAACTGGCACCTATTACAGTGGCTTTTCCCCTTATGATAATTGCTTATCAACTGGGAATTTCATTTATTCATTGGCACTATAAATTTAACTTCAGTTTATGAGGCAAGCTCTAATTCCTCCAGAATTTTTGTCAATGAAATTATTTGAGATTTTTCATTAGACTAGTGTTTGAAAACATTGCATTGTTGGCTGATTTTGTTCCTCTTCATTGCACTAATTGTTTATAAAAATTACACTCCATAAGCTTTTTGAGGAAACAAGTACTTTAATGAGCATACCATTTTAAAAATTGAGGATAATTTAAATGATGTGAAAGCCCAGGCACTGTGAATTTACCTCAAATTATTTTAAAATATCATCCAGAGATCATTGTTTTACTAATTTTATCTTAAGCATAAATCAGAAAGTTTGTGCTTTTACATATGTTTATGCAAATGTGACCTGAATGATCTGTGAGGGAAGGGGCAGGAAGCTCGTTTTCACATAATCTTCCCCAACCAGAGCCTGATACAGTGTGCAAGGAGCTCTACTCTGCATAGGAGGGGAGGGTGGAACATAAACATCTGCTTAGATCCAGGGTTCTGAACTGATGTGAAGCAGAACTTTGCTCCCACTGTGGGAAGAATAAAGCTGCTGAGAAAACCCCACCTCTGAGTCTTTGGGACAGAGGATCTTCCTAAGAGAGCAAGAAGACTGAGAAAGTCAGTTTGTACTATTGTCTGTGCAGTGAATAAGAAGAAAAAGGAATCTATTCCTGGAGAACAGTTAAAAGAAGAGAGAGACTCCCTCTATGTGAAAAAGTATAAAGGTAGAGGGGATATTGGGGGTATAACAGGAATACTAAATAACACCTAATAAACACTTAGTACCTTGGGTCTCATATTCTGCACAAAGAAATAGCAACTTGCATCTGTAGAAATTTGAAAGTACTAAAAGAAACTAGAGTAACAACAAAATAAACTCAACTTTAGATTGACAACATTGACCCTCTCTCACTAATGGCAATAAAAAGAACAGTAGTCCATGTTTCTGGGTACAAACATTATTTTCTTCAGCATCTACTTTGTGTGTGTGTGTGTGTGTGTGTGTGTGTGTGCACGCGTACTAGGGATTGAACCCAGGGACCCTTAACCACTGAGCCAGATGTCTAGGCTGCATTTTTTTTTTTTCTTGAGACAGGATCTTGCTAAGTTGCTGAGGCTGGCTTTGAACTTGCAATCCTCCTGTATCAGTCTCCTGAGCTGCTTGGAATACAAGTGTGCACCACAGTATCTGGCAATATCTACTGTTTTTAAATCATCATGTTTGTCATTCAATAAAAAAGTTATGAGACATAAAAGAAACACATGAGAGTGAACCTCATTGCTAAGAGGTTAAAACAGTAAAACAAAACAAAACAAACAAACCACCACAAATTAAACCCAGTGACAAATCAAAAAATTTAAATATCAGATGGAGATTTTAATATAATTATTACTGATATATTCAATAATACAAGATGAAAGGATACAACATCAAAGAGAAGTCTGCATGGACAAATGGGGAATTTGATCTCAGAGACGGAAATTTAATAAAGATTTTAAAGGAAAGACTAGGAACAAAAAACTCTATGTCAGAAATGAAAAATCCCACTGGTGGAATTACCATGAGGTTTGAAAGAGCTGAGGAAAGAATCTGTGAACTGGAAGAAAGATAATGGAAATCATCAAAATTGAAACAAATATGGGGGAAAAAGTAAAAACTTTTTTTTTTTTAGTAAAAACTAAACAAAATAGAATATTCAAGAATTGATGGACTATGTAAACAAGAAGATAAATAATACTATATAGGGTATTCAACAGCACAATCTATCCAGTTTTCCTAATTGAACTTCATAATGTTTAACTCAAAAAGAGAAGGATAAACATATCTGCATCATTCACAAGATGGTCCATATTCTGGGCCACAGAATAACCTTAATGTATTCAAGATGTCAAAATCATTCAAAGTATGTTCTCTGAGCAGAGGACACTATGCTACAAATTTAGAGGGGAGGAACCCAGTAGTCATAAAGAAAATACTTGGAAAATGTAAATGCTTAGAAGATAAACAATACACTTTGAAAGAATCTATAGATCAGAGAAGAAATTACACAGTTAAAGAACTTTCTCTAGACAGATGGATCAAGAAAAAAGATGGATCAAGAAGAGAATGGAAGACACCAGAAATAGGGAATGCCACTGTGGATTCCACAGACATCATTGGAATAAATGTCATGAACTTAGTGCCCATCAATTCAATCACTGACGAATGATCAGATTCCCCAGAAGACACAAAGATTATTGAGAGAATAGAGTACAAATGCCCTACATGTATTAAACACTTGAATTTTTTGAAAAAAAATTACCAAGGAGAAAAGGTAGAGAAAGAACCCTCTTAACTGAACATCATCAAAAAAATTAACTTGAAATAGATTGTACACTTAGTTTAAGAGCTAAAATTCTGAAAGTTCTAGAAAGAAACAAAACTTAATTTAGAAATTTTAAGTTATAAAGTTAGATAAATATTTCTTGGTACCCAAAAAATTACTGATCACATAAGAAAAAATTTGATATACTAGATTAATTGCTCCTTCAAAGACACTAGTAAGAAAGTGAAAAACAATGAAATCAGCAGCTTCTCACCAAATTAGATATTCCAATAGCATGGATCCCATGAAAATATGCACATCATAGTGTGCATAATTGTTAAATTAATGCAATGTGAAACACAATGAGATGGCACTTTCACTACTGACATAATCAGTATTAAAAGATTGTTAATACCAATTGTCAGCAAGGAAGTAAAGCTTCTCACCTCCTATGCATTGTTTGGAAGAATGAAGATGGTACAGCCATTTGGAAAATGATTTGGCAGTTTCTTGTATAATTAAATAAGCATTTACCAAATGACACAATAGTTCTGTAACTAGGTACTTATCCAAAAGAAAAAGAAATACATATAAAACTAAGACATACACAAATGATTCTAGAATATAATAAATTATTTTGTAAAAATTGCAGAAATGTAAACAACCCATCTATATTTCTATTGATTAATGAGTGCAAAACAAAGCTATGGCATGTCCATGCAATAGAATACTATTTAGCAATTAAAAAGAACAAACCGATAATACATACACAACATACATGAATGTCAAAATGCTTATGCTAATAGAATGAAAGCAGACACTAAGGAGAACATACATTATTATATCATTTTTTGACATTATACAGAAAGAAAAGTCATGGGGTCAAAAGAAAGGTCAGTAGTTATCAAAAACCTGAAGTGTCAGAAGGTGATTGTCTGCAAAGGGGCCACAGACAATATTTTTGTTTGTTTTTTGGAGGCACTTTTTGAGTTTATAAAAATATTCTATATTGTTGGTGGCTGTCAGAGTGTACATTTGTCTAAGGCCATTGAGTTGAACACTAATAGGAGGGATGTGAAAATTTATTTCAATAAAAGTCACTTCAGATAAGCTCACAAGAATCTCTATGAGGTGGGGCTTGATGATAATTGAATGAATCAACTGCAAGCTGAACTGGGGTGGATAAGGCATTTTCTTGGGGAACACCTGAGGTCACTAGGCTTATGTATTATCTCTTGGACTGGTTGGATTTTCCAGAGAGGATTTGCCCCCCTTGTTATTGTATATGGCATAAGTCTGGCTATAGAATTGTAGGACTGAACGTGCTAGAATCACAACACTCTGCTCATGACACTCTTCTTACTGCTTCTGTTTGTGTAAAGTATCTTGGCCATCAACCTCAATCATGCTTGATGTCTCCTAGTTCACAAATTCCCTGATTTACCTCCTCAGAGAATGGAACTTCAACCTTCTGCCAGAATGGGTAGGTACTTGCACGGTATGAGTAAGATCTGTGGGGTCCTCACTAATAGTCCTCACTATTTCTTAGAGTCAGCCAACACTTGTGCTTTTACTGCAGATTGCAGTTTTCAATCCACTTTTAGAAACCTTGATAATATCTATTTTAGGTCTATTTAAATTTGTTTAGATAAATTGATCCCATTTTCCTTATGCTACAAATTTTGAATTCAGCCTTCTTTTTTAAAAAATTGTTTTTTTTTCCTAAATGAATTTTATTTTGTCTTCTGACTTCAAATTCTAAAGTTTTGTTGTATCATTTTCTTTACTTTTATTGTACTCTTTTGCTATTTGACCTTTTAGATTTATGCCTCTAAAAAATAACTTGAATGCTGGATTTTGGTCTACCATCTTTAGCTTTTTATAGAGTGGATATCATTCTCTCTTTAAATAAAGAGAAAAATACAAAGTATTCCTGCTTCTCTCAGAGATAGCTGTAGGATTTGTTAAAGGACAAGCACTGCCTGAGGTAGGTTGAGCCCCCAGGAAGTGATGGTGGTCAGATTGCCAGGAAGATTCATGTATCACTTTATTTTTTCTATTGCTTGTTCTATTTAGTTATATATGACAACAGAATGCATTTTGATTCATTGTACATAAATGGAGTACAACTTTTCATTTCTCTGGTTGTACATGATGTAGAGTCACACCATTGGTGTAATCATACATGTACGTAGGGTAATGATGTTTGTCTTATTCCACCATCTTTTCTTCCCCTCATTTCCCTCTACGCAATTCAACCTTCCTCCATTCCTCCCTTACACCCTCCCTGCACCCGTCCACTTATTAGAGAAAACATTTGGCCTTTGGTTTTTTGGAATTGGCTAATTTTACTTAGCATGATTTTCTCCAACTCCATCCATTTACCTGCAAATGCCACAATTTTATTTGTCTTTATAGCTGAGTAATATTCCCCTCTCATCCTGTACAAAACTCAACTCAAAATGGATCAAGGACCTAGTAATTAGACCAGAGACCTTGCATCAAATAGAAAAAAAAGCAGGCCCAAATCTTCATCATGTTGGCTTAGGACAAGACTTCTTTAACAAGAGTCCCAAAGTGCAAGAAATAAAAGCAAGAATCAATAAATGGAAAAGAATCAAACTAAAAAGCTTTTTCTCAGCAAAGGAAGCAATCAATAATGTGAAGAGAGAGCCTACAAAGTGGGAGAAAATCTTTACCACATGCACTTTAGATAGAGCACTAATCCCCACAATTTATAAAGAACTCAAAAAACTTTACAACAAAAATATAAATAACCTAGTCAATAAATGGGCTAAGGAAGTGAGCAGACACTTCACAAAAGAAAATATGAAAGTGATCAACAGATATATGAAAAAAGTGTTCAACATCTCTAGTAATTAGAGAAATGCAAATCAAAACTACCCTAAGTTTTCATCTCACCCCAATTAGAATGGCTATTATCAAGAATACAAGCAACAATAGGTGTTGGCAAGGATGTGAAAAAAAGGTACACTCATACATCGCTGGTGAGATTGCAAATTGGTGCAATCTCTTCTGGAGATTCCTCAGAAAACTTGGAATAGACCCACCATTTGACCCAGCTATCCCACTCCTTGTTTTATACCCAAAGGACTTAAAATCAGCATACTACAGTGATGCAGCCACATCAAAGTTTATAGCAGATCAATTCACAATAGCTAGATTGTAGAACCAACCTAGATGCCCTTCAATAGATGAATGGATAAAGAGACTGTGGTCTGTATACACAATGGACTATTACTCATCTATGACTTTAAACCATGGCTCTCATGTTGACAGATTCACAATATTTATATTATTAAAATGCACAGGACGTGTGGATCTACCTCTTATTTACTCATTCGGTTAAGAAATGAGTGACTTTTGCCCTTACAATGTACCTGAATATGGCTCAAATTATACTTTACAAAAAATATCAAACCAGAGTGCCAATTTATCAGTTCCCCAAAACAAATAAAGCTATCATGTGGACATGAATATTTACAGGACCATGGTCAACACAACCTTTTGCTTTAAGCAGGTCCACATTGGAAGCCAAATTCTATGTAGAAGTTTGCTGAAGCAGAGCAGACAAGTCTTATGATCCAGATATTTATTGGAATCTGCATATGAGAGTGCTGGATTTGCCAGAGAACCTGGTGTGATTGAGTCATTGGCAAGGAAGTCATCTCTTTTGGAAAGAGCTTCAGTGAACCTTGCCAAAACATGGTTCTCCAGTGCTTATTTTGTGTGTATTTTCTTTGCTAACACATTTCTCTGAAAGAAATATTTTTCAATTACCTTTGACCCTTTTAATATTTTATTGTAACTTTGCTTATTTCTGCTGTAATATGTTTTCTATCATTTTACAATTAAAATCCAAGATTCCAATTTTGTATTCTATTGTCAGCCTGGTCTCTATTATATCCTTCACACTTACCAGTATTTATTGTGAATTATTATTCTAGCAAGTATAACCAAATTTTATTTATCTGTAATGCAATTTAAATTTAACCCCTTCATACATGGAAACATAAAATATGTTTAATAATATTTTGCATATTTTCAAAACTATAATACCAACACATATGGTTTATTTATTTTAACTTTTAATAATTAAAGGTATGAAATAAATGCACCTGAAATATAAAGTCATGGTTTGCTACAAACATATTTTTAGGTAACAAATTAATAAAATTTTGATAAATACACATTGTTTAATAAATCATAATCTCAAAAAATATGAAAAGACATAGCATCAATGAAAATCTTAATATCTATTAGATTTTTTGTTTTTAGAACTATGGAAAAATGATGCATAGAATGGAACCAGTCAGATGAAAGTGAAATTTTGGTCTTGAGGTAACATGGCTTAAATGAAAATTACCTAAATGAGGAAAAACAAACTTAATGATTACAAGTTTCAACTCTTTACAGGGTTTTAATTTAATACTACTTGTCATGTGAAACAAGCCACATGTTAAGGATTAACCTAAATAATTTTATGATATCAATAATTTTATTAGCTGACTTTCTTGGTTTCTGTATGACATTCACGAATAGGTCCTCAAGAAATTCCATAAGCAGATGTAGACTCAGATTCTCATCTTTGTCCTGTATGACCACATCAAACCTATTTTTGCTCTGGACTAGCCCAAGAAAGCTTGGGAATCAAGATCAGTGGTAACCAAGATTGCTGCTACGACTTTGATTCACAGTGTTAAACATCTAGAACTGCAGGAGGTGTTATTAATCAATTCCTGTCATATGGCTTTTCTGAAGACACAAATTAAGGAATAAAATTTAGAGTACATTGAGCATTTCAAAGAGAATTCTAGTAAGCATGAAATACATGCTTCAAATTATACTTTAAACAAAAGAGGAAAGAATTGAAGAAACAAAGGAACTTTCAAGTGTTAGAGAAAGCATTGAGAAAAGATGAGAAAAAAGAAATAGAAGGGTCTTTTCATGTTTAAAGAGAAGGGCACTGAAGTTAAAGATTAGAGATTTATCTAATTGCAAGAGAAAATACTTAGGAGTCATAGGGGATAGTTAGAAAAAGGTCTAAAAGTCTTATCAAGTGGTATAGTTTGGAAATCAATGTCCATAATTTCTAAAAGCATAACTCCATAAATTAAATCAAAATACAGAGGAACAAGACTCTTAACAGTTAATCTTGACATTTTTCATGCTTTGTGATGGAGAGAATCACAGAGAAGTCAAAGGAATTGTTTTCTTTATTTAAACACTGAAAAATTCTGAACTTCTGCACTAATGAGTTCACAAGAGAAAATTCTGTTCTGAAAAATCTATTATATATTGTTTTAGAAATGTCACTGCTAATATAGTGCACCTCCAATGTGGCAGGTACATAATGATTTATTTTTCCTAATTAAACCTCTAGCAAGTTTTGATCATATGTTCTATTTAGGCTTTGCATGCATGAGGCTTATCAGACTTTTCATAATGAATGACAAAATCAAGGTGCTACTTAGAAGAATGACAAAGGAATAAACTTTCGGTTACTAACTATCGTGTTATCTTGAATAAACATGATTTGATATTTGAAAGGGTAAATGAAAGAAGCAAACTTTAAGGACTGAAGACTAAATATTCTTTATAAATTGGATTTTTCCAGGGGTGGAGGTGCATGCCTGTAATTCCAGTGGCTCTGAAGGCTGAGGCAGGAAGAGTGCAAGTTCAGCCTCATTTAGAGAAGCCTTGAAGCAACTCAGTGAGACCCTATCTCTAATAAAATATAAAAAAAGGGCTGGGTTTGTGGCTAGGTGGTTAAATACCCCTGGGTTCTATCCCTGGTACAAAAACAAAAAGTTGGATTTTAATATTTTCCAGAATAAAATAAAATGAAAGAAGACAATGAGAAATGTTATTTTTAGACTCTGTTGAAATTTTTAATATTTTTCTGATTTCATTTTGTAGTCTCCATCACTTCTATTCTCTCATTTATTTTATTTTCCCTCAGTAATTGATTAATGGATTCAACAAGCATGCATTTACATGACTGGTTGGATTTCAGGGAAATAGGATGAATAGTTAAATCAGACAGAGGAAGTAAGTCCCCCTTATCAGGAGTATGCCTGGATAGAACCAGACTGTTATTCATGGTTGTATTTGTGCCCCTGAAGTGGGGGTTGGGGTAGGGTGGGGCAAAGGCAAAAGCCATGTACTTAATAACTGAGTTCATCAATACCAATGCATCTTAAAGTGAACTAGGCAATCCTAGCCTCAATTATATTATATAAACTGTTTAGGCATTATCTAAACCTTTAATATTTATTACATACTTCCATCCTTAGAGGAAAGTAAGGGGAGGGGGGCGGGGAAAGGAAAGATAATAGAATGTGACAAACATCATTATATTATGTATATGTATAAGTACATGCAAATGGTGTGATTCTACTTTGTACACAACCAGAAAAACGATAGTTGTATCCATTTGTGTACATTGAACCAAAATAAATAAATTAATTTAAAAAAAATTATTACATACCTATATTTTATATAGGGTTGAAGAATGGAGCAGAGATTAATTTTCATTCTAAAAACAAATTCAATGATTTTAGCAATTTCTGACAAAAGATTTGAAAACGATTTTAAAATCTCAGAGTCGTTTCCTTTCAGGGATATTTCCCAATAGAATAGATCATTCCTCACATTTGCAATCCTTTGGGGAAAAACAGAGTTCTCAGTGACTATTGAGGAATGAATTGCCTTTTGTCCCACTGGCTTTTGGTTTTTTGAATCTAGAATGAGTTTCTATGGAATTCTTTGCACATTATCATGGACTCCAATTAAAAATAGTTGGGAGCCCCTACTTCAGGGAGGAATCAAAGGTCCCTGAACTTTTCTGCACAGCTCCAGGGAGATAGTTTAAAATATATCATCGATTTCTTGGCTCTGAAAGAAAATAAAATGAAAATTAGGAAAGAAATCTGAAAAGAACAGTATAATGAAGTGGCTGAAGGGAGGGCGTTAGAACAGCTGAGGATGTATAGCCCAGTAGGCTCCTGCAGTAGGCTCTAAAAATCTGCATTCCTGGAGATGATCTTTAGTGCTGGTTTATAGGCAATATGAGGTGGAGTGGGAGTGGAATTATAAGAAAGCAAGCTTAACATTATTTTAAGTTTTAAAGTGAATCATAAAGAAAAGAAAAATATTCCTTAGGGGAACTCTCGACTTACTGAAATGAAAAAGAAGCAAAACAGAATATGCTGCTGGCTGTTTTTAGTGAAGGCAGAAGATGAACATCAGTCCTGAGAGAGCATATTTTTATGTTTTTGGTTTGATTATTAGTAAATTAAAATAATATCACTTGGGGATAACTTTTGAATGCCTAAAAGGCAAATATAATATAACCATGTGGAGATTATCAGGATTTTAAAGAATTCATGACAAGAATAATCTGTGATGAGAAAAATTGTCATTTACATCAGAAGTCTAAACATAGTTCAATACAAACATCGTGTGTTGTGATTTGAGTAGAGAAAGTATTTTGTCAATTATGCATGATTCTCAAAACTGATTCTAGCAACTGTATATTCAGGCTCCATCAAACTGTTCTTCCGCTCTTAAAAAGGAGCCAGTTAACGGACGGACATTTTATGTCTGTTTTATTCCTCTGCTCACCCACTGGGATAGTTTTGGATGAATAGTAAAATTGCCAAAATGGAAGCTACCTTGAGAAATGAGGAGAAGAAACTATGGGTCAAATGCTCCACAGAGCAGACAATTACACTTAATGACTTAGAGGTGGCTGTGGTTCATTACTACTCACAAGAGACACTGCCTAAGAAACGGGAAGCTATTGATGATACTTCTAAAATAGAAATAAAGTATGCTGCTTTTTATAAGTAGTCAAAAGACACAATGCTACATTGTATTGTACTGTATTATAATAATTACAATGCATTAACATCTGAAAAATTTTCCTGTTCCTAAAGTAAAAGGTCTGCTGGCAAATTTACTTCTTGGAAAATTTTTATTCACTAGTGACTAGTAATGTGAACTTAATTTAGAGAGAAAAATGTAAATTGGATATGTATACCTTTCAGAAGTCTTCAGGTACCTGTTGAATGATTTTTTTATGGTGGCAGAAGGCAGAACATTAGCTCTTCGTAGGAGAAATTTTAATGTCCTCCTGTGTTGCTCTTGAAAGGTAGCTCAGATAGTACAGCTGTGGACTCATAGAAGCACCAAGCTAAAAGTGGATGGAGAGGGGCATGGATTCATTTTTTCATACACAGCAGGGCTTTGCTGAAGCAACACCAGATAATGAGGCAGCTGGTCTCTGAAAGATATTCAATGTGTGAGATTCCATCTTCCTTAAAGGATCTCTTCCAATGTTGCCAACTAGACCTATTTGCTCTTGCTCTGCTTTTTATTAAAAGAAAAAGCAGTTGCTAACTATCCTCTGTGCAATAATTATTCATGCATGTGGGGTTATTTTATTCTTTTACATTTTCTTCTTTGACAGTGACAGCAAGATGCCTCTTTGAGTTGGGGAAGAATTTCTTATTGCACCTAATTCCTTTCACTTCAGTTCACTACTAAATTGCAATGTCCTTTCTTGGATTTGTTCTGTGAGGTCATTTTGGCTAGGATCATCTTAGCCCAATACTAGACCAGCCCCCAAATTCTATAACCCATTGAAGGAGATGGTCGCAGTTAAGACTGTACTATCCTAAAGACTGAATATCAAAAGCATGGAGATCTCAATTCACCCATTTTATGTTATTGAGTATGACTGGAAGACAATTTAGCAAAAAATCCTTAAGAACTACCCTTATAGGTATTACATCATATATTAAGCACTACCCTAAAATTTATGTTCTTCATCTAAGAACATAAATTAATTGTCACTCTAATCCTTCCAGGTAGATAATTATTCCCATTTTTATGTAAGAAGAGACTTGAATTTGGATCAATTATTTTTTCCAAGTTTACCTGGATGTTTATGTGTTGGATTCAGCTGTCAAATTCTGCCTGATTTCAGTACAAAGTGGTCATGCTTTCCTGGAACTACTAAGGAGGTGGAATTCAGCATTTCTAATTCATAGAAATGGCTGAAGCAGAACTTATCCATTCATGGGTGAGTGAAGAAGCAGCATTTTGCTTGTTGTAAACTGTAGTGTGTAGAACAAGCCATGCAGCAATCAATTGGCAAAACTCACTCATAGGGGAATCTATTCAAGTTCTTGATTGGTGGGTAAAAATAAGGGTTTTGATAAACATTTAAAAGAACAATCTTCTGGGACAAGAATTCATAAAGGCAATCAGAAAGAATAGAGCCATAATGAAGACCTATTTCCTCAGGTAAGTCTAGCATTCATGTTCTTACCTCAACAATATGCTCTGCATTATTGGTTAAATAACACATGTGCCTAAGTTAACTCTGAAAAAGTGTATGTGGTTCTTATTTTAATTCATATCTCTCTCTCTTTCTCTCTCTCTCTCTCTCTTTTAGAATTCTGCATGGTCTATAAAATAATCTTTCTACATTATATGATGGACAGCTAGGCAGAAACCAGGCTTGGGAAGACTCTATTTGACAACTTTTATCAGAGTCTGGTACCTAGAATGAACAAGAATACAATCTTTTCCTGATGTTATATGATCAACATTTATTTGAATGTTTTAGGTCTTTGTCAAAATCAAGCTTTGTTTACTTCCTTAGGCTTGATCTACTCAAAAAAATTAGGCAACATTTCAGGGTCAAAATTTTTTTTTGCTCCCCTGTTCTGCCTAATTCATTATCTAAAATATCAAAATATTCTTAGAAATCATTTCTCAAAATTTTCCATCTCAAGACTACCTTGATTATCTTATTTTAATTGTAGCCTCAATACCTCTATTTTGCCTCCTAGTCTGTTGTACTTTTTAACTACATCTTTTATTTTAATGATCTAATTTATTGCTTTCTGTGTGTATATATGTGTTTACTTAGGAACATGCAGGTTATTATTCAAGTATCATGTACTTTGTCTTCTACCTCCAGAAAAAAAGTTCTACAGGGCAGGAACAGCTGTGTTGCTCATGTTTGTATTTGTAGTGCCTCGAACAATGCCTGACACATAGTAGATGGATTAAAAATTATTAATAAATACTGAGGAATGAACAAATTAATGCTATTTATTATCCACACTAATTTCAGCTCTCTGCTTGAAACATTATTTTTTTTTCAGAGGCCATAAGTATACAGCATTTTTTTTTAGAGAGAAGGCTGATGGACTCAATAGTCTTTGCATAACCACTGGACAGCAACCCCATTTTCACTCCTTCTATTGAGGTTCTTCTTACAAAATTTAAGCATACAGATAATATCCAGGAAGTTTATCTGGGACAATCCAGAAACACTTTCCTCTCCATTCCATATTATTTATAGGAAAACATCAACCAGGCAGACTTTTTTAAAGAAAGAATTTCTTACAAATATTTTTACAAGTTTGATTGGTCCAGTGAAGACATGTAATCCTTACAGAGATCTTATGAAATCTGTTCCATTATTGCTGCAAGTTTAAATATCTTGTGGATAGCATTCCTTGTGATAGTACATGAACTAGGGTTATGACTGTGGTTGCCTGACTTGAGTTTCATGGTCTACTTACCAACTACACAGTTTAACATTATACCTTACTTTTCTGAGAATGGGAGGGGGAATTGATTGAGTCATGAGAATTGGTGGGTGTGTCTTTTTAGTCCCATAGAGAGAATTTTACTAAAGTTCTTACAGAATACCGTGTTATAACTCAAAGCTAGCGATGGTTTGTACAAGTCTGATGTCAGCCCTTAGGACAAATTGCAAGTACTCAGAGACCCTAGCTGGTAGAAAGTATAGTTTTCCATTGGAATACTGGATATTAACGGGTCAATGCCTATCTAAAAAGAAAGATGGGTATATGCCCGTTACCAGGCAATGTAAGCAAGGGGTTGGGGTCAATTCCAGATGCTTTTCCAGGAAGAAAAACACAAAACCAAATGCTGCTGTGTCAGTGCCAACGCCATTCAGAAGACAAAAACAAGTGTGGAGGATAGGTAATGGAAAATTCCTGTGTGTTACAGAGATCCAGATCTTTATATGCGTGCTTTTTAATGGTGAAAACTTTTAAATAAATGTATCAGGAATGCTTTGCTGCAAATTAACAAGGTCATAAGCAATCAGCAAGGATGCTAAATGTGTCTTTGAAAATTCACTGAGATTTTTAAGGCAACATAAAACTGTAGGCATTCACTTGGACTCTGTTATTGATTAGTAGATGGTTGTGCTGAAACATCAACATAGTAATTAGGATGTCCTCTAATTAGTTCAACCTCCTTCTGCTTCCTTTCTTCCTTTGAGCATTCTTTGGCAATACAGGATGCTAAGAGGTTGTAAATGTAGAACTCCATGTAATTTTGTTATCATTAAGTGTGTTTGATTCAATTACAGCTTGTGAAGGAATGGTGATTTCCTTGACTCTTTCCCTTACTTTAAAGTTTAATTATGTTTATGTATTTTAGGATTAAAATGATAATTCATTTTTTTTTACCTCATTGATTGTGTGTAAATATATTTTTACTGTGTTAGAAATGGGTTAAGGCAGACTTCTTGTAGAATGATATCTTCTAAGTAGCTTTTATCTTGGTCTGAACTAACACTGTTACCTAACATACCTATGAACCAACTTCCAACAAATGCATCTATAAGTATAGAAAAATGATAAAAAATGAAGAAGACCAATCACGAGTCATTTTTTGAGAGTCAACAGACTGGCAAAATATGAGATGATCTTCCACTACCTACAAAACCTCTGGGGCTAAGTTGCATGCATGCTTTACCATAAAAAATAAAGCAAAACTCAAATACATTGCCTTGAAAATAAGTAAAGTAATATCTATATTGTGCTGTATTGTTCCTATTTCAGAGATTCCTCCAGTAAGGCAGGTTTAAGTAATCAAACATCTTCCATGTAAGCATTGCTGGAGGAAGAATCCAAAGTACAGTTTTCCTAACTCAAATTCTGTTAGCATCCCATTTCATAATTCATATGAATAACTGAGAAACAACAGAACTCAAGTGAGGAAGTTGACAAGTAAATCACTACATCTTACTTTAAATGGCAAAATTCTACTTGTGGAAGTTTTGAATGCCTGGGTGTGTCCTAGAAGGCAAAGGAAAGTGCTGGTAGGTGGGCATAATTAGTATCAGTGTCTATTATGTTTCCTCTCAATTTATAGATGAGACCTTCCCCCATGGAGTGGATCAACATTGTATTTTAATTCAGCAGAGTTCCACTAAAGGCATGCCTCAGGCACTGGAAAAATGGCTGGAATCCTTTATACAACCTGCCCTCTGCGAGCAAATCTCTTAAGCCTGTTTTTACCCACAATAGAGTGGATGTACAGTGGCATAAGTGAAAAGTCAAATAATGTTCAACTGTCAACATCGTATTTGAACAAATGTCTTCCAAGCTGAGGAGAAATAGATGAACAATGTGGCCTATGATCAGCAGCTATAAAATAAAATTTAAAGTTTGACCTGAAGATTTCCATAGCACATATGACCTCTGTGAAACTGAAGCAAAAAGCAAAATCTATAGAAATGTAAAGACAAAGAAAAATGGTGAACAGGAAGAATTGTGGCTCAAATGAAAAGAGAGATGAAACATTAAAATATAGAATTAATAAAAATTTAAAAACCTGCATTAGAGGATATATCGAGTATTATTGATCCTTTGAAAATAGATGAATAATGAGGTGACACACTTTGGAATAGTTTCTAAATTAAGAAGAAAAGACACACTTTGGAATAGTTTCTAAATTAAGAAGAAAAGATATAGAAATAAACATAACAAGGACAATGATAGACATGGAAATTCAAATTACAGGTTTCACTAGAAATAGTGCAAAGCAAGTACTATACAGAGTTTTCATAAATATGAAGAATAAACTGTAGATCTTATAATCATCCAAATAGAAAAACGTGCTAACTAAAAGGAAACATTAAGGTCATTTAAATTTTCTTTTATGCTACATTAAATTTCTGAAGCCAAGGGAAGACTATAGTATAAATTTTAAACAAAAATATTATCAACCTAAAATATTATACATAAATAATTTTATCCCTAATTAGCATAAAGTAGGCTAGTATATCTAATAACTTAGAAAAGGTGACTACTCAAAATTCATTTCTGACAAAAAGTTATGATGAAACTAACCTTAATTATATCAATGTAAAAATTTTAAAAATTTTGGGTAAGTTTTAAGCAAGTTTAAATTAAAAAATTTTTGGTACTGAGGATATTGTTCTGACTCCTTATGTATTAATTAATTGAACCCTTAAAAATAGAACTCTAAAATTGTCTATTAGATAAGTTTTAAAAAGTCGAAGGAAAGTGATACTATTGATTAAATTCATGTGAGCCAGGATCAAATTTGAGTAGTCTGGCTTCATGACTTCACTTACTCTACCATGCTGCCTTGGGAACTGTGGGGTCACACAAATGGCAGTGGCATATAGCATTGAAAGCAGATACATAATACACTATTGTAGAGTATTTGTCTTATATAAGTTGTTCAAATGCAAATAAATTGAAAAACAATCTTGAAACACTTTGACATAGTTAAACCTTTTGTTGAAATCCTGTGTGTGTGTGTTTGTGTGCGCATGCACAACTTTGTTTACAATATTTTAAAGGTATTACATAAAGTCTCATTGCAATACTGTTGGAAAATCCTCAAGACCACTCTTACATTCAATAATTCACCAGCAGGATTCTCAGAACTAGTAAAGTCATTGTACTCGTGGTTAAAGTTTATTATCTAAAAGGATGCATATAAAATCAGAATAGAAAGAAAAGTTACATAGGCAATGTCTGGAAGACACCAGGAAAGAGTTTCTGGTTGTCTTCTTGCAATGGAATTCTATAAACTGTGCTTACCTCTGCTAGCAAAGATATGTGTCAAAATGAACAGCACGTTCTAAACCAGTGAAGCTCCATCCTTCCAGAGCCCAACTGATACCCTGTGGTCAGTTTCTCACCGTACATCACATTGTTAGCACTCTCTGTCGTGGCCCAAAGCTATCATGTAAATTATGACATTCTTATGAGGCAGGAAACTCCAGGGGTTTAGAAGATATTTCTCAGAAGCCAGGGACAAGTGACACCCTTTTCTTTGTGTTGACATGGTGTGGACATCCCACACTTACTGAGTTAGCCCTTTCCTATTACATACTACTAATACATTAGTCAATGGTACGACGAGTAAAGATCCCTTTTTTCAGTTCCTTCTTGATGTTATTGGGTCATTTCCAATTATTTTTAAATCCTTTTATGGTACAAGCAAATTTTGCTCTGTTGAGTTTTTACAAGTGATGAACAGGAGTAAAGAATACACACATTTTAAATTTTTGTAGACATTTAATATAAGATGTTTATTCCTTTGTCTAATCAGTGAATTTTCTGCTACTAAGCACAGTCATTAATTTTTTTCTTCAAAGTTTTTACTGCATTATTAAGAGTTTGTTTGTTTTTCCTTAAAAATATAAGATAGAGATAAATGATACTGATTTTCTAAAGCAGAATTCTCTTTCCTGTAACAAAATACAATTGTAAAATACTGCAAAATTTTGTCGGTGAAATTTTGTATTTTTGGTTTCCAATCCATTACTTAAAATTGTTTTTCAAAACCTGACAGTAATGAAAAGGATTTTAAATGAAAAAAGACTTAGAATACTGAGAACAAAAGGGTGAAGAAAACATCGTCCATCTCGAAAATCACCTGCAAAAAAAGGAATATTTATGATTTTTAAATAATAAAACAATGTAGCAGGAGTTGATCCAATTAGATCAATGACATCAGTAAGTTTAAATTCTGAATTTTTTTGTGAGAAGGCAGACAAGTTCATAGTTTACTCAAAAATTAAAACACAAAATTACAAATGAAATGTAGATCAAAAAGTATGAAGCAAAGGATAGAAGTCTCCCTAAGAGCAAAACCTCCTATATTTAAGAGCTTCACATGTGATGTGGTGAACCTACATTGTTCATTTAATCATCACAGCAATCTGCTTAGCTAGATATTTATTAATATCATTTTACAAATCAAGAAACTGGACTTTGGCAAAACAAAATAATCTGTTAATGGCAGAAGAGCACTCGTCAGAGGGAAAATTAAAATTTGAACCAGGCACAGTGGTGCATGCCTGTAATCCCTACTACTCAGAAAGCTGAGGCAGGAAGATTGTGAGTTTGAAGCCAGCCTGGAAAACTTCCAGAGACCCTGTCTCAAACAAACAAACAAACAAACAAACGAATGAATGAATAAACAAAATTTAAAAGTATCCAAACAACAACCCAAAGTCCCTTAAAACTTGAGCCTAGTTAGTGCAAAAGCCATATTCCTATCACTATACTCTAAACAATATCTCTATTTAGAAACACAAGATAAGACCTAAGCAAACAAGAAAAAGCTCAGAGTAATAATTCTATTTAAATGTGAATATTAATGCAGTTTGGAGCTAGGGATATGGGAGAGAGTAAGATAGTAGAGAGACAACTTAGAACATTACCAGGCAACTGCTGTGATATAGACTTTATCTCTGGATGATTAAAGGGTTAAATCCATGCCACAGACATGAATAATGGCTAAAATTATTTAATAGTCAGAGTTCATGTATAGACATCATGATTCAAGATGCATATTTTGGTCTCAAACAGGAGACAATGCATTCTCGGATGTGACTTTCATACGATTCTTATTACTTGAACTATAATTCTGTTTTCCAGGTAACTGGATTCTAGAATTATCAAGAACCCTAATGTTATCAAAATCAGTTCATAAATTGCTCTTTTACTATCAAAATTATTTTAGTTCATAAGAAAATTCTGAAGTTTATTTCCAATAGGTTTTTCTCAATTTAGAGGTTGATTTTTAAAAATCTAATGTGTTGGTCATGCAAAATGATAATTTCGATTGTACAACTTTTTTAAAGCATATGTATTTACACTGTAAAATGTGGATTAAAAAACAAAACAAAACACCAAAAGGGCTCAGATGCATCTCATTCAGTATAATGAGAATTCTCTCTGACTGTTCTGAGTGTTTACATTGGCAGTTTCCCATCTCCTTCAAAGTGATATTGGAATCTCATTTTTTTTCCGGATGATAAATCAGTGCAATATCAGAATGTTTATATTGCATGTGTTATTCCATTCTTGAGGTGCAAAGGAGAAAATGATAATATTTTTATTGCATCGGTATGGAGCATAGAACCTGTTGTCATGAAAGCTGATTGAAGAAATGTTCCTATTTCAAATCCATTTAAAGTGACTTTCAAAGGCTAAGCTATAAAAATGAAATGACCAGAACACAGTAAAGCCAACATGACTACTTTAATCATCTCAATAATTGATGCCAATGGCTGCTGCAATGCAATTGTGGAATCATCAACATCTGTCATTAGGACAGCCCACATGATTGGATTAGCAACAACACATCAGGTTAGTGTGTGTGGGGGGTGTACATGTGTGTATTTTTGTGCTTATATACACATTTTATAGTTTATTTACCACCATTACATATGGAAGTCAGTGTAATAACCTGAATTTTTTTCCAAGCAGCAACCTCATTTTTGATTACTATACGGTGGCAGAATTTGGGAAGTTGTCAGATATTTCAGATGTAAAGAAATAAGTCCAACTATCTATCTCCAAGAAGATACTCTAAACTTGAAATGCATTATTGTAATTTTGATGACAGTCTTACTATCCATTCATTAACAATTCAGACTTACTGAATTGAAACATAAACATATAATAATATCCAGTAACATGGCTATATTCAAAATATAAAAAATAAAAACAGTAAACTCCTATATTTTATTGTTTTGCAGTATTTTAATCATATCAAATACAGTGAAATTTGGGTGAAGAAATACTTAGGTTACTAATAGAAATAGATAACCTTACATTTTGAAAGATGTGGAAGTTAAAATGTCACAAACTACATGACTGGGATGACATATGTTTATTTGCAGTTTCATTTTCCTTTGGAAGATGGCAGAGTGTGTGGATGTTCAGTATGAAAATGCTGAATATAATTCTTACATGCATTTTATACATTCGAGAATTTATTTTCATTTCCAAATTGCGTTCTATAGAGCATGTTGGTATGAGAAGTCTTATTAAAATTCACAACTAAGTAATATCAAAAAATACTGCATTTTTTTTGTTCTCATCTTTGTTGGGGTTTTCAGCCCCTTTGCCCCTCTCGACCCACGAAAAGGGGAAAGAAGCATGCCTGACAAGGCCTGACCACGAAAGGCAAAGGCCTGCTGATCAGCGGCACCCAGCCCTCCAGCGGAGGACATTCAGACGCATCAGGGAGACCAGCCACAGCAGAAACTCATTTATTGAGGAAGTCACACATCTCTTATGCAGGGTGAGGGCCAGGAGGTGACCAATCAGCTTAAAAGTTAGCAGGCCATAAAGGGTTCACAAAAGTTAGCTCCCATATGAAGGTACAGTGGGCATGAACTGATCACGTTCACAGAACTACTGTGGACCAATCCCCAGTGGTGGTCCGATTGGCAGGCATTACCTCTGGTAATGTCCCAAGGCCTCAGGTTGTGTCTGCACTCCAGGAAGTGAGGAGCAGCTTAAGAGTTAGGTGTCCTTTTCCTAGGCTAAGCCTGCGAGTTAAGCTTTGTTTCTCTCTTAGCTGACGTGTCCTTCATGACTCCCAACAATCTTGGAAGATCTCAAAGAATATTAGTAAATTAAAGGCTCTAAGAAGTACCACAATAATGAAACCTTGTTAGTTCACTGATTCTCAAACTTATTTAATTACACATTTTTAAAACATAATATTACATGTAAGTGAATGTAGAACACATTTTGTAAAATGTGGATAACAAAGAAATTTCATTTTGTCTTCGAGGATGTGAAAAAAATTTTGCATATTAATATTTTTGAACATAGAAAATCATGAATAGAAAAAAAAGTAAGAAATCATTACTTTGCATTGGGTTCTTAGTATTCTGTCTGATAGTCTTCTAGAATAGTATGAAGTTTCCTGTGAAGTGCAAGTCACAATTATTCATTGATATTTACTTTTGCCATCTAGGGCCAGCACTGATTCTTAATTTGGTTGTTTCAATCATTGAGTCAGAATATATCTCCTGTAGTGTACTATGGTCCTAAATCTATTTTGTATTCAAGACGTTGGTTGCCAGGTTTGGTGGCACAAACCTGTAATCCCAGTGGCTTGGGAGGCTGAGGCAGGAAGATCATGAGTTCAGGGCCAGCCTTAGCAACTTAGCGAGGCCCTAAGCAACTCAGCGAGACCCTGTCTCTAAACAAAATACAAGAAAGGGCTGAGGATGTTGCTCAGTGGTTAACACCCTGAAAAAAAATCCATGAAAATGGATAGATCAGGATTCTCAGCATTTGTGAACTGGAGACTTCCTCGGGGTGGGTTAGAAAAGGCCTATCTGGGATGAACTAGTAAGTGATATGAGAAGCTTCCCTGGTTCATCTCCACAGAAAAAGGGCTCTAGGATTCTGGAAATTCTACCCAGTAAAATAGAAAAGAGAGACTCTTCTAAATTAAAGTGGACTGGCAGTGAGCAGGGAGGGTTTCTTCAGCCAGACAGATGCTCTCTAGTCTCAGACATTAATTTACCTATTAATCATTTGATCATTTTGGTAAAATGCAGATTCTGATTCATGAGTTTGCAGTTGAATCTAAGATTATAAATTGTAAAACTCTAACAGGTGATGCCAGTGCTGGGTTCTTACTTTGAAGAGCAAAGCTGTAGGATACAGTGCAATTTTATTGGCTAAGGAGAGAGAGAATCTATTGAGACAGATTAGTTCTTAGTCCAGGTGGGCGGTTATAAACAAATACCTTAAACTAAGTGGCCTATAAACAGCAGAAATTTATTTCTCACAGTTCTGGAATCCGAGGAGACCAAGGTCAAGGAGCTGACTGACTTAGTATCTGATGAAAGCACTTTTTTTCAATAGATAGGAACTTTTTGTTGTGGAAGGGGTGACTTTATTTGTGAAGGCACTAATGCCATTCAGGAGGATTCCATTTTGGTGACCTCATCACTTCCCAAAGGTCCCTCTTCCAAATACTGTCATCTTGTGAGTTAAGATGCCAACATATGAGCTTAGGAGAGACTCAGATATTCAGTCTATATTTGAAAAACTTACTGCAGATTTTACCGAACTTTCTTTAGCATAAAAATCACCTGGAAGCTCTTATAAACATGGATTCCATGTCCAATTTCATAGGTACCAAATAAATACTCTTTAGGGGAAAAGCCCAGAATTTTTTATCATTAGCAATTCCCCCAGGAGGTTCTTATCATTAGTAAGTTCATAAAACATGGAGTTTCATGCGGTGTTTTCCCAAGATTATCCTCAGACCACCATGCTGATTGTGTAAGGATCTGCTGTCCTGAGGAGCTTATGGGGAATAAGGTTTGATGTTCTCATTAATATTAGAATTTATATCTTCCCGAGACCCTGATACACATGAGGCTTGTGAATCACTGATTATGCATGCTACTCTTCTATTTGAGCTAACAGCTATTCCCCAGGCTTTCAGGGAAGGTGTTTAAATATTCTAGCCTGCCTGAATTCACCCAATAAGATTCTAAAAGCAGTGCCTCCCTGAGGTCACTATGGTTATGACAGTGGTAATTAGTTGGAAAGGTAGAGAAAAAGGGCTCCCTGAGAGAGTTGGACCTTTAGCAACCTCCATTACTCTGAAAGGTTGGTGTGTAAGAGTGCTTTAATAATACAAATAAGGTTTTATTTTGTTAGGAACTCCAGCCAACTTCATAAGTTTAGAAAAGAAATTTATTCCCCACAGCGTACTGGTGGGTGCTGGGATACTTATAGGAAGGGAAACTTTTTGATACATTGCAAGAAACACATACTTTTGAGTTTGATAGACTTAGCGTTGGCTCTGTTTCTTAGTGATTGTAATAACAACTAATTGTTATTCAGTGCTTATTATGACTTGGGTGCAATGCATCGATGCGAATGACCTTAAACAAGTGACTTAACTCATCTACACTCTTGTATTTCCTACTCCGGTTTCCAACTATGTGGGGACAATCTGGTCCCAGTGCATGGTCCCAAGGGGCCATGAGACTGGAAGAAAAAGAGGCAGACAAATCCAGGGTTGCACAGAGTGTACCTTATTAGGGAACTTACTTAAGTATGGTTCTAGGCAGCAGCAAGAGCAAATGGATCCCCACAATTTCCGTCAGAAGGAGGGGTGAATATATTGGTAAGGAGAATTGTGATTTCATCCAAGTTGGAATGTAGGTGGTTCATCTTCAGCAATAGTAAAGAGTCAGGCACCTTTCCTAACACCAAGACCCAGCTGTAGAAGTGTATACCCCACTTGAGTGGTTTTGTCTATTTGAACTTTGCTGGGAAAGTAAGCAGGACAAACTAACGAAGGTTATTCAGGGGAAACCATGTCAGTTATGACTAAGGGTATCAAGCTGAGCTCATAACCAACCCATTGTTTGTTCTCATTCTTGAAAAAAAGTTAATCAAATAATGTACCACTCAGAGGTGTACCACTGCACATTCATTGTGCACCTCTGCGACACTGTCAATGCACAGTTCCTTAATCGTCTTAATTTCTGTTCCATTTCATATAATCCAATTATTCCATCCTGGACTCAAGTTGTCGCATTTGAGATATTTTTAAACACCACAACCTGTTGTCAGAGCTGAATTCTCTGTTTACCACAAATATCCTTTTACCGTAACAGTCCTTTAACTTCATAATTCCATCATTTACTTCCACTTTGTCTGCTGCTTTAGTTTGGATTCTGAATATCCTCCCAAAGTCCATATGTTGAAGACTTGGTTCCCGGCGCATGGTGCTTTTGGGAGGTGGTGGACATTTAGAATATAGAGCCTACTGAAAGGAAATTAGGTCATTGCAGGCATGTAACTGAAAGGGATATTGATACCCCAGCCTTTTCTCTTGTTGCTTCCTGGCTGCCATGAGGCGAACAACTTTGCTTCCTGCCATGACATTCTCCCTAGGCACAGACTCAAAAACACCATAGTCAGAAGTCAATGGGGTGAACTTTCTGAAATCATTAACCAAAAGAAACCATTCCTTAAAGGTTGTTTAGCTCAGGTATCTCATTACAATATTGTAAATGTGACTAACACATATGAATTTCCTAACATACCTGGATCTTTATTACCAGCACTAATGTCTCAGTAGACAGGTCCATCCCACAAGGCCTCACCCTTCCTAGGGGCTCCTGCAATGTTCTTTTTTCCTCTCTTTGTGGATAGATGAGTCTTAATATGGAAACCTGTATGATCAGGTGAAGCAGTGCCACTTTTTACAGAAGGGGTCTAATTTTCGTAGGGCTGCCAGGGCGCCCTATCCTTCTGCCCTCTCGCGGTCTGCTTCCTACAACATTATCAACAAAAGTAATTCCAAAACTTTACTGCTAACCTCAGGGTTCTCACTAATGGCTGTGTTTGTTAAGTCAGTCTTTAGTTTTGGGAAATTGGTTTTCTGATGCTCAGACTCACATCAGAGACATTAAATATGAATTTCTCAGGTATTGGCCTAAGCAATAGCACTTAAATAAAAAAAAAAACCCTTCCTATTTGATTAAAGAATATTGCTCTAATGGATCCTCCAAGGTCTCTTTATAGCAAATAGTTTCATCTCTTAATCTTTTCAACAATATTGAGTTTATAACACATCAATTACTTGTTTTCTTTCCCCTTGACTCTTCATGAGCTTAAATGTTTCAGTACTCATTCAAATCCCTCTTCAATTTTAGAGATGAGATCAATAGTCCTGCATATGGACAATTTCTTCAACTTTATTCTTGAATAATTTATTTTTATTCTCTATGTCCATTTGTCTCTGTCTTTGCTTCTGTCGCTCTCATTTTCTGTCTCTGGGTTTGTGAGTGTGTGTGTATGGGGGTGTCTGTCCCATGCCTCCCTGGGTGTCTCCGTGACTTCATACCCATATATGCAGTACTGCATATGTGTTCTTTTCTAGTTCTTTATGCCTCTCTGTCCCATTTTCTATTTTTCTATGTCTCTTCCTCATTGAATTGGTTTTCTGTCTCTGCTTCTATTTATGTCTGCTTATCTCTCACTCTCTTCCTCTCTTTTCTTTCCATTTTTCCTCTCTCTTTTCCTCACATCGGTCTCTCCTCCACTCTTACTGTACCTCATTTCACATTTCTGGTTTTTTCTTCCTTGCCTGTCTCTTCCCAAACTTCTCATCTCTGCTGACTCTCTTTCTTTACCCTGTAAATATACTCCTTTCTCTTTCATTAAGAAACTGCAACCATTGTATGATTCTGAATCTTTTTCTTTATTCCCTCCAAAAATGTCAGAAAGACTAACCTAACATGACTATTCTGTTTATTAATTTCATTTACATTTAAATAAAATGCAATGTGGATTTTATCCCTACTCTATCATTAAAACTGTTCTAATTCTGCTCATCAATAACCTTTAGTTACTAAATCTAATAGGTGTACCTACTCATTAAGTCAAATGGCATTTTCTTCCCCAAGAAATTTGATAATTTGATCCTTTGTCCTATTAGATAATCTCTACTTTTTTTTAAACTTCTGGTACTGGGGATTTAACTCAAAGGCACTTTATCACTGAGATACATTCTCCAGTCTTTTATATATATATTCTTTTATATATATATATATATATATATATATATATATATGTTCTTTTTAAAAAAAATTTGTCCTTATTAGTTATACATGACAGTAGAATGCATTTTGACACATCATACATAAATGGAGTATAACTTCTCATTTTTCTGGTTGTACATGATGTACAGAGGTCATGAAATCACATATGCACATAGCTTAATAATGTCTGATTCATTCTGCTGTCATTTCTACCCCCATGCTCCCTCCCCTCCTTTCACTCTCCTCTGCTTAGTCCAAAATACAACTATTCTTCACCTACCTTATTGTGAATTAGCATTGCATATCAGAGAAAACATTTGGCCTGTGGTTCTTTGGGATTAGCTAATTTTGCTTATCATAATATTCTCTAGTTCCATCCATTTACTGGCAAATGCCATAATTTCATTCTTTTTTTAAGGCTATTTAATATTCCATTGTGTATATATACCACAGTTTCTTTATCCATTCATCTGTTGAAGTGTACCTGGATTGGTTCCATAGTTTATCTATTGTGAATTGATCTGCTAAAAACATTGATGTGGCTGTGTCACCATAGTATGCTGATGTTAAGTTCTTTGGATAGAGCTAGATCAAATGGTGATTCCATTCCAAGTTTTCTGAGGAATCTCCATACTGCTTTCCACAGTGGTTGCACCAATTTGCAATCCCACTGGCAATGTATGAGTCTACCTTTTCCCTCACATCCTTGCTAACATTTGGAGAGCATTTTCCTGATCTGAAAATTTTTATTAATATTCTTGATAACAGATTTTTAAAAAATACTTACTAATTCACATGATTAGCAGTGAATCTAGTCCATGCCCCCTACGTAAGTTTTACAGGGATATCATGAGAAAACTTAATGCTATATTAAATCCCATTAATAGCCAAAGTGCCATTTCCTATTTCCATCCAGTAATTCTTTTAAAAATAAAAGAAAAAAGTCTTATTCTACAAGGATATTTAACTTGCTTACTTATGATATCATTCTTTAATATCAGATATATGCTTTCCACTAAGATGGATACTGATGACATCAAAATTTGGTCTTTTCTCTTAAATAGTCCTATTCATGCAGCACTCAATTACAAGCAGCTATTGTTTCTGGGAAAAGCATTATAAACTTAAAAACAAAAACAACAACATTTTCCCTCATTGTAAATAAAAGCCAATGAGAGAATTATATTATTTTAGATAAATTAGGGAAATTTGAAAATCTAAGTGATAATAAGTAAATACCATTTCATGTACTCATGTACACACACATGAGCACATACGTGAGCACACACAGGTCAGAATGCGCAGTTGAGTTAGTGTTGGGAAAACGTAGTGTTGAGAGTCTCTCCTAGACTTGTCTTATTAATTGCTGAACATTAATTATCTAGTATCTTCCTTTTCATGTAAGGCTTTGATTATGGACTATAAACACAACGAAAAGAAATTAGCACTGTTATGTAACACTCAGATATTAATATGATCAGCATATCTGTATATTTTTTGGTTATGAATTGTGCCACTTTCCCATTTTTAGCTCATCTTATTATCCATGAGCTCTCAAAGTTTATATGAAATGAGTTATAATAGCAGTAAATAATTACCTGCAATCTTAAGATCTATTTAAGACGCTAGATCATTGTTTTAGAATTTTAAAGACCAGGCATAAATATTTCTTCAATATACTTGATGTATTTCTAATACTTTAAATTTCATAATTCTGTACTTTTTATCATCTTGATAAAAGTCAGGGGTTTCAATTTGTTCATAGGACATTGGAGAGTAAGCAAAAGCAAGTGGAGAAACAGAGAAATACAATTTTCATTTGTTAAAAAACCTTACCAATAATATGAGCATATGTTTTTTATAAAAAAATTGCAGGATACAGCACTACGGTCTAAAGACATCAAAGAACATTTGTTATTAACATGATTTTGAAATTGTTTGAATAACTTGTATATATTTGTCCATATGAGGTACAATAAAGTTTCCTCTTCTAATTTCACCTGAAAATTAGATTCTCATATCATTTCTAGCATAAAATGAATTGTTATTAACTTTTCTTACTTTAGAAAATTATTTTTTTGTAAATCAACAGAAAAATGGGAGACGTGGAAAATTTGTGCTAAATAAATAATCCAGTTATCTTGCATTAAGTTTGTGTTTTAATTAGTTTCCCATTTAGTAGGTCTTTCAAGCTATAAAAACTTTTTCTCCATGTAATTACATTTCAGCTTTGTTTTTACAGAAATTTAAGTGCATCTTTTTCCTTAGTGTTTCCCTAGTTACAAATGTCATCAAACCATTGCCTCTTAAGCAACCACGAAAAATCTGGAAACACTCCAACCTAATTTTGAACACTTAATTATTTTCTAATAAGGTGCAAGAGTTGTCGTTTCCAAGTTTAAGGGAACGTGGGTTCTATATCTAAAATGTGCTCCAGCCAGGCATCTAAACCTGGAGTCAAGGGAACTGAGAGCAAAACGCTGCCACAAGCAACAGAAACCAAAGCAGCAAAAAAACAGGCTTTTCCGGGAGGGCAGAACTCATCTCCAATTTGCTTGTTATTAGGACACCCAAGATAAAATACATTTTCGAACTTTCTCTGGATTGCCAGCTGATTGCTCCCACCCCTTTAATTTGTAAATCGATTTAATTCATGCTCTCAAGAGAAAGGATTTTCTCAGCCATCAGTGTTATTAACAGCATGATTTTGAAATTCTTTATAAAATGATATTGCTACAGGTTGCAAAGAAAGGCAATTCCTTTTCAAATTAAATGAGATCAAGCAACCACCAAAACAATCATATAAAGACACAATCTAAGGTCCATTACTTGTAACTACTATGGTAGAATACCAACAGTTTACTAAAGATATAGAATTAACCATTTTTATCTAAAATACAAACACTTCCAAGAATACATTTCTTTTTCCAAATAGTAATTCTTGTATAATAAAAAGACAAGATAGGATTTTATTGACCTTTCATGCTTGAAATAGTACCACCAATTTTTGTGAACATTTTGGAATCATTACTACCAGTATTAATTATACAGCACAATGTCACTATTACATATGGATGTACATGAATTCTTTAGTTTTACCAGGAAATACCATTTAATATTAGTAATCAGATTCTCTAGCCATTGTTTCTATCAGTGCTTTGTAGTTGTACATAACAGTGAAGATCTTTTTGACATAATCATACAGGCATGGAGTATAATTGCTCCACTTCAGTTCCCAGTACTTCCTTTTTCCCTTCCCCTGTTCCCTTTCCTCTACTCTACTGGTCTTCCTTCTATTGAGGTATAGGTTTTAAATTAGTGCTTTATAGATAAATATAAAGGTGAAATTCACTGTGGTATAGTCATATATGTACATAGCATAAATTAGTTTCATTCTGCACTTCCTCTCGTTTCCCCTCCTTTCTGTCCCTCAATCTCCTTTCTCTGCTCCACTAAATTCCCTTCTAATTTCATGGAACTCCCCTTCCTCCCATTTTTTCCCTATTTTGGGATTCCAACATGTTTTTAAAAAAACATTGGAACTACCTTGTTGAATATAATTAATTAAACTATAGATAAATATAACTAAACTGGATGCTAGGAGAAGATGCAGTTTCTTAAAATGAAATTATGTCAGAAAGATTAGGGTTGTAAATGAGGAGATTGATACTGTTTCTAAAAAACAAAACAAGATAATTAATAGAATTTGAAAATTGCCAGAATAAAGATAATTCTCATTTCTGACATAAGAGTAGAAAAGTTCAAGGAGAGGAGTACTTCTTCAATTTGTTTGGATGATAAGTAGTCCTAGCTCTCCTTGGAGACCACCATCAAAACAGAATTATTTTCCTGTAGCATGTGAAAATGGAACAATGATTTTTCTATTAGAAAATATGACTATATTAACTATATTCGAATAAAATAATAACCAAGAGAATATGTTCAAGAAAAAAAAAAGCTTTCATATAAGTATGGTGAATGGTTCCAGCTTTTCTATTAATATTTTCTTGCTTCTTGCTCATTCGCTTTCACCATCTGCTAGAACTTGCTATCAGCAAACTCGCAGAAGGAGCCATTTTTTTCCTATATAGTTAACATTTTAAATCTGTATAAAGGGTATGGAAGACTGAGGTAGTCAGAAAGACTATTTAAGAGTAGTTGAATTGAGATCAGAAAAGACATTCTAAGAAAATGTATTAATTGAATAAAGATGACATTCTGTGGAAGTAAATCAAAGTCACTTTTAACGGCAGAAAATAAAACCATGTGAGAAGTTGCCATTTTTTAAGATGAAAATTTAAGTAGAAAAACTGAAACATTGAGATATTCTCTTCATTTAATGTAATTATTGCGACTAGCAGAAGAGTGTCATTATTAGATTTATCAACAGAATAAATTAAAATATTCTACATTTATTTTGGCTTATAACTGCTAATAATTAATCCAAAAATTCCTTAATTCAAAATTCAGAAACCACTAAAATTAAAGTTGAAAACCTACTGTAATAATGATTATATTATGTTAACAAATCTTTGACTTTTAATGAATACCACTTAGAGTATTATAAGGAACTGGAGTTGAATTTGCATTCCAGCTCTTCCATTTGCTAGCTCATTGTTTTGAGACAATTCTGTAATATTCCTGAGGGTTCTGTTTCCTTATCTATATAATTATAATAATACCACACTTTGTAATGCTTTCAAGTTCCCAACATTCTTGCTTGGGCACAAAAGCAGAATTCTCATGAAGCTAATGAAAGTTAAGAACTCCAAAGGAATCTTCATTAGAAATTAACCCACTCAAAGTGTTTACAAATTATAGATTTTTGTAAAATTTTCTTAAGTAGTATGATTTTGTATTCTTTTTTAGAACAAGAACTCTCAAATTTATGTTTCAGTTTGAGAGTTAATGTGGTTTTTGTTGCTGTTTTATAATATTAATATGTCATCTGTTTTGCTAATCTGAATATGAAATGATCTTTTGTTACAGTGGTGGTGTGGTCATGGTTTTGCATCTTCCTGTTTTCCAAGAAGTTGGATGTGGTGTCATCATATCCAACTCTTGGACATTTGAGTTTTCTCTTCTGTGAATTTCTTGCTCAGAATCTTTGAACCTTTTCTCCTTTTTTTTTGAGTGTCAGCATTAGTGTTTATAAATCTTGATGCAAATTATTTATCATTTATAATAGTTGCAATATCTTTTGGAATCTAAGACTTACCTTTCTCTTTATGGAATCAAATTTATTGTTTTTGAAAACTAAATTGTCTTTTTCTTACTGTTTTACATGTGTTATTTATCTTTTCTGTGTTCAAGTCTTTTTTCAGGTTGTGTGTGTTGAAATTATTCTACTGTTGGGCTTACTTCCTCACTACACTTTTTTCCTTTGATATATAACGAATAGACTTTTTATATTTGATAAATAATAGATTGTAGAACCAACCTAGATGCCCTTCAATAGATGAATGGATAAACAAACTGTGGTATATATATATACACAATGGAATATAACTCAGCCATAAAGAAGAATAAAATTATGGCATTTGCAGGTAAATGGATGCAGTTGGACATAGTCATGCTGAGTGAGATTAACCAATCCCCAAAAACCAAAGGCTGAATGATCTCTCTGATAAGTGGACGATGATACATAATGTGGGGTTGGAGGGAGGCAAGAATGGAGGAAGGATGGATTGCATAGGGAAAAAAGGGGGGGGTAGGATCCAGGAGGGGGGTAAGAATAACAACAGAATGAGGCAAACATCATTACCCTATGTACATGTACGATTACATAAATGGTGAGGCTCTATTTCAAGTACAACCAGAGAAACAACAGCTGTAATCCATTTGTGTACAAAGAATCAAAATAAAAAGGAAAACTTACCATAAAAAAAAGTGTGTAGAATTATAGTATGTGTTGTTTTGATATGTGAGTGAATCTGGTAGGTGGCAATTCTCCATGCTATTTCTACACACCTGAAATCAGTCTTTATTTTAGATTTTCTTTTCAAGAATGTATGGGAAACTTCTTTGGAAGGTAGAAACAGTGCCTTCCTTTGGTGCAGGGAAGATGTGTTTTCTGTCCGGGATAATGATAAATGTAATGTCTCCTGGACATGAGACCAAAGGTTGGTCACGTGTATTGGGGGTCTTCTTAGAAGATCAGAAGCTTTCTTACCTTGGGTTTCATTCTTGTACTGCATCCTACTGCTTTTACCGACTTCACCCCATGAGACACAATCTTCCGCAGAAATGGGGTATCAGAGAATTGCTACAGTAATACTTTTCTATTGCTATGGTGGTAAAAAATAAACTAAATAATAAATTGTCTTCCCTCTTTGACCCAGAAGCTTCTATTCATTTATATTTTTGATATTTTGAGATCTTGTTGTTTGATATATCCATATTTTGAAATAAATAATTTAAGTTGATTGATTCTGTTATTTTTAAAATGCCTTCTTTATTGCTTGCAATGTTTTTCATCTTATTCTCTTTGGCTAGTCATAATTTATAGTTGACTTTTTAATTGAGCATAATCATTTTATTTTTATATTAGAATATTCATATAGTTGACATTGAATATAATCAAATTTCAATTTAACTTATTATGTTATTTTTTTTTGCCTGTTTTTCATTTTATGAAGTTTTTAATTATGTTTTTATTTTACAAATGCAGGGTAAAAATGGCTATCTTTTAACTGACACATTAAGTATAATAACTCATTAATTTGTGTTAAAATCTGCCATTTTACTTTCTGCTTTGTTTTATATTTTTGTTTTCTTCATTCTTTGGATTAATTGAACATTTTGATATTAATCTTTTCATCTGAAACATTTTAAAAATAATATTTGGGTGTTCACATGAAAAATTACTATATATAAATGATTTATTGAAGTAGATTTTAACTTAGTACTTTTAACACTCTCAACAAAACAAGAACTTTAAAATGCTTTAATTCAATTTTTTACTTCTCATTTTTTCCTATAGTAGTCAATTATTTTAATTATTCATAATTTTTAAATGCGCACAAGACACTAATATCATTAAATACAGTCAATGTTAATTTAGATCTACTAATATATTCAATATTCATCATTATTTATCATTACTCCTTTTGAATGTCCAGTCTTCCACATGAGATTGTTTCCCCTCTACCTTAAGTATTCTTGAAATATCTTCGTTAGTATTAATCCATTGGTGACAAATTTCCCTAATTTTCATACATCTGTAAAACCCTTATTTTATCTTCATTTATATAGTTCATTTTGATGGGAATATCAATCCATGTCAATGCCTTGTAACAGTTGAAAATTACATTGTATTGTCTGCTTCCATCATTTCTATAGAAAAAGCAGCTGTTGGCTCTGTACTTTTACTTATACGTAATTGGTACATTTGTTCATTCCCACTTGCTTTTAAGATTTTTAAAAAATATGTTTGGTATTCCTATGTTGTACCTAGGAGTTTTCTTTTTATTCATTTTGCATGAGTCTTACTGTATTTTTTGAATCAGTGTTTAATGTAGTTATCATTTGTGGATGAAAATCTGCTATTTTCCTTCTTGTGTGGTTGATGCTTTTTTTTTTTTTTTTTTTTTTTTGGTCCTTTCCTTGTATGACTTCATGTTACAGGTCACATTAAGACAGTGTAACACATCCTGTATGTCTCTTCCACGCCTGAGTGTACTTTCCATTGACTCTACCCCTGTCATAGCCTCTATGCTTCAATCTGGATCTGATGAATCATCATTCATTCATTAATCTCTTTGTTTATTTTTTTGGAGGGTGGGAAGGAATTCTGCCAAATGTTAGTAAACTAATAATGCATTGAGTTGTTTGATTTAGTTAAAATTTCTATTTATATTAATTTTTAATAAAATTATTCTTTGTTGAATTTCTATATCTTATCCATTATAGCCAAAATATTAATTACTGTTATTATAAAGGACGCATCTGGTATTCAATATCTGGGTCTCCTTTGGATTTGTTTTTATTATCAGTTTTCTTTCTTTTTCCAATTTATTCTTAGTTCTCTGTTGAGCTTTTTCTAGGACACAAATGAAAAAACAGAGTACTTAATAAGGCTGTCCTCCTTAGGATCCTGAGCTCCTCTTTTGTCTTACAGAAGTGTGGTATTGCCAGCTCTGCTCAGCTTGTCAGTAATAGCTAAGGCAAAGGCAGATATTTGATTTAGTTTAGAAATAATCATTCTTTATATATCTGCACACTTATACCTGCAATATTTAAAATGTATGACAGTATTCTAAAAGAGAAAAAGAGAATAATTATGCTTGAAACTTGGATTATCTTTTCTTCATACAGTGTTACAAGTGTGGTTTTGGTTAGGCATGATTCTATTAATTATTACATTTTACTACTACTATTATCATCAAAACTCCAATATGCAAAACCACTATTGCTTGTGAAATGTTTTCACAACAATCGTCTAGGGGGTAATATTAATGTAAAAATGAGGAAGAAATTTGGAATAGTCTATTCACCTACCTCAACTTACACAAATTTTGTAAAAGAATAAATTTGTTTTTGAACTAGTTATTAATAAGATTGAAAATGCCTGTTGCTCAGTGCATTACACTGGAAAGAGACTCAAGTATTCAAATCACAGCATTATTTTCTCTGGTTCCCAAACAGGGAGTAATGGGATAGATCCAAATAATGTTAAAGATAAAACCAGAAACCATAAAATATATTTTTGCATTTCTCTTTTAATACATAATATTTAACTGTATTTACACAAACCATTTTCTGCAGAATTTTGCCTTAAACTATATGATTATGGACATGCCAGAAGTAAAATTTATATTTCTCTTCTCAAGCCATAGGAAAACTACTTTAGATCCTCAATAAATATCTGCTGAAATAGTAAGTGACAAATGAACACAGAGTATTGAATGCCAGTCACCAATGTCTAAGACTACATTATTATTGAAAGGAAGGTCAAAATAATTAACCACCACATAGTGTAATTTCTAGTGGCTAACTGTATCTTGGTCAATACTTTTATAGTCAATGATTAAATATCAGTGTAACAACATACTCTTATAGGAAATTTTAGTATCCAATAGTGAGTAAAAACCATGTTATTCACAAATACTGATAGAGTAAAAATATCATTAAATAAGACCTTCCATTGTATTAATTAGCAAAACAGATTTGACATTACAGACCACTAACAGGCAGTATTAAAGAAACATTGGCATGATCTGAAACTCTTCTTTAGGCAAAACTGCAGGTTCAAAAGCAGTGGCTGGAGGGTCAGCATTCTGCATCAAGGGCAGATTCATCCCACAGTGGACAGAGACCAAAGTATACTTTTCTTTGATTTTTTATTCACAGAGTGACCTTATTAGTATTTGACAATTTTACCAAAAAAGTCTAACCAATAACTTTGATACCTTCACAAACTTAGGAATCTAAATGCAATAGCTACCAATATGTCTTATCTATATGCCATCATTTTCTGCTGCAACCTGGAGTACAGTATGAGGAAATACATTTTTTCTTTTTTTGGCCAGAGGTTGCTTCTCAAAAGGGTTCTGCCTGCATATTTAACAGTGCAGTGTGGTAGACCTAGATTCTGATTTCAGCCCAACTACTCACTAGCTGTGTGAATTACAAAGCTCAGAATAGAAGTATATCATCTTCTTGTCAATATTTTAAATTTCCAGTTTCTCTTTTCAGTACATACTAAGAATGTGTATTCATATTTTTTTATTTTTATGATGTGCAGCACAAACATTTTTTCATGTGCATGTGTTTGTATTACTTTTAGATTGGCCAGCGATCCCTCTAGAACTCTAGTAATAGTGAGTTAATGAATGAAAATGAACATAGAACATTGAATGCTAGCCATCTATGTATAAGACTACATTATTATTGAAAGGAAAGTCAAAATAGTTACCCACCACACAATGTTATTTCTAGTGACTGGCTGTATCTCGGTCAACACTTTTATAGTACAAGACTATGTATCAATGCAATTTTATGCACCTAAATCATAAGCAGATTCCTAAACAATTCCAAGGGGTTGTGTTTTGTGCTGTCAATGCTAAAACATGTCCTTATTCTCTTTCTACCCTATAATATTGCCATTTATCAGATTTCTTCTTTTTTTCTAACTTCAAGAGAAATTTAGGGACTGCAGATCAGACAAGACATTGAGAGACTGGAGGAAACACAAATGCTGCTATTTGACAATGATTCAGTAATAATTCCTTAAGCTCTGTCAGCACTTGGGAAGTTTTCATAACTATTATTTGAATTGCCCAAAATGTGGTAAATTAAGAACAAATAACAATGAATGTATTTATATATACTCATAGCAGTTAACATTGTAGTGTAAAATCATTGGGTAAAATACTACAAACTATGAAGAAAAATACTGGTTTACTTATAAGAAAATCAGAGTTTTGGATACATTCAAATATTGAGAAATCGTAAGTAATAATGTTAATGCAAGTGTAGGATATAAAGGAAATATCAGGTACTTTCATTTATTTACAAATAAATTCCTTTCTTTTCCTCCCAGTTATCCTTTGGGCTTGAGGCATAGCTATGAGCAGCGTTATAATTGTAGTAAACAGTGATGCTAATGCATTTTTTTTCTCCATCTTATGAGGGAATTGAGGAGGAAAGGAAGTGTTCATTTTTAAAACATTGATTTGAATGATGTTAAAACTTTTAAATTGTGTTCTAATTAAAAAATCAAGCTACATATTAGCCTATTAATTCATTAAAATCAAATTATAAAGGAAAACAATGTTATTATTATTGATAATCTCACCTCAGTGATATTAATCTACCTCACATGACCATTTCATGACATCATTCACATGAACTTCGAGGCTTAGCAATTGATATTGATCATGGAAAGACTAATTTAGCCATAGTGATTGGTACTGACTGCTAAAATACCTGAAATGCTGTACCAGTCATGAATCTGGTAGATTTTGCCTCTCTTTAGGCATGAAAAAGATGAGCTTGTCAGTATTTTTGAAATAATAGGAACCCAATGACATCTTTATATTTTGGAATAAAATTAAATAAAATTTAAAAATACTGAAGTTTTGTTTTAGTCATCAACATTCACCTTATTTCCACATCACTTTATTTTTTTAAAATTGCAGCTTCTAGCATAGGGATATTTCAAGTATCAGTCTAGTGTCTTATGAAGATCTGAAAATGAGCCAAATTCCAGATTCCTATTTGGAGAATATTAGTGAAAAAATATCTTCTTGATGTATATGTGCACATGCATGGTTCTTTCTGGGATTACATAAAAAAGAATAGCACTTCCACATAGCAATCTGTGGTAGTGTTGGTGGGGTGGAGATCCCCAAAATTAAATCTTCCCTTGGAATGCTTTAAAGGATAGGGATTCTTCTCTGTCTGTGCCAGGAGGTCTTGGAACTGTGATAGAGTTCTATAGGAAGTAAGGAAGTGACGAAATTATTAAGGAATGAGGTAGAAATGAATGTTAATTAAGCCAGAGGAATCTTAGACTAAAATCTCATGTGGTTTCAAGATGGCATCTGACCAATATGGTTAGAAGGACAAACCTTCTAAGAAACTATCAGTTCTATAGAGTTCTTATATTATGCTGAAACCTTAGTAACTTCACATTTGTTTGTCCTTTTAGTTTCTCAGTGGTGCTTAATTCTGAAAACTTTCGGAAGCAGTAAAGTGGTGCTGGAGGTTAGCGGGGAATTGCGAGAGCTCCGCAGCCATTCTCAAGAGAGGAGCAGCTCTGAGGCAGAGGGAAATACCAAAATTGAAGTCTTGAGGAATAAAGCTGAGAGCAATGAAAACATCTGTCCCTCTAACCAAAAGCATCCAGCAAGTCTGGAAAGAAGAGAAGAGGGACATAACAAGATAAAAATACACTCAATTTAATCATCAGGGAAACTGTAAAATGAAAAGGGAACAAATCATAGCCTCAACACAAATTTCCAGGTACCAGTTGCTGTAGATGATTGGGTGGAGCACTTGGAACTGAGGCACTTCTTCCCTTCATGGGGCAGCATTCTGGTTTTCCAGGAAAGAAATTAAGGATAGTTTGGCATGTTCCATCAACACTGCCTGATTTGAAAGGATTAATGAAGGATGCAAAGGTGGACATAGAATAAAAGGGTTCAGCCCTTGAGTTCCTTCTCCCACTGTGGAAAAGCAGAATGTCATAGCTGAGGAGGCCTCTAAGGTACAACATTGGATTGTTTATTGCTATTTTGTTCCTAAAAGTGGCAAGGTTTTAGTTCAGGATGGAGTAGAATTGCCTAGTCCAGAGGAGTAGGGGCTAGGTACAAGAATTCACCATCAACAGGAAAATCTACTTGCACCTGGGAGAAGTCAAAGAAGCTGCAGTCACTCTCACTTTTAGTTTATGGACATTTTTTAATAGCTAGTTTCATTATTTGCAGATGTCATGATCATGTGCATTAAAAATTCAGGAATATTTATGTAAGATAGGAAAACTAATAAATATTTCTTGATTGTGGTTAGAAGCAGGATAAAAGCACAATTATAAAGACTTTAAAAATTTTTTTCACCAATAACTGCATAGAAATATATACCTATAAGATTTTGTATTTATTTATTCATTTAACAGTAATTGTGATGATAGACCCGGAAATGTATTTTAATGATGATTTACATGAAAAGAAAATATATATACAGTACTACCAAGGAAGAAGAAAAGAACAAATATAAAACACACATTGTAACTGGCAAATAAAATATATTATAAGCTGGGTTTTGTGGCACATGCCTGTAATAATCCCAGCAAATCAAGAGGCTAAAGTAGAAGAAGATATAAATCTGTGTCTCTCCTAAACAAGAGATATATACTGCTAAATGGTAATTTAAACTGTAGGATAATTTTGATTTGGAAATAGGGATCAGAAGTAGAGTTCTTGCCAAACATGTGTAAGGTCCTCAGTGGGGAGGAGGGGAGAGGAGAGAGAATATGAATGAATTGTAAATCACCAAAATTAATTTGAAAAAAATTCAAATTGTTTTTATTTTTGACTGTACAAATTATTTGAGAAAACACCTATAAAATCAAACGTCAAAATTCCTGGGAAGTTTAATACAAAGAACTAGAGGAGGATTGATCTTGTTAAATTTTGAAACATTTAAAAACTTTATTTTACATAAGTAAGCAAGATGAAAACTAGACTCACCAATAGAACCCAGTGTAGACAGGACTTGAATATATTTGAAATCTCAGGAAATGAGAGTTTTTCAAGATGGTAGGATATTGAGAAATAAGTCAACAAATCTCACCCGGATAGGGGATTGGCCATATTTTAATTGAAAAGTTATACTCCCCTCCTGTGTCACATAGGATATTCCCAGATATGTCAGATATATTTTTAAAAAATAAATAATTTCTATAATTTTGGTTTAAAAATAAGATACAAAACTCAGCGCAAAAGAAAATTTTATTATCTTTTCATCCATAACCACCCACTTCCACAATCTTTAGCTTTACCAGGAAATGACAACAATAATCTCCCTATGGGAACAAAGTAAAATCACCAGATTGAAAGACAGATTCCAATTTCTGGTATGTAAAGATTTCATATAATTACAAAAATTAAAAGCACATGTATTCAATCTCAGTTTAAAACAATAAAACAGAATATTGCTTCTTAGTAGATGTGGAAGTGCTAAAATTTTGACACAGCAGTTGCTGTTCAAAAGAAACTTACATGATGACAGCTGTGTTCCCATTCTTTAACATTATACAAGGTAGCCAATATGCTTACATGGTTACGGAGACCATGACGTGTGAAAGTTGTGAAGAAATAACTGAATTTTAATATTAATTTTCATTAATTAGAATTTAAATGTGAACAGCACTGTTTGGCTTGTTTCTACCTTACTGGACAGTGCAAATTCAAGGTTTTTAACATCAGATTTTCAGTAACAGTTAAACATACCATTGATCAAGACATTTGGCCATATGCTCCAACCTTTCCAAGTATATTATTTCTGATCTAAGACTTTCACAACTAAAATTTTATTATAAGAAAATAGGGGGTGGGGAAGGAAAGATAATAGAACGAGATAGACATCTTTTGCCTATATATGTATGAATAGGCAAATTGTATGATTCTACTCTGTGTACAACTGGAAAATGATAGTTGTACCCATTTAACTCCATTTGTGTGCAATGAACTAAAATAATAACAATAATAATAAAAAGAAAAGAAAATAGTATGGAAACTATAGAAGCTTATATACTATAATAATTATTGAATTAGAAAAATTGGAGGCTATATAAGTGCCCAAATTAGAGAAAACTTTAAATTTATCTTGTTCACGAAGTCATAGTAGCATCCACATAATACAATTTCCATGTTGTTTCTGTTTTGAGGTCATTATCCTCCGTAGTTTTGATATACTGGGAGGCAGTGGTTAAGGGGCAATGCCAGGACAAGTCATGTTATCCCTTATTGTGCTCTGGAAACCATTCTACTATTTGTAACTCCTCTGTGAATTCTGGTTCTATATGAAAAGCCAATTGTGATTATGCCTAAGTGATTATAGTTTATGTAATAGCTAAAATTCATTAGCCTTTAATGTATACAGTAAAGAAGTGGAATTCTCAATTTTATGTCACTACGTTAAACAGAAATTTTTATTTCTTTTTCTCCATTGAGTTCTAAATTCATTAAGAGTTTCTTAATTATGTTCCCCACAATTAGTGTACATGTAATAGTTACACAATATGTGTTGAATTACATAAATAAATGATGTATTCCCTTAGAGACCTGCTTGTGTTTCAATGATCACTCCATTTCAGGGGTAAACATTTCTATACATCTGACTAATTACTAGTTCAAATCTTTTCTGATATTAGCATATGTGGTCATTGAACATTTGCTGTTAGAATTGTGACTCATGCGTGAAAAGACAGTGATTATATTTAAAAATTTATTTAAGTATTAAATGGATTAAATCAATTCCTGATTCTAAATCTTGGCTTATGTATCTTCCTAATCATCGTGATCCATACTTGGCCTTATGTTTTATGAGAGTAACAATAATTTTTAGGAACATACATTGTTCAAAAGTAAGTAAGACAAAAAGAATGTAGGCTTCATGAACATTGCAAAATTTGATAGTCTATCCTGGTAATTTAGTAGTAATTGTTTGTACATTTTTATTAGTTAAGCTATGCATCATTCTCTCAAAAATTTTTCCTTGATGTTTTACTTGTGGGTTGTACATCGGTAAAACAGAAAATGTATCTGTTACAAAATTCTTATATCTTTGGAAATATTTATAAAAAACTAGTTTTAAATTAGTTTAAAAACTAATTTTAAGTTTCAGAATGTTTTATTTTGCCTTTCTTATCTGATGTTATTTTAGTAACACATATCATATTTATAACAACATTGAAGTCATCAGAAAAATATGCTGTGTTTCAGAGGAGAAAACAGACAAAACAAAGACAAAATTAAAATGTAAGAAACATGAAAAAAAAAAAACCAGTCAAATCATTTTAGAACAGCTGCCACAGAAGGTTGAATGGAGAAAGCTCCCTCGGAGGGAGATTTAGACTGTTCATTTCATCTCCTCTTTTTCTTTCTTTATATGTTTTTCAACAACAGATGGATTAGGACTAGCTGTGTCCCCATGCATGAATGTTTTATATAGGAATGTGATGCTCATTTTGGCTTGGTACAACTGAGCCTGCCAGGTGTTCTTTAAAGTGACTTTTAAGTTTGACTTTTAAGTTGTCATGTTCTTGCCTATAACGGGAATCTGGGGTTATGAAAGGAAAAAAAATCACATCCCCTTGAAATTCAGTCTTGCCCTTGAACTCACTGTCTATAAAGACTTGCAGTAACCATAAAGTTGGCCTTGCTTCCCCACTCCCTTAAAAATTTAAAGAATTAACTCTTAAAAGTGTCAGGGAACCGGTATTGCCTCTTCTCAAAAGCGAAGCTGCTGGGGAACTAACTATCCAGCATTGAGTCTTTTTTTAAATGTACAGTTTTATGGTTACCAATGTAGTAACAATTTGATATTTCCAAAATAGATGTGCTTTAAAGTATTTCTCTTCTTGGTGCTTTCGTAATACTGTATTTATTTATTATTTTGGAGGTCGATGGTGGTGGTGTTTCTTCTGTTTTGTGACTGAGATTTAGATTTTTTTTTCACATTGCTTTGCTAGTAAATTAATACCTAATTTGTTCTAAATAAGTATCTTAGCTCCTACTTTTAAAAAGTTGTTATCTGAAAAACAAAACTTTATTTTTGACTTTCAGAACTTAGAAATTTTTCAGAACTTGGAGTGTAGTGGAACTGCAGCTTAAATGAGACAAATGGAGTTTAATCTGAGAATCTCTTACCCAGGCGTACTAGAGTCTTCATGATAAAACCCAAACACCTGGGAAATCATTTCATATGTTCCCTCACTATCTATTAGAGAACTCAATTGTCCACAACCTACACAGCCACAAATATTTTCAGGTGCTTTCTGTATTAAATGCTATCTTTAGTTTATATTAAATGTTTTATACATATACACAGTCTACTGCTAAATCTTTTATTTTGTTTCACTGTTATGCTGTTGCCTGTGTAGCTTTAACTATTGTTTTTAGGCATCTCTAGTAGGGTGCATATTGTGGCAGACACATGCTAGGTAACTTCCAAGAAGTCATGTCCTTGTGGAATTCTCTCCCCTTGAAAATGCTTGGAACCTGTGACTTGCTTCTAACCAACAGAACGTGGCACAGGGAGTGGAGAACCAGTTCCTTGTTTCATTACTTTATATGGCAGAGAACGTGACTCCCTTGATTGTGTTTCAATGTACAGTACTGTGTGAGTCCACAGGAGGGATACATTCTCCTGCTAACTTTTGGGCCAGCATATGTCAAGGAATAGTAAGTGTTTGTCCAATCTGAGAGAGGCTTCTATCTGACCCTAAGAAGTTGGGCACTTCACTCACAGGATTAAAAGGAAATGAATTCTGTCAATAACCTAAATACACTCAAAGCAGATTGTTGTTTAAGTCATCCAGAGGATGACTTGATTGATAGCCTAAATGATGCCTTGATTCCAACCTTGCAAGGCATTGAGGAGGAGTCAGCCAGATCCTGCTCAGATTTCACAAGTCTGCGAATTAATGTTTGTGTTTTGTTAAGTTGCTAAGTCTCTGGTAATTTCTTGCATAATGAGACAAAACTAAGAAAAAGAATTATACTTTTTTTCCAGATGACATTGAGAATTATTTCACTAGGTTTTCACAATTTCTTTGATTTCTTTTATTGAAATCATATTTAAGGTACAAATTAGTTTTACATAAATTTGAGGATTTTTATTAAATCCTACACTACATTTTCTTGATTCTAGTGATTGAGCAAACTTACTTTTTTTTTTTACCTTTTTATTTATTTATTTATTTATTTTTATTTGCTTATTGATTCATTGAAAACAAAGGGAGTACAGCTATGGTTTCTCTGGTTATACACAAAGTAGAGTCACACCATCTGTGCATTCAAACATGTACACAGGGCAATGATGTTTGTCACACATTCTGTTAATATTCTTACCCCCCACCCCCGACCCCACCCCTCCCTTCCCTCTATGCTACCTATCCTTCCTCCATTCTTGCCACCCTCCCCGCCTCCCGCATTATGCATCCTCATTCATTTATCAGAGAGACCATTCGGCCTTTGGATTTTTGGGATTGGCTGATCTCACTTAGCATAACAGGCTCCAACATCATCCATTTACCTACAAATGCCATAATTTTATTCTTCTTTATGGCTGAGTAATATTCCATTGTGTATATATACCACAGATTCTTTAGCCATTCATCTATTGAAGGGCATCTAGGTTGGTTCCACAATCTAGCTATTGTGAATAGAGCAGCTGTGAACATTGATGTGGCTGCATCACTGTAGTAATCTGATTTTAAGACCTTTGGGTATAGGCCAAGGAGTGGGATAGCAGGGTCAAATGGTGGATCCATTCCAAGTTTTCTAAGGAAACTCCACACTGCTCTCCAGAGTGGCTGCACCATCTTGCACTCCCATCAGCAATGTATGAGTATACCCTTTTCCCCACATCCTCGCCAACACCTGTTGTTGCCTGTATTCTTAATAAAAGACATTCTAATTTGGGTAAGATGAAATCTTAAGGTGGTTTTGATTTGCATTTCTCTTATAACAAGGGATGTTGAACATTTTTTCATAAATCTGTTGATTGCTTGTAGATCTTCCTCTGTAAAGTGTCTGTTCATTTCCTTGGCCCATTTATTGATTGGGTTATTAGTGTTCTTGGTGTAAAGATTTTTGAGCACTTTGTAGATTCTGGAGATTAGTGCTCTATCTGAAGTGTGTGTAGCAAAGATTTTCTCCCACTCTGAAGGCTCTCTCTTCACATTGCTGATCGTTTCCTTTGCTGAGAAAAAGCTTTTTAGTTTGACTCTATCCCAATCATTGATTCATGCTTTTATTTCTTGCACTTTGGGAGTCATGTTAAGAAAATCTGGTCCTAGGCCAACGTGATGAAAATTTGGACCTATGTTCTCTTGAATTAGATGCAGAGTCTCTGGTCTAATTTCTAGGTCCTTGATCCACTCTGAGTTGAGTTTTGTACAGGGTGAGTGATATGGGTTTAGTTTCATTTTGCTGCATATGGATTTCCAATTTTCCCAGCACCATTTGTTAAAGAGGCTGTCTTTTCTCCATTGCATGTTTTTGCCTCCTTTGTCAAGTATGAGATACCTGTATTTATGTGGGTTTGTCTCTGTGTCCTCTATTCTGTACCATTGATCTACCTGTCTATTTTGGTGCCAATACCATGCTGTTTTCATTACTATTGCTTTGTAGTATAGTTGAAGATCTGGTATTGTGATACCCCTGCTTCGCTCTTCTTGCTAAGGATTGCTTTAGCTATTCTGGGTCTCTTATTCCTCCAAATGAATTTCATGATTGCTTGCTCTATTTCTATAAGATCCGTCATTGGGGTTTTAATTGGAATTGCATTGAATTTGTGTAGCACTTTTGGAAGTATGGCCATTTTGACAATATTAATTCTGCCTATCCAAGAACATGGGAGATTTGTCCATCTTCTCAGAGTCTCTTTAACTTCTTTCTTTAGTGTTCTGTAGTTCTCAGTGTAGAGGTCTTTCACATTTTTTGTTAGATTGACTCCCAAGTATTTTATTTTATTGTCTCCCAAGTATTTTATTTTATTTTATAGGTTATTGTGAATGTGGTAGTTTTCCTAATTTCTCTCTCAGAGGATGCATCACTTACGAATAAAAATGCATTGGATTTATGAGCATTAATTTTATATCCTGCTACTTTACTGAATTCATTAATGAGTTCCAGAAGTTTTCTGTGGAATTCTTGGGGTCTTCTAAATAGAGAATCATGTCATCAGCAATAGGGATAGTTTGAGCTCTTCTTTACCTATTCATATTCCTCTAATTTCTTTGGTCTGTCTAATTGCTCTGGCTAGAATTTCAAGAACAATGTTGAAGAGTAGTGGTGAAAGAGGGCATCCCTGCCTTGTTCCAGTTCTCAGGGGGAATGCTTTCAATTTTTCTCCATTTAGAATGATGTTAGCTGTGGGCTTAGCATAGATAGCCTTTACAATGTTAAGGAATGTCCCCACTATCCCTATTTTTTCTAGTGTTTTAAGCATGAAGGGGTGCTGTATTTTATCAAATGCTTTCTCTGCGTCTATTGAAATAATCATGTGGTTCTTGACTTTAAGTCTGTTGATGTGGTGAATTACATTGATTAATTTCCAGATGTTGAACCAACCTTGCATCCCCGGGATGAAACCCACTTGATCGTGGTGCACTATCTTTTTAATATGCTTTTGTATGCGGTTTGCTAAAATTTTGTTAAGAATTTTTGCATCTATATTCATTAGAGGTATGGGTCTGAAATTTTCTTTCCTTGACATGTTCTTCTCTGGTTTTGGTATCTGGGTGATATTAGCTTCATAGAATGAGTTTGGAAGGGTTTCCTCCTCCTCTATTTCATGAAAAACTTTGAGGAGTATTGCAATGAGCTCTTCTTTGAAGGTCTTGTAGAACTCAGCTGTGAATCCATCTGGTCCTGGATCTCTTTGTTGGTAGGCTTTTGATGACTTCTTCTATTTCATTGCTTGAAATTGATCTATTTAAGGTGTGTATATCCTCCAGATTCAGTTTGGGTAGCTCATATGCCTCTAGGAACCTGTTGATGTCTTCCAGGTTTTCTATTTTGTTGGAGTATAAATCTTCAAAGTAGCTTCTTAGTTTGTTTTGTATTTCAATTGTGTCTGTTGTAATATTTCCATTTCCATCACGAATTTTAGTAATTTGGAGTTTCTCTCTCCTTCTCTTTGTTAGCAAGGCTAAGGTTTTATCAGTTTTGTTTATTTTTTCAAAGAACCAACTTTTTGTTTTGTCAATTTTTTGAATTGTTTCTTTTGTTTCAATTTCATTGATTTCCGCTCTAATTCTGATTATTTCCTGTCTTCTACTACTTTGGGTGATGATCTGTTCCTCTTTTTGTAGGACTTTGAGCTGTAGTGTGAGATCATTGATTTGTTGACTTTTCATTCTTTTATTAAAAGCACTCCATGCAATGAATTTTCCTCTTAGCACTGCTTTCATAGTGTCCCAGAGATTTTGATATGTTGTATCTTTGTTCTCATTGACCTCTAAGAATCTTTTAGTTTCCCCCTTAATGTCTTCTGTTATCCATGCATCATTCAATAGCATATTATTTAATCTCCAGGTCTTGGAGTAGTTTCTGTTTTTAACTTTTCATTGATATCTAATTTCATTCCATTATGATCTGATAGTATACAAGGTAGTATCTCTATGTTTTTGTATTTGCTAAGAGTAGCTTTGTGGCATAACATATGGTCTATTTTAGAGAAGGAACCATGAGCTGCTGAGAAGAAAGTGTATTCGCTTTTTGATGGATGGAATATTCTATATATGTCTGTTAAGTCCAAATTAGTGATATTGTCATTGAGTCCTGTGGTTTCTTTGTTCAGTTTTTGCTTGGAAGATCTGTCCAACAGTGAGAGAGGAGTGTTAAAGTCTCCGAGTATTATTGTGTTTTGGTCTATTTGGTTCCTGAAATTGAGAAGGGTCTGATTGACGTACGTGGATGCACCATTGTTTGGTGCATAAATATTTATGATTGTTATGTCTTGCTGATTTATGCTTCCTTTAAGCAGTATGAAATGTCCTTCTTTATCCCTTCTGACTAACTTTGGCTTGAAGTCTGCTTTATCTGAAATGAGGATGGAAGCTCGTGCTTTTTTACTCAGTCCATGTGCATGGTATGTTTTTCCCCAACCTTTCACCTTTAGCCTGTGGGCATGTTTTTCTATGAGATGAGTCTCTTGAAGGCAGCATATTGTTGGGCCTTTCTTTTTAATCCAATCTGCCAGTCTATGTCTTTTGATTGATAAGTTTAGGCCATTTACATTGAGGGTTATTATTGAGATATGACTTGTATTTCCTGCCATTTTAGCTTT